>OZ012741.1:562617943-563009636 GCA_963859935.3 Lathyrus sativus
CTAATTAATTAGAATCATGAGTAATAGATTATTTAGTTGTAAAATAGGTCATGTTTGATTAGATAGTTCCCTAATCAATTGGATAGGCCTTAAAAAAACTTAGGGGATTTGTTATGTAAAGAGAGACCTTAAAACTATTTTAAGTGTGTATGTGAGTTGTCTTGGTATTTTAGAAGTTACTCTCCAATTTTTACAAGACTCTGGTCACTCAGACAAACACGAGTAAAAGAGCTTTCACACTTCCTCTCTTTTATAACTTTAAGACTTTCATGTTCCTTTGCTAGATAAAACGATCATATAAGCACTTCAATGGAACCTTGAATATCCTACTTGACGAGGTTTGAGATGTTTTTAAGTTAATAAACATCATCAAAGAGTTGGAAAAATATTACCACCGACTTCAACAAGCAATAAACATTGTCGTCATCAAAACATCAAGAAGGTCACCAACGTCAGGATAATCAACTTTATACCTGTAAGAACATAGATTCACAATATATATTTGTTGGCCTTATACATTGAATTAACTATCGATACAATGAGAATTGTGTTACACATTTTGATGGATTATGATACATCCAAAAATATCTCGAATAACTTTTCATATCTTGAACCCTTTATCGTTTTATGTTTTTGTATTGAACATTATAAACTTGTTTAATATTTGAGACACTATATGATCTTTTTCATTTCAAAGTTACGATTATGCTTTTGGGATGAACCATGTTCATTGTTATCTGAGCAATAATTTTCTTCTCATCAGAATCAAAATGATTGACAATAGGATGACCGACTGACTTATGATCCAATTCATAGTTATGTACACTCCAAAACATATTAAATTTTCAAAACATTTTCTTTTATGGTACCCCGGTAACTTTAAGTGAAATCTATATTTCCTTATTTTGGTGTCATCACATTTCAACTTTTGCGTAGGTACTTTATACTCATCAGATATTTCACATCTCATTGTAGAAAATACCAGTCTTCTTTTTGAAGCAAATCAAACCTCTCGATAATTATTCCAAAACCTAATTTAGCAGCTTTCTCATTGACTAATTTAAGTATATGATCACATAACATAAACTTTTGTTTAATGTTAAATTCTTTTCTGACGTCAACTTATACAACATCCCGTTGGGGGAACTCCCGACACCATTAGCTAATGTATTACCTATGTTGACAACATCAAAGTGCATCATACCTACAACTATTGAAAATGAACAGAATTCAAGCAACTATTTTTAAGTTCAAAAGTTATCACCGCGAAGAAGTTTTAAAGATTTTGGATGATATCTTTTAGAAAACTTCCTCAATGATATATATATATATATATATATATATATATATATATATATATATATATATATATATATATATATATATATATATATATATATATATATATATATATATATATATATATATATATATATATTGAGTCAATGAGAAGAGATCCTTATGTACATTACTTATAATTTAGGGCAATAATGAGACTTATGATGTTGAAATTGTGCTAGAAAATACAATAGTTAAATAAGAAGGATATAATTTTTTAGAGAGTTTAAGAAGACATGAAATAAAGTCTTAAGTAATAGGATTTAAGAAAATGATCGTATACAAATGTTACAATTCAAAAGATAACATTCAAAATATCTTCGAGATTGATGAATTTCATACACATTTTTATACTAAAAATGCAAATTTAATTGATTTATTAGGATGGATCAGGAAATTGTCATTCAGACACATGCAAAAGGAAATTTTTGTATTTTTACAAGATTTATGAGTGTAATGAATAACTCACCCAATGGAGCAAATGATTAATAATAAATTTAAAACATGTTGATAATGATTAGTACTATGTTTTTTTTCATAATGCACTTTAAATCGATTTTGAAGCAAAATTTCATCTAATTCAAACAAATAATTCTTAAATTAGTTCAATATTAAATGACATAGTTTAAAAAAATCAACTTCAATTTTATGTGGTTTACTTTATATCGGATTTTAAATACTCAAATAATATTGTTAATGTTTTTCTTAATATTATAAAAACACAATAAAATAATAATTTTGTTATAATATTTAACAAATAATATATTAAAAGTTAATATTAAGAATGATGTTTGAAATCTTTGAAATAGTAAAAGAAATTGTAAATAAATAGTATTAAAACAAGTCAATAGTTGATGAATAATATATTAATATAATGTATTATACTAATAAAAATAAATAATATTAAAATACATGTATTGGTTTTGTTCAATTTAAAAAAAATTAAAAATATGAACAGATCTAAATAATATTTACAATGTTCAACTTCACATTGATTTTTAATTATTTCAAATGAATTTGAAAATTTTATTTAAATAAATTTAAATTTGAACATGACAAATAAGTACTCTCTTCGTGTGACAGTAGATGTTCTCTTTGAGTTTTTTTATATTTTTTAAGATAATGGTTAATTATATTGATTTCAATGATAAAAAAAATCATTTATTAAAATAACCTTATTAATAATAGATAGTGGAGTAGTCACATTACATTAAAAAAAACAATAAATAAGAGTAAATTAGTGAAAAGAAATAATAAATATCACACTAGTATTTTAAAAAGATAAATAATTTGAGACAAATAAAAAAAAGAAAGAGAACACATATTCTGAGATGTCTTACACATTTGGTTATCATTTATGTTTAGTTATCATTTATGTTGGCGATGTGCTTCATTTATGTGTGTTGTTTATTTATGTTGGTTGTGTGATTTTGCCTATGAATTTGCGACTTGATTAACCTCTAAAATTTGAAATTCTTATTTGGTATTTTTAAAATTTAAATCTAAATTGATCTAAATAAATTTTTTTAAATTAGTTTTAAATAATTAAAATCCTTTTTCAAATTTATAATATTATAAATTTTTATCTAGTATTATACATTATTATTCAACTTATATGCTAAAATTGCCCAATTTATAAAATTTAAAAATATATGGATCAAAATAACTAAATGATAAAAAAAGACAAAATAGACCTGTTTGAATGAGAAAAAACAATTAAATAAGTTTAATATAAAATAAAAAAATTCAAGAAACATAAATTCAAAACAATGATTAAAAAAACATAAATCGAGAACTAAAATCTTTTTTAAAATGAACCATAAAACTAGAACATTTTATAAGTTGTTTATTGAGGGTATGTCAATTTAAGAGTAGAGACTCTAATACAACCAATTAACAAAAAAGAGAAATTTGAGTAGGAACACGCTCATAAATCATCAAATTAGGACCTATAGCATATCCCGTGTTGGCAAGTGCATATGCACAAGTATTCGCTTTACGGTAAATATGACAAACAACACCTTCCAATCTAGTTTGAGCAACTGTTGAATTTGTTATATCAATCGTATTCCAATTATACTACCTTGTCCAGAATCTAAAATGTTTTGAACAACCACTTTGAAATCTATATGAAGTTCAATAGCTCGAAACTCAAGCTCTTTTGCTAATCTTAATCATTCTAACACACCCCAAAGTTCAACAATATATGCACTACAAGAACCCAAATATATTGTGAAACCTCAAAGTTATTCACTTGTACAACCTCTTAAAAGACCGTCGCATCCAACTATTAAGCCATTCTTACTAGTTTCATCTGCGTTCAATCTCACACAACTCGAAAGAGAAGGAGTCTACCTTATTTTCTTAGCCTCTCGAGCCAACTCCATCTTACTACCATACATCTTCGTTGCCAAAAAATTACTCATGAGAAACTTTAGTAACATGTCGCCACATAATTTTAGGTATAAAAAAGTCCTTATCATGTTGTTCCTTATTTCTCAACATCCAACTTGCATGGCAAGAGGTTTCTCTAAGTTTCGTCCACGGCGGATCTCGACTAATACTAAAAACTAAATGCAAATTAGTGTCCACCACTCCTTAACATTACTAATGAAAAAAGAGCCACTTATATCAGACTTAACTAGATTAGTTCAAATAGAAAAGGCCAAAGGACATTCACGTAAAAAATTCTCAAGGCAACTCCATCTTACTATCATGCAACTCTGTTGCCAAAAAGTACTCATGAGCAACTTTAGTAACATGTTACGACAGAATTCTATGTCTCAAAAAATTCTCATCATGTTGTTCCCTATTCCTTCACATCCAAAGTGCATAGTAAGAAGTTGCCAATGTTTCGTCCATGATAGATCTCGACTAATACCAAAATCCAAATGCAAATTAGTGTCCATCCACTCCTTAATATTACTGGTGAAAAAAGAGACCTTTCATACCTGAGTTAACCACATTAATCCAAATAGACAAAGTCAAAGTACATTCACGTAATACATGTATAATGGATTCTTCGTCTTTTCCACAGTGACTACAAAAAGACCCTTCTAACTGCATTTTTATTTTCCTTCTCATTTGTCATTATCCTACCATGATACACCAACCAAATAAAGACCGTTATTCATTAAGGAAATTTAAACTTCCATATCAACCTTCAACTATCCTCGCCATTTTGCCTACCAAAATACACATTAATTTATAATTTGGTGAAACAATATACTCACCTTTTTTTTATCACTTGGCCAACAACGAATATCTCTCCCATTATTACCATCAGGAGGAAGAATAGTTAGAATTTTAGTTAACACATTTTGAGAAAACAATTGCTTTAAAAAGATCCATATTTTGTCACTTGGCCAACAACGAATATCTCTCCCAGTACGATGTGGTTCGGGGACGAACCAAGTTGAAGTTGGTGAGCATGTAACACCCGAGGCCGAAGAGGGCGAAAAGTGGTTACATGTAACACCCGAGGGCAAGGGAATGGTTGTCGATGCGCGAGGCATGACAATGAGACACTCCTAGTTGCTTCTAGGAAAAAATTGAATTCATATCAGAATGAGAGGGATCCTGAGGCTATGCATGGATGAGACTGCATGGTTGAAGGAAGCTTATAAGGACTAATTGGTACTAGCTATACCAACAAGATGCATCTTCTTTCGGTAGCTTGTTCCATAAGAACTTTGTGGTTAAACGTGCTTGACTTGGAGCAATTTTGGAATGGGTGATCTTCTGGGAAGTTTCTTGGAAAGTGTGTGAGTGAGGACAAAGCATGTTAAAAAGACTCGTGTTGGTTTTTGGGGTCAGTCGGTAATCCTGAAATTAGTCTGAGGCATTACAATTAATATCCATCAACTTCATACTAGTTCATCCCAACAATGAGACCAAACATCTATATTGGCACCAACTTTTATAGACCAATACACAAATTGAGAAAACTTAGGTCACTACTTAGAATGACTCAACCAATCTTCAAAAGACAAGCATTATTCATAACATCCAACCGCTTAATACTCAATCTTCATAAGAACTTTAGCAGCGTTATCACATCTCACTTTACCGAATGAACTCTTTTATGCTCTTTGCTATCGCCCTAGATAAAAGAATGTTTAAATTTTGAATCTAATGTAAACAGACTTTAGAAATGCTAGTAGACATTAGAGTAGAGATAGAAAGGACTTCAATAACATCTTTAAAGAGAGTTACTCGACCTGCAAAAGAAAGGCGTTGAGCTTTCCAAGAGGCCAACTTTGACTTAACTTGAACCAAAATATAATTAAAATCACATCTTCTTGGTGCTCTATAAGGAGGGGGAAACCCAGATATTTACCAAATGATTATTTTTAACAGAACCTAGACATGACAACTAATTTACAACAAATGGACACAAAAGTGTTTATAGAGAAAAGAATGCTTGTTTTATCAATACTCACATGCTAATCAGACAAAAGGAAAATTTGATTAACAATATCAAGTACACACTGCATTTGAACCTATGTAGCTTGATCAAACAATAAAAGATCATCTGCAAACATTAAATGAGATATGAGAAGGCCATTTCTACCAGCCGTCATAGTTTTCCAAAAGCCTTGTTCCACAATATGAGAAATAAGATGAGACAACTTATCCATACGAATAACAAAGACGTTCAGAGATAAAAGTTCCTCTTGTCTAATACCTCTATGAAGTTTGAAAAATTATGATCTAGTTCCATTCCATTTCACATTAGTGGTCATAGTTGTAATAGATGTCATAATAGTAATGATTAGCTCCAAAGAAAACCCCACCTACTTCAAGATATTTTCAATGAAAGACTACTTTAGGATATCATAAGCTTTAAATAATCCTCTTTCATCACAAAATACCTCATCTTCCATTTTATCTTATGCATACTATGTAACACTTCGCGTGCCACCACAGTATTATCATGAATTCTTCACCCTAGTACAAAACCCGTTTGAAAATGAGAGAAAATTTGAGGAAGATCTTTTTACAACCTCTTTTGCTAATAATTTTAGGGAATTTCTTTTTCCACCCTTAGGGTCTGGCTCAAACCATTGAAAACCTAAATTTTCCCTCAGGTATTTTCGGAGATGCATCTCCAAACGCACCTTACAACACCTTATCCTTCGTGAATCAAACAGCTACACCATTTTTTTCCAAAATTTATCCGAAGATGCATTTGCGAAGCTCTCTAGGGTGTATTTGAATATGCATCTCCGAAAACAATCTTAAACCCCATTTACTTTGCATTTTTCATTGAGCTGATATAATTAATCATTCAGTGACATGTTCAAAAATGCATTTCCGAAAATGTCAAACGGGAAATTGAATATATCACCACCTTGCATGATTAGCTCTCCCACATTTTATATCACTTCCATAGCCCAAAACCTTAAAAAAAAATCATTCTCAATAAACTTTTCGACTCCAAATCGTCATTCTTGTGTTTTATCACATTAAAGGGAGAAAAAGAAGCTGCAATTTAAGGTAAATTTCACTCATTTCATCCCTTGTTACATGCATTAATCTTTTCTTTGAGCTGAAAAAATGAACGTTGAGTCCAGATGTGCATATCTGAATTTACATGATCCTGTTTCGGATGTGCATATCAGGATTTTCCTGCTACTGTGAGTTTTTAAAACCATTTTTCTATTTTGGTTTGTATTAGATTGATACACTTGAATATGTTTCCCAAACATGTTATAAGTAATGATACAAAATCAGATTTATTGAAGGGTGTTGTTAAACCGGATGAAGTGGATGATGATGTTAAATCGGTTGTTGTCGAGATAGATGTTGATCAACATTTTAGAAATGGACAATTGTGTACTAGTCGTGAACATATGCTTGAATGGGTCCGCATGGAGGCTAGGAAATTGGGTTTTGACATTGTAATCGGAAGGCCTGACAATGGTTCAAATAGAAGGCAAACATTTGCAGACATGAGATGTGAGATAAATGGCACATATGTTTCATGCATTCGAAAGTTGAAACGTGTTGACACCGAATCGATAAAATGTGGTTGTCCATTTAAATTACGCAGATATTGTAACGTAAATGAGATATGGAAATTTAATGTGATTTATGGTATACATAATCATGCTTTGGAAAGCAAGCTAGCCGGTCATCCCAACGTATGTCACCTTAAATCAGAAGAGAAGGAAATTTTTCTGGACATGTCTTCAATTAGGGTGGCGCCGAAAAACATACTTGTAGATTTGAAACGGAAAAGAGCTGAAAGTGTTTTAAATATCAAGCAGGTATACATTGCACATTATCAAAACAACATAACGATAAGAGATCCCAGATTTGAAATGCAACAACTGTTGCAGCTTTTGAATGATAGCCATTATGTTTTTAGGTACAAAGTTTGTGAATGTTATGGGTGATGGTAAATGTTAAGGGTGATGGTAATTGTAGTTATCAGGCTGTATCCGGCTTGCCTGATAGAGGAGAGGAGCATCAATTTCTTCTCCGCCAACAAGTTTTGAAAGAGTTGAAGTCGCATAGGGAATTTTGCACATCGTTATACAGGAAAAAAAGAATATTTTGATGCAATTTATGATGCTCTTATTCCTTGTGTTAGTTGTCCCGTGCCATAGTCAAAATGGATGTGCTTCCATGAAATTTGCCATCTTATGCCAAGTGCATATAATATGGTGTGCATCGATCTGACAAGATATGGTTTCTCGAAGACATTTTGTCCACTTCAGAGTGGCTTACCTCAAGATCCACCCTGACGCATCATGTGTATTTTGTGGATTTCAAAATTGCTACATTTTGTTGATATTTATTTGAAACCAGTGTGTCTTATACCAAGTATATATTGGAGTGGACGTCATATTCCACAAAAGAGGCGAAAACTTGGCCAGATCAATTTCTGGAAAGGATGGAAGAGCTCACAAAATTGAGCGACCTTGAAAGAGAATCAAATAAGAAAAAGTTGAAGGATGAACCAGTTGTAGATTTATGCGGTGATGCATATTTGATACATTTTAGATTGTAATTGATACACTTTTTTTTGAATGTATTATTGCCAATGATGTAATCTTGATAGAATTTAATACATAAGTAATATATATTAAAAAATGATTGTGTAAATGTTGATTGTTTCGGTTTATAAATTTTATGGTTTATATTATATGTTTTTGTTTACCCCGTTTCTGGTGTGATCCTGGTTCAGGATGATTCCAGATATTCACATTTGGATACATTCCACACTAAATTTTTTTTAAAAAAAAAACTGGGCACTTTACGAATGTGCGTATCCTTAAACATTATTTTTTTCGTCTAAAAAATAGAATTTATCCGGAGATAATCTCTAAAAATATCCTTGATGACATGATAAACTTTCTATGGTCCAAAGTGACCAAAAACATGTATAAATAGGGTTGTGAGTGTAATATCCTTTTAGAAAAGGTTTTGAATGATCTCAAAATTAGGAAAATTAATATTTGTGTACATTAGATCTTATTCTAGATGTGCATCTTCATATACCTACTAGAGGTATTTTAAAACAAAATTCACTGCCTTCTATGTGTCGGCACAACTCCTTGAGGTCGACACATAACAAGGGTGAGTCGACACATGACTCTTTGAGGTCGATACAAGCTGATTTTTTGGAAAGGAAAATGCTTCTGCCATCTTGGAGTCGACTCCTAGGCATTATGTGTCGACACATAGAAGTTGATATACTTCTATGGGTCGACTGCCACATTCTTGGAGTCAATACATATTGTTTTATTTGTTTTCAAACTTGTAATTTTTCTAAAAAATTGTTTTATGATATTTTACATCATGCAAGCGCGCGTGCACGCCCACACACACGCGCGCGCGCACACATACATGCACACACATGTTGTGTATGTGTGTGTGCGTGCGTGCGTGGGTGTGTGTGATATATATATATATATATATATATATATATATATATATATATATATATATATATATATATATATATATATATATATATATATATATATATATATATATATATATATATATATATATATATATATATATATATATATATCATTTTGAAAGCATTGAAATAAAAACATACAAAGAAGTTGTTTTCATCTTCAGTATTTTTTTATGTATACACACAACAATTACGCATACTCATTTTTGTTGGGTGTCATTTAGATACAAGATTGATAAGGTCCAATTCAGGATTGTTGTAATCAAATTGGGTTGAGAATTATTTAGGGGTTTCATTGATAAAACTAGTTGGGTTTTTCCTCCAAGATCAATGGTGATTTGGGGGATTTTTACACAAGATTTCATAACGAGGATTCAACTGAGTGAAAAGTTTGAAGAACATGGTCCTGTCAAAGGAGTAGCAGTAACCGGGGGATCGAATTGGAAATCTTGGGTCACTTGATCTTCCTTAAGATCAAGGAAAGAGAAGAAGATATGATCAATATCAAACTTGGATTTTGGGGGTTTGGATTGCTATTTCTCTCTTTTATGCAACATTTACAAAGGTTAATTCAATATCTCAATTCCATTTGAAATTAGGAGCAGACATACCCATAGTGAAGAAAATTGAGAAATTGCCTAAATAAATCCTCTCTCTCTCTCTCTCTCTCTCTCTCTCTCTCTCTCTCTCTCTCTCTCTCTCTCTCTCTCTCTCTCTCTCTCTCTCTCTCTCTCTCTCTCTCTCTCTCTCTCTCTCTCTCTCTCTCTCTCTCTCTCTCTCTCTCTCTCTCTCTCTCTCTCTCTCTCTCTCTCTCTCTCCAATTTGTGTGCAATTTACTACATTGATAATTTTGTTTTTGTTGAAACATTTCAAACTGTTTTCTAGTAAGATAATTGCAATTTAAACAATTGCAATTGGTGTTTCATATCATCAACACAAAAGGAAACCAACTTGGTGTTTAATGCACACCAAGTGTTTGACAAATTGTCTTATTTTCATTTGAAATTGATTATCATAGTATGACGAAAATATATTGATTTGTTTTCTCACCATTGTAATACGTTTTGTTACGGTTTAATACGCGTATCTGATTCTTCCGATGATGGTTCGAGATAGACGAATGTTAATCCGGAATTGCTTTCGCTTGTCATAATAAATAAATTTTTAATCGAAATTTTTTTTTATTTGCGATCTATTCACTCTCCCTCTAGATCGTTGCCCTCGTCTAACAAGGGTGTCACTTATCCCATATTTCTTCAAAACATACCACAATTAGATAAGGAATACATATTCATATCTTGTATTTATGTATTTTAATAGCGCAGAACCCCCACTTCAATTTTGAATTTTCGAAGACATTTCTCGTCGATCTAAAAATTAAAATGAATACTCTCCTGCAATATCCAAAAAATCGGAGACTTTTCAAACTTGTGTATCATTCACCTTCATTTGAAAACGAAGAAATGATACAATTCACCAACTTTGAACTGAAGACAGATGAAAATTTAAAGGTTATGTGAAATACATTTTACCATTACGCATCAAAGGATCTGGTTAAAGTAGATGCGGAGATTGCAAGATCCTCCGACAATATTATGAATTTGTTACAACGTCTTGAACTATTTGTTTAGAACAAATATGTAATGTTAAATTTATATTAATAACTATCTATATAATGTTTCATGTTTTAATTTAATATCAAATTATTTTGTTTCTAGATCTTGCACATAATGTCTCTATTATGGTTTGAGGTATCAGGGTCATTTTTGAATATATATATCTCCGAATTATACCAAATACAATTTCAAAGATGCAATTCCAAACTAAAATTAAGTATAATAGAGTGGTTCACTAATTTGTGTTCGATTTTGTGAAAAATTATGCGTTCGAAAATTCACTCCAATTTTATGGACATTTGAGTTTGGTGAGTTTTCATCAAGGATTTGTGAAAAGATATAAGGGTGAAAAAAGTTCCCTAATTTTATACAATCAAAGGAAGAAAAAAAAATCTTCACACTTCCATTCTTCCTTTTAAAATTTTCATATTTATGGAAAAAAAAATTATTTTATTTAGTTGTCGTTTTCAAATCTTAATATAATATCAAATATTAGTTTGTTAATAATACATTTAAATATTTATTGCAGAGAAAAATTAATTGATAACTCTTTAAAAAACAAAATAGATGAAATGAAAATAAATATTTTAAAATGTTACATCAAAAAGATAAATAATATAGCGGAAAGTGGGCCGTACTCCTGACCGTACCACGTTTTCCGTCATCAAATTATTTACATAGTGAATGCTTCAATTCAGCTTTGAAATTGACGAACGCACGTTCTAAATTGAACCTAAACTCAAAAAATTAGTGACTGTTAGCTTATATGGACTCACCACTTGAAAACTAGAGCCCTGTATATGAAGGTATTCAAAGAAGAGCATCATTGACGCCTTCTTTGATAAAGTGAATAACCAACAATTGCTGACATTAGAAATGTCCACAGAACCTGCCCACAGTATCAAATAAACAAATTAACACAAACAAGAAATGCAGTGAATTCAAAGTCAGCAAGCAATTAGGGGAACAGGGTTTTGGAAATACCGTATTTATCGCAAGCCACCTTTCAAGCCTTCTAATCTTTGATTGCATCTCCTCAATAATGCCTTCAATAGGAGAGACTACCCTACTTGATGAGGATTCTGAAGAAGTGCTGCAACCCTGTCGAACAAGTTTTTTATGCTTAGTGATAATGCCTAAAAAATATATATTAAATGCGGGGGGAAAAAGTCCATTTAGGAATACAGTAGCTTTGAACCAATGCAGGAGTCCTATGGAGAGTAGGTGTGCAGAGCAGCATTAGCAAATCTCGAATAGAATGGGATAGAGTTCTAGTGGATGCCTATATAGGATCAATCGGTCATGTTAAGAGGCCGGAGATGCAGCACCCTTATGATGTTGCATTCTCTTGGCTTCACTATTATATTTAAGGATATGATATGATGCAGCATAATATCAAGTACCCTCTTTTAAACATCAGATATGCACACCTGAACGTATCCTAGACATAGGTCCAACTTTTCTCACCTGAAAATACATCCTCCAACAACTAGCACCAATGATAATTGTTGAGATATTATAATCATGATTAGTATTGATTGGTGTATTGTGATTTTATATCTTGATCTTATTTATTTAATTTTCCTTAGTTGATTCTCTTCCTAATTCTTGGAATTGATTAGGAGACTCATGTATGTTTGTACATTTTTCCCCATAATGAAGTGAACACATATTCAGTCTCAAGTTGCTATCATAGCAAGATTAAAAACCCTAGCTTTTCTCTGGCGGTTGGGTGTCCAAGAGACACCTCTGTTTTGTTCTGCTGCAACGCCTGCTGCCATCATGACTGGAAACATTCTATCTGTCGTCGTCTAAAACCCCAGAGTCAGAAGCTCCTCCATGCACTTCCCCGCGCCTGTTCTGCTCGTCTGTTTGTGAAGCGGTCATGTGGTCCGGACCCCTTCCAGTTTTTGGGTCTAACTTCAATTTGTGTTTCAGTAGTTCTTCGCTTTAGACATCCGATTTTTCACTATTTCAGTCCTTTTCCATCAAACTTTTGGGTTGTTCATTGTTTCTACGCCCCATACTTCATTATTTGGTATTATTGAAAAAATTTAGGTTGAAATATAATATGTCAGAAATCCAAATAGGTTGAAATATAATAATGTTAGAAATCCCAACGGAGGTTGATTCCACTAAAGAGTTTGATCCCGCTTGTGCTTCAAGGAACACCGACTATCATAACAGAAAAATTGAATGGTAAGAAATATTTGAACTGATATTCTTATGTTGAGTTGTGGTTTTTGTGTCAACGCCATTCAGACCATTTTACTAAGAAGGCTTCAGGTATAGGCTCGTAATTTTTATAGTGTAACATATTTTTGTTGAAAAATATTTTACAAAGAATTTTTTTTTAAAAAAACTTGAAATATTTAAAAAAAAAAACGTTTTAAAAAACTTGTAATATTTTTAAAAACATTTTTATAAAAAATCATTTTTAAAAATATAAAGAAAAAATCTATTTTTGTAAAGATAAAACAAATGGGCCCATGGATGCTAAGTTAAAAAGTGGTTGGGAATTAGTTGATTATCAACTTGTATAACTGATGTAGAATTTATTGATCCAACCCGCTTTTTTAGGACTTTCTACAAAATCTCTCTAGACACTCTGCATTCTTCAAATCAATGAAACTAAGTGCAAGTCTTTTTTATCCATCCGATATCACTTCATCCCACATTGTAATAGGATAAGTCACATTCATGGTCGACAACCTAAACATAAAACCAAATAAATTATCGATAATTTGATTCTCTACTCTTAGTCTTCGCTTAATCACTCTTTCTCATAACCACTTTTTTATTAAAGATTTTCCACAAAATCTCTCTAGGCACTCAGTCATACACATTCTCCAAATCAATGAATACTAAGTGCAAGTTTTTCTTATTCATCCGAAATCGTCTTTTTTATCCATTTGATATCACTTCATCACACGCCGTAGTAAGTAAATCACTTCCATGGTCGACCTCCTAAGCATAAAATCAAATAGACTATAGATAATTTAAGTCTCTATTCTTAGTCTCCGATCAATCACTCTTTCTCATAACTTCATAGTATGGCTTATAAGTTAAACCCTCCTATAATTTGCATATTTGATCTATGTCATAAAGATTCAATTAAATTTTATGTTGGTTTTTGACTATCTTACATAACCCTCTCTTTTTATTCGGGCTTCAAACCAACTATGCATAGGAAGGCTATCATAGGCATGATTTCATATTTGATTTCTAATTTAATTAAAATTACCATACCGAGTCTAGTGTGGATATAAATAGGGGTTAGTACTTTTTCTTTTCACATCATACCATATTATGAACAAAACAGAGAGTATTATTCATGATCTCCCTGCCTCCTCTTATGAAAAGTTACGTATTTAAATGGATAATATTTGCCGAATGCCCAAAAAAAGACTAAATTTTGTCCAACGTGTACGGGGTACCTGAGATTGAATAAAGTCCATAATCTCTAGTAGCCTTGTTGATTGCTGAAAGTTAATCCCACCAGAAGTTCTCTCCGTTGTTGGTAGCCTTTCCAAAACTATTTCAAGGTAACTCTGCCGAAAAACAGACAGGAACAGTAATAAGTTGACCGCCAGCCGGACATCACAATAGACATGATTGATTCAGCACCAGAGAAAAAGAACGAAGCTATAATAAAGCAACAATGACATTACCTTAGTAGTATACGAGCCATCCAATTTAAGCATTGAACCTGCTGCTGCCACAGCATCTTTAGAAACACCCTTTATCTGAATGTATGGACCGGGAACATCTTGTAGATGATCAACCTCAATTAGAATCTACCCAAGTTAAATCAGAAAGGAAAAAAAAAAAAAAAAACTTCAGTGGTAAGTTAGGAGCTCATTAACCATAAATAAGCCCAAAGGCCAAAGGCAATGGTGGCAAGTACTTCATTTGTCCCAAATTATAAGTCACTTTGTCAAAAAAATCTGTCCCAAATTATAAGTCACCTTACATTTCCAATGCAATATTAATGACATTTTCTCCAATATACCCTCAAGCATTTATTATTATTTATTCTTTCAAATCTTTTAATTTCTCTCTCCTGTTTAATTATGAGAGGCACTACTACTTTAAAGTCATACATATAGCATCATTGTTCAGTCTAAGGTTTAGTATAAATACAAGTCTAAATGGTATAACCATTCTAAGTAATTCGTAAGAGAACATCCACTGTATCTTGAATCTCTCCATTGTTTTCCATTTTCCTTCTCACTCCCTAAAACGCTCACTTTTCAACAATATAGCATCAATTTACATCAAAGCCCAGTTCTATTATAAAAGAGAAATGTTCAAAAAGACTTAAAATGATTATCATTAAATCTTCATTGCCTAATTGACACTCACAATAGTTGCACCAAGATCTACCTTTCAGAGTTACATTAGAAGAGATATCAAATATGGGGTTAAGAGTTCAAGAATTATCATCATAAATCTAAACTAGAGAAGTTCTAGTGAACATAACCCGTTATAAAGTTCTGTTGCTAAAAACGAATTTGTTCAAGCTGAGTGGTTGAAATGGAGGAGGGCTTCAAGAATTTTATGTGATAGAAAGATACCACTCAAGTTGAAGAGAAAGTTTTATCGGATTGCGGTCAGACCTGCATGTTGTATGGAACTAAATGTTGGACGCTTAAAAATCAACACGGGAATAAAGTAAGCGTAGCAGAGATGAGGATGTTGTGTTGGATGTGTGATAAGACTAGACATGATAAGATTAAAAATGACAATATTAGAAAAAGTGTTGGGATAGCACCTATAGTAGAAAAAATGGTGGAGAATAGACTTCAGTGGTTTAGACATGTAGAGAGAAGACCTTTAAATTTTGGGGTAAGGAGGGTAGATCAGATAGAGAGGGGTCAAATAGTTAGAGGTAGAGGAAGACCTAAGAAAACTTAAGTTATTAAGAAAGATCTTGATCTTAACAATTTAGATAAAAGCATGGTCTTGAATAGAACATTATGATAGAAGTTGATCCATGTAGCCGACGCCACTGAGTGGGATAAGGCTTGGTTGTTGGTTGTTGTTGTTGATGTGGTGCTAAGATCAGTCAAGTTAGGTTAATGGGAGGAGGAAACCAGGAGAAACAGGAACAAATTCAATTCAGCCTGTAATTTTTATCAGCTAATTACTAGTAACATGTATTTTCAGTCAAATGTAAATCATAAGATAAATCATGTGACCTTTCCATCCTGGTAAATGAATGCAGACGCTTCAATATAAGCAACTGCTTGATACCTGATAGATAACTGCTACCAATCAATAATAGTAATATGTAAATACATCGATAAATTAGAGAGAAAAATTGAAAGATAGAAATTTGTAAGAGGTGTCTATCGTTTTGTCAAATACAAGACATCCTTATGTTAGAATATAAGACAAAACAACACATCCTTATGTTAGAATATAAGAAAGATATTCTTTCAAACACCAAAGCTAAATCCATAAAACATAATTGTTTTATGATTACAATGAACTACAAAAAGGGATGATTATCTCTTTGTATTGAATATGGCTTACCCAAGGTTAAGAAGACCGGCAACCGTAGTAATGCTAATATCAAAATCCACTTTAGGCTGAATGATGAAGTTTCCTTCTCTGATAGGCTGAACAGTATAAGAGAATTTGAAACTTAGAAAAGATAATATGAAACTTTAAAAAAATAAAAACTGATACAACATCTATACATGTGCGATGGTATAAGTAAATGATGGGAAGAAGAGAAAACTATTTCCGACCTCACGTATCAGTAATGCAAATCTGCCTTCACATATTCTAACCCGAATACAATCACTATCTGTCAGTTGACCATTAGAAGGGATCCCAGGAAGCCTCATGTAAATATCGATAAATTTCTGCACTGAACTGCAAAATTTTGCTGGATCAAGAATGGATAGAATATCTTGATAAGCCACCTGTAATTTATTGTTACCTTTAGTAAAAAAAAATTGAACAAAACCTGGTCACATATTATGATTTATAGATAGACATAAACCCCTTACTTTTTTGTTACTCTTCAATACAAACAGTGAACTCTCAGGAGAAAGCACAGGGTCAAAGTCGTTTCGAATTTTCAGCTGGAATTCATAATGAAACGGTGAATATATCACATACCCGTCAATTCTCTGGATACAACTATCCACTATCGAAAAATTAAAAAACATTGCGAGACAGTAGTCACAGTACTCCTATCAAAGATCTATGTAAGAGCAGAGAGAGAAAAAGAATGGTCTACCAAAATCAATTAAAATCACTAAGTTTTATATTATTGTTTGTCCCAGGGTCAGTAATCATGCATGAAAGCTTTTGCCACCAAAATATTTTTCAAGATTTACAGAATCACATTAGTGTAATGTATATGTATAATAGTTAGAGAGCATTAAAAAATCATTAGATGTGCCGTACTTCTTGTTTATATATGGAAGCCGTTCAATGGTTCAGACTAAAATCTAAAGTAATCAAAACTATTAAAACCATTACTTCTTGAGCAGCTTTAAAATATGCGGGTTAAGAAAAGCACGCTATCCACTAACATGTGCATGAACAAGATGGGGTTCAATAAGTTGTTGGAACATAGGAAACACTGTCATCATGATCTCATTTTGGGAAATAAAACATCCCATTCTACTCTTATCCCTTTGAACTCGTGAAATCAAATGTGAATGAACGCCTCCTACCTGTTTTGAATAAGAAAATAAGTTAATTCATAGGCTTTCTCAGCCCCAGCTAAATAAATAAATGAAATAGAAAAGGGCTTTCAAAGATGGATGATAACTCATTCTTACAACAGCAATCCACAAGTCAAGTGACATTCGGATATCTGGATGCAACGCATAGACGCCTTCAAAAATAATCTGGTCAAAATTAGGAATGAACACTCAAGAACTAGAATAGACAAATAGGAAAAGAACTAACTAGCATAACATGACTAGCAACTATATCAGGACGTATGCATAGAGACAAACTAAGATGCATCAAATACTCAATTTTGTTACTATGCATATTTGTACTGCATTTTCTGACGTCAGTGAGTGTGACAAAACAGGAAACAATACAAACAGGTAAAAAAGTGGGTTTAGACAACTTATAGATGAGGTGGAAATGGTGGTGTGGTGTTCCTTTGTGGGACAAATTGATCAGTATATTCATTTCCTCAACTAATTGTTATATACCCTTCTGCAGTGCGACAGGGGATTTCAACAAGTACACTACACTGCAGTTAGTGTGTCGCTGAATCCCTACAGTAGACCAATAGTGACTGTGATTCTGAAGCACAGTCTTAGCAGAGTGGCATAGCCTGAATGCTACAGAAGTACGAAGGGTTAAGCGCTAACACCATTTGTCAACTCTTGTGCAACTATTGGCATGGTAATTATAAAGAAACACATGGGTCAACAATGGTCCATAGCTTTCAAGTTTCAGGAGAACAAATTTAATGACTGACCACTCCACAATCTTCAGAAACTTCAAGTTCCTTGAAGCCACTCCGAGTACCACTTTCTAAGTCAAATATAGGTACTTTTGTTCTTCGTCCATTTCTTATGTCATCAATATTCTGCAAGGGACTCAAGAATAAGAATGTTAAATAATCCACAAGTACAATGGCCAAAAAGTATCCAGAAACTTTGACTAACCAAGCATTTAAGTCAATGAAATTTACCCTTTTTTTCAATAGGTAGAGACAATATGATCATCCATTTTATTTTCAGGTGAATAGAGTAATTACCATCATCTTAATTGAGAAAAATGGTGAAAACAAGAAATTAAAGTAGTTTGCAATAATACAAAACAGTTGTTATTTAAACCGTGTTGAAGATACAATTGGGAAACAGGCCATTACCAATAAACTCTGCAGCCGAAACTAATTAAAGGGTCCAAAGCTAAATACTAATAGATGGGTTAATGATACTAAATCAGCTCAATCATTAAAAAGAAAACATAAGAAAACCTAAACAAGAAAAGTTTTAGGGCAAGCAATAATGAGAAAGGTTCAAGCTAGGGTATCCCTATCCTTACAAATTGATTTTATGGGATTGAGTTGGACCGGAAGCCCTAATTCGAAGGTTGTATCATAGCTTGTTAGGCCAAGAAATTTGTTGTTTCACACAGAATCATCCACACTTCAGATGTCCAGTTCTAGACAAGTGGGGGTGTTAGGATCCTTGTTATTCCAATCCTAAGCATGATGGGGTGCTGAGATTCTAACATCAACTAGAGATATGGTCTAAGTGGTGCTGACAAGACTAGTCATGTTATAAGCCAGTTTTACGGGGTTGAGTTAGGCCTAAAGCCCAAATTCTTGGCAAAATAAATCCATTTATGCGCACTAATTTCAAGTACTTGTGAAGTTAGGTTGTTATATAAATGAGCGAGCAACATCATTTATTATAAAAAAAATAAGTAGAGTAACAATAAATTGCATTAAAACTATTCAATTGACCTACCTTTGATAGCAAAGATAAATCAAGTGAGTTGAAATCATCATATTTAAAATCCTTTACTTGTTTGTAATAACTTTCTAGGGAAATTATTTCACAACCAATGATATTTGCCATTTTATGAGCCAAACTTGTCTTCCCACACCCACTTGGACCACCTGAAAAGCATAACTTCCCAAGGATCAGTCATTAGCAAGAACCAAAGCTAATATATGTATGCTTTCGATGAATATAATTTGGTTAAACAAAATTGACCCGTTCAGCATAAGGTGAACCAAGCTTGAGCTCAGCTAAACTCACTTCCAGTCCTATCAGCAAGCAACTGAAGAACTGACTTGGTATCTTCAATAAAATATGCTAGCTAAATGATTATTAATTACTTATCAATTGTAGCAACTCATTCTATGACCTATTTATAAGGCCTCTACCTTAATGACATTCCAGTTCTTCTAAAATACCTCCTCCTCTCATATGTATATGTGTGCACGCGTGTGTATGAGATGTATACATACATATATACTATTTCATTTTTTGTTAGATTTATCTTCTTAGCCAACCCTACTTAGTAGGATAAGACTTGAGTGTTGTTGTTAGCTTTGCCTTCTGGTACACATTTAGCTACTTGTACAAATGGTTCTGTGTGGCAGAGTAACACAGCAACTTGCAGGCACTATGCATGGTAAATATGGAGAAGCACGCTAAAAGGAACATTAGGAATGAGGAGAGGTTCATATTATTACCAATTCCAACAATGACTGGAACACCTTTATTCTCCAACAAAGCCTGGAACAAAATAAATAAGCAGATAGGTTTCAATCAAACAAATAAATGTGAATTTCTTATGGAATTACAATCTTTAAAAAATGAGGTCCAGAAGAAATTTCCAAGCTGCTCTTCCTTACTTGTATTGCTTGAACTGCCAAAAGCAATCCCCTGTCCAGGTCATATGAATCAGGCATAGGAGCAAGCCTAATGTTGTCCCTGAAAGATGAGGGATCTGTGGTTGCTTCATGAGAGAAGTCTTGATATAAGGGAAATCTTATATAGACATACAGGAAATTATCACCAAAATATCAGAAAAGTTTAGGATGGATATGTTCTTCAATTCAAGGAAAAATACCTAGGACTGTGTTGTCAATATGGGAGGAATCTGAAGACATGAAACGCCATGTAGCCACAAAAGGTTCTATTTTTGATTTTGTTGGGGATCGGGTCCATGGCTGAGATAAATCCTCAAGGCCAGTAACAAGGTTAGGGGTAACACGAATTGGCTTTGGCGCAACAATTGTTGTTTCTTGACTGCCAGTCACAGTTGTATTAGACACAAGTGGTGGCGTACTAAGACGGGGTACACCTGCAAGCAAAAGTTAGTAGAAGCAACAATTGCACTGTTCAACGACAAATACAAGTCATGGTGACAAATTGAAATGTTCTTGTTATTATCCTCATGGTTAAATTAAACATTGGATGGACAATGTAAGTCACTGAAACTAATTGACTATATATTATCCACAGCCAAAATTAACCTTTTGTGGCAGTCATCACTCACCACCACATAAAAGAAAGAATATCAAACAAGAAAAATAACTAAATTAATTAAATATGAAACACCGAGTAAAGTATGCATTCAAATCCGTACCTTTTCTCTCAAGAATCATTTCAAGATATGATTTAGTAATCCAAGGTCCATTGATACCCATCTTCAATGCTTCTGTTCCAACAGTCTGCAGTTTTTTTTTCCGGTTCCTCACATAAGTAAACCACTAACCAAAAAAGCTACTTATTATAGACGGTTCTCTTTTTTAAATAAAATAAGATCAGAGGGAGTACGCTATCTTTCAATTACTTATTCCCGTTCCTAAATATAGGTGCTAATTTGACACAAAAAAAAAAATGTCCTTAAATGAAAAGGGTGTTTGTGATCATTCTTATCTTGACTAATTTGCATATAAAAGATTACACAAGAATGGAAGGCAAGTGGGCAACAAGCTAGGTTGCTACCCCTTTTTGGATAGCCAAACCAATCCTCTTAAAAACTGCACTCATAGACCTAAAAGACACAATATTGCTATGCATAACCTTCTTAACTCTTGGTAAATGATCCACCGTCTCTGGTGTTAAGAAGCCAAAAATGTCAAATGGAAATGGACAGAACACGTTTTCTCATGTTTGGCCACTTTGCTTAAAGCGGCACATTTGATGGTCTAAGTGTCGATCTTACATCTTGTGGGGGGGTCAAGAAGTTCAAATGCGCACCTTTCTTCACAAATACTCCCACCTGTGGTGTGATTTCCTTTCTAATAAAACAACTGAAGTCAAAATTCGGAATCCTACCACTAAGACCATCCAAAGCTCAATCAAAATCAGAGTTCATAACATATATCCCACTAAGATTGAGCCCTGGAAGCCACAAAAACTTACAAGATAGCCTCTATTGTTGAGTACAAACTCAACCCCCAACTCTAATAGGTAAAGTCGCTCTTCAATGAAGGTCCATGAATAAAAGACCTCCACCAACCACAATGTCTTCAACCGTCCTTCACAACTCTTTATCAAACCAAATAATTATCCCTTCCACATGAAAAAGTTGGCATATCCTTAAGCCAAAAAATTGTTTGGCGATACCAATGCAGGATTGAAGTAGAACTTCAGTTTATGGATCGATTAATTATGGAAGAAGATGCATTAACTCAACAGCCCTTTTCATGGACAATCCCTCGATAAAATCTCTATCTCGACTAACGGCCCTCCAAGCAATTTCATCCACAACACCGGATTGCCAATGTCCAAAAGGAATAACCCCCCACAATGTCTACTACCGTCCCACAAAGGCCAAAGATCTCATATAGGAATATTCAATTCAAGGCTCAAACTTTGACTCATCTCCCGAATGATGTCAAGGGCTTTAGCCGCCTCTTTTGAATCCTCTACGGCGGTCTCATCATCAAGATACCAAACATGAAGGATAAGCTTGCAATTATCTCTGATATTATGAATAAGAAGGTCTAACACAAGAAACAAAATGAACTACCAATGGAGCACCTTGTTGCATTCTAATGTCTGACATAACATGTTCATCCCCAAGGCACAACCCCACTTTCTGACCATAAAGAAACTTAACCCACAAAAAAATAGATGGACATCTCTCACACTCACCTCGCGTACTAATGTCGATCGGTCTATAATATTGAAAGCATTTCAAAAATCTATCGTGAGCATAATCAATGAACCATCTCCATATCACTTTCTCAACACCCTGATGCCACTGTGCAAATTGAAAGCCTATGAGATACTTTTCCATCTTCACCAACTTTTTTCATGGCAACCTTGGATACTAAACGCCTCTTAATAGAACCTAAAACAATAGTATCTTATCATTAGACTTTAATAACACGTCAAGTATGAGGAAGCTAAAAACTTGGCCAAACTCACCGGACATTTTTCTCTTACTACTGAAGTGATTGCACATAAAAAGATCTCTTGCCACAGCAGAACCATCTCACACAACGTTTTTAATGTGTTGGGCTCGCAAACCATCTCTACCACACGATGTCCCACTGGGGAACAATTGAATGCCCTTCAAAATAATGTCAGACAGTATGTGTTTAGCCTCCAAAATATTCATTGTAACTCCATTTTAAGGGCAACTCCATATGATCCCATCACTTTCATCGCCGATGTGAAGTGTCCATCTATAACCGTACGAAGGCATTGCCTAATGTTACTATGTTAGTACTCACTTTTTTATCTTCCTTCTCAATGTAACTCCTCCATGACCCGGATCACCTTGTCCAGAGGTGTCCAACAAGATCGTCTTCTTCTCTTCAAGTAGCCAAGCAACTCAAAATCACTATCAATTAGCTTGGCAAGATAGTCTTCTTCTCTTCAAGTAGCCAAGCAACTCAAAATGTGATGTTATTGAAAGGATTTCTGATTCTCAAACCTGTGATTCGCCTATTTTAAGGCTTGAACACATGTAAAATACAACGAGAAAGAAGTACCAACTAAACCCAAGCAGATACAGAACCTGACTCAGCGACCATCTTATAAAGAGCCTTCCTAAAAGAAAGCACGACGACAGCTAGGAGATATATACTCTTCACAATGAAGATAGGTGTTGTGAGGGCTCACTCTAACACCCTTGCATCCAAAACCAACCCCTCCTTTGCACCACGGGTATCAGGGCCCCTTGAAGATGGCTTTTAAAATACCTACAATATGGTTCCCGATCTCCCCTGTCTCATGAATAACACGAACTAGACCATCACGATGATGACATGCCCGACTCATGGCATGAATACTCATACACCTTCCACACATCCATTGCTCAACCACCCTTAAACACTCCTCCAATCCAACGCCAATAACAACAATCAAGCCTTACACCATTAAATGGGGACGGTACATGAATCAAATGACATCATAATGTTCTATCGTAAATCATATATCTATCCAAGTCATTAATCTCTACATCTTTTTTAATAGTTTCTCTTATAGCGTTTTTTAGGTCTTCCTTGCCTCTAGTAAAAAATGCTATTCGATGTAGAATTAAAGAAAACATTACATACATGGTCTGCAAGTAGGGATGGCAAAAAAACCCGTGCCCGCGGGTATCCGCGGATATAATCCGTCACGGATACAATGTGGATAGCTTAATGGATATCCATGGATAAAATAAATGGATATTTAAATATCCGTTATTTAATGGATGTGGATGTGGATGCGGGTTTAATGATACCCGTACCCGCGGATATCCATACCCGTTATTTGGAATCTTTTAAGCTTTTAATTTAGGAGCTAGGAAACCAAAGTATGAATGTTAAGCAAGGAATGCATAATATGGAATTTTGTAATGATTGATGAAAACTATTTGCATTATTACTTTTTGTTTTATTTAAACAATTATTATATGGTATGACGAATTTTATTTTGTTAAAAATGTAATGTATGGATATTATGTTTGAATGTTATTATGTTTTAGTGAAAAAAGAATGAAAATAATATGATGAAGTTTAGTTGTTAAATTGAGAGCGAAAAAATATATTTTTAAAAAATAATTTTAGACAAAAAAAGTTATTCATGGATATTTGTAAATATCCGCGGATACCTTAAAACTCGTGGATTACCCGCTTAACTGATATCCGCATGAATATGGGGCAGATACTGATATCATATTTATCCAACGGGGCAGACACGGATATCATACTATCCGCCCCCATGGATATCCATTTACATCCCTATCTGCAAGGACTAAGGAAAACTTTTTTATAAGAGATTTGTTAAGGAAAAAATGCATGAGGAAAATAAACTCCCCAAAACTAGGAGTTAACAACAAAAAGGGAAAAGGGGGAAACATAACTCGAATAAGCAAATCGAAATATAGTTTTGGTCCTCACTAGTGATTATGAGATTAAAGATGTAATTTATGTTGTTACAACTTACAGACTCTCACAATATTAATACTACCTCCGTTCCTTTTTATAAGAGACAACTCACTTTTTAGGTTCATTGAATAATCAATGTATCTAGTCTATAAACTGACCAAATACATTAATTATTCAATGAACCTGAAAAATGAGTTGTCTCTTATATATAGGAACGGAGGTAGTATTAAATTATTTTTTTTTATAGGTAAAATTGAGTGTCACTGGTTGAAACATATATGAATTTGAAACAGCCCCGGCCTATTAACATTGATAATTAACATACTAGGAAGTATAAATCTAAGTAGTTAACTAAGAATCAACTTTTCAGATCAGCAACACTGTGTGGGACAGAATAAATGTGCCCAGACAGGCTAACACTAAAACAATCCTCAAAAACTACAACAAAGGCAACCTAATGCATGGAAGCAGCTCACATATCAGGAGCAATACCAACTTGAAACGTCTAAAAAATATGAATATTATTGCATGACAAGTTTTAAAATGCAAGATCTAATATATAGACAACTGTACAAAAGTCCTATCAAAAGATAATCTAGGAAAAGGAAATGAAATGTCATAATAATTATCTATCATGGTGATATGTGCAGAAGAAAGTAGGTAAAAAAGAAATAGTTTATCCTAAAATAGTGTTATTTATAACTAAATTTAAAGTGGGTTTCAAAACACAATAGTGTAAACAAATTGATAGGGTGTCACTGTGTCAGAGTGGAAGGTCAATATTGCTGGGTCAGAATGATCATCAACTTGACAGAAATTTCTTGGTCAATAAATAGGCACATCAACGTTGAAACCTCTAAAACCATATTTGAAACTATTGTAAACCAAAATCTATGAAATTGAGACTTGAAGCTAAGGTTTGTGTGTATAGAGCCAAGGAGAATTCATCACCTCCATGGAGGATTTACAAATTTTAGGAATCTGAATAACAAAATAGTGACATGATTGCTCAGAAAGGATGACACTACTTTAATACTACATTAAAAATATAAAGGAGGAGAAAAAGAATGAGAGATTCAAAATAAAGGTGTTAAATACATATGGACTATTATGATGTAATACAACATACAAAGCATAAAACCAATTTATACTAATACTAGGCTCCTACACAAATACAGAAACAACAGAAATATGATAAAATATGGAAGTCACTCCTACGAGGCTGTCTAATATACTCTAAAACAATCTAATATACTATAAAAGATATGTAATGAACTAATGATACTTTCTAGATATTTTAACAAATCTTGTACCATTCTTTAATACTATCTACTTAAAATCAACATGGTGAGGCACCAAAAGAGAGGAATGCATGTAGTCAGAAAGATTTTATTTAGAAGGAACATAATTTAGTCATAAGAACAAAAAAAGTTCATACCTTCCTGTCGGTTCCTCTCGTGACCAAGAATGTCTCGCCAAGAACATCAATGGTTTCAAACGACATTGAAACTTTGCCATAATTGACAGTTGTGGATGCGCGTTTATAACTAACCACAACTATGTACCCAAGAGCCAGCAACCCACCCAATGTCATTCGTCCAACCTGTTCCAACACTGTAAAAATGAATGGCAAACAAAATCTACTAAAGAGAAGAATAGGCTCATTTTTTCTCAATGAACAACATGAAAAGTTCAACGGATGAAGATTTTTTAAATGGCTAACCAAGGAATATTAGAAGTCTATAAAGTGTTCAACACAGTAACTAAAACAACACAATATGTTTTAGTCAAGCTTAAAAACAAAGAATGGCATGTGAACAAAGACTTCTGAAAACCATTTCATTCAGAAATTCCAACTTCTGAATTCATGTATACCATCCTGAATGACAAAATATATAACCTCTCAATATTATACAATGATGTTTCTCTTGTTCCCATTCATCAAACTACAATCGCACTCATAAAACAAATTGATATGTATTGACAAAGGTCAGTTCTGTTCTCTATTCAGTAATACCAGAAAATAGTAATAGTAGCTCTTGAAGCTCCATTCCAAGCCCAAAAATGAATATGTGAATATTTCATGTTTTTCTATTGACAAAAGAAATTCCAAGTCCATAAAACATTTTACTATATTCTCAGGTTTATCCGAAATCAAAATAATAGTATTGTAACCATCCCTCAAACATTCTGACCGTACATGTGCGACAAAAAAGGACATAATAAATAACTTAACCATTTACTCTGTTAATTCCCCTCCAATGATGAAGCTGGCCAAATTTTGCATATTGTCTAGTGCAACTAGGGAGAACGCTAACTTGTGCCTTTCGAAGTTCCATCTTCTTAGCCTTATAGCGAGACATAACATCTAAGTTTTGGAACTCACTCATGAGCAGAGGGAAGATGATTAGCAAGTCAACTGCTTAACTTTTTGTGCCATATTAAGATTGGGGGACACATTTACAATTTCCACAGATCCTAAAATCTAATTAAGAGTGGATGCGGGGTGGAAAACATCCATGTCGCCTTCTTGATTAATTAATAGTTTTGTTGCAATCAGCATGTTAAAACTTGAAGAAAGGCACGTCTTTTTGGTTATATATCCTTCAACTAAATGCTGAACATACGAGATACGCTCCACTCATGTTGTTTAGTATAGTTCTGTCATCAGAAAAATAAAATGACTATGAAAAATAAATTGAAAACACTCATACCTCAAACTCAGCTTTTGGCCTGATAATGAAATTCTTGTCAACAATCCTCTGGTCACCAAGGGACAAATAATACCTAATTCCAGACTGCCGCACTTTAATCCAATCATTTATCCCTGCTTCTTCACTCGCCGAAGGTGGTCTAAGGTACATTTCAATAAAACTGAAAGCAAAACAAGTTTTCTAGTGAATATATTCGAAATTTTCTAGTGATTACCAGACTCATTTTCTTCCTAAATTCAAAATACTAACTTATCTGTTTGAGCTTGTTTTCCTTGAGAGGAAGAACCTGGATATCCATCTGAAGACTGTCACGAAGTTTTAAATAATAGTAAAAAGCCTGAAGTTTTCCCCCCAAAAGTCCAAAACACAAATACAAAAAAAATCTGACAAAAAAGATACTTGAGAACACTATACAACAATGAGTCAAAAGATTAATAGAAAAAAAAGACCTGAGGAGAAAACTAATATTACACACAGTTCCTCTCAAAACACAAAGGTAATGCCAAAGAATAAACAGTAAAGGGCATGCGGAACATAAGTAATCCACGCTCGCTTTATAAAGACCCGTATTCAAATGTTCACTAACTTAATTTGGTCCAGCAATATTAGAAATGTAAAGGAGAAAAAGGCCAGCCCACTCATGAGGTTCCTTTCCACTATCTTAAAATAAATATGATGCAAGGTTAAGAGGTGAAAAACACATGATTGTGTGGAAAACAGATTAATATGATAAGTTCATAAATATCACAGTTGTTCTCTTTGTCAACCATATATGGCAGGTTTTATTGCTTTGGTTTGTTTAAAGAAGTAAAGCGTTTATTCGGAAAATTGCTTTCTTCTTATTCTTATTTTGGTTCTGTAAAGTAATGCAATCAAACCCAAGGTTTCAAGCCTGAGGAATCTTAGGGATGAAACCTGGTTACCTGATGGTTCAGCTAATCTAGCTTTGAAAATAAACTATATTTGGGGTTCTAAGATTAGAAAGAAGACTAACTTCAAAAGCAAAAAACCATGCAGCTAAAAGACTTCCAGTAGAGACAAGGAAAGGATAAAAAATAAACACCTGGGCACCAAGGAGAAAGAAAACAGAGCAAACATAAACATGACAAATCAAAAACAAATTAATCAGAAAAACAAATTCACATACAAAAATACAGACATCAGTACTAAATTATAGATGATAGAGGCACCTTGCTTCTGCATTTAACCTTGTAGATTGCCTCTCTAAATGATGACACAAAGCTGTTGTTAATTCTGATCTGGCAAAAGAAGGTAGAGGAAATAAAATTGTTAGTTGCGAAATTTAGATATGAAAATAAGAAAGCAACCTCCCTTAAAAATAAAAATAAAAATAAAATATAAGAAAGCAACCAACCTGTGCATGATGAAGGTCTGGCTCAATGTGCTTCCTAAATAATGGAAAAATGCTATCTATAAGGTAATCCAACGAACAAGAATCTCCAATGTCATAGCGAACTTTAGAAAGTAGGCTAAAATGAACACCACCAACCTGATTTATAAAAAATATTCGTTCTGTATTATCTTGAAATATATAAACAACTGATAACATAGTGCGGGCCATAAATTACAGTACTACAAAAAAAATACCACTGCAACTCGAATATCCAGTAAAGACCGCAGTTTTGCGTGCAATGCATATGTACCATCAACTATTACCTGAAACAAAATGATGTTAAGATAATTGAAAAACAAAAAAAACTCCTTCAAATGTGGAATAAGGTCAGCTTACCACTCCAGATGAAGTGCTCATTATTTTTTTATAGCCTATGCATCTCTTTTGCTGATAATCAAACTCTGGAATTAGTGTGTCCTCGCCTTTTGTCAAATCCTAATTGCAACAGAGAATCCTGTTAAAATAAAAGAAGAAGAAGAAGAAAAAAAAAAAGTCTGCAGAAAGCAAAGCATAAGGCTCATTTGTACTTCTAGCTAAAAGTAAAACCATAAGCTACCCCCACCCCCGCCACCCCAATAAGCACATTCTTAATTGACACATAATCTAATCAGTTTCAGTCCAAAAGAAAACTAGCAAAAAATCACTTCACCGTGAATTACATGATAAAATAGCAGCTACTGACTCTTTCTATTCTTACTCTTGCTTTTCTCTTTTGATTTTGAAAGTGCTAGTAAGGATAAGATCCCATGATCAAAGAATACAACATTATGCGAATAAAACTTGAAAAGACCAAAAAGTAAAGTATAAAATTTAAGGGGTTAGTACATATCAGTGTTGGAAACTGTTGAAGGCATAAAACCAAAGTAATGAAGAAAAAGGTCAGACCAACACTTATTACACTGTAAAACAAAGTATAAGCAATGGCAAACCTCGAGATTCTTGATAAGGGTAACAAAATCTATAGAATCCAGAACATTTCCTTCATCAACTCCATCACAATAATTCTCCATTGATATAACAGTACAACCAATAACAGATGCAACCTTCTCTGTTAAGCTTCAGGAGTCATAAAATAAAGAGAAAAAATTAACAAAAAAACAACGCAACACTATACACCTTTCTTCAGCAAACCAAGTTCAAAATTACAAATACATGAACAACAATATCAATACCTTACCTTGTTTTACCAGAACCGCTTGGACCGCCAATGCCAACCGTAACAAGGCCGTCTTTCTTCTCTCGGAGTTCTTGGATAGATTTTACCAACAAATAATATCCATGATCAAAAGACTGCACCATTTTGTTCACATCTTACTAAAATTAGCACAAATTCCATGGATCATGACAATTAAGCACAAGAAAGTTCAATAAACCAAAATAAAAAATCAGGCATAATAATTGACAACACACTCGATTATTCACAAGTACAAACATTACACAATTACAAGTTAATTGTGAACCTATGAAGCACGCACCAGAAACACGACTGAGACATTGACACGTCAACCAATTATAATTTGAAAATAATTAATTAATTAAACGGAACCACAAGTGTCAATGACTGTGCTACGTAGTTGTGAAACGATCTTCAAATATGAAATTAACTTTACAATTTAAGTATCATGTGTGCTCATCCACAAGTAAAATCATCAAAATTAAGTTTCGAGCCCTAAAATTGAAGAATGGAAGAAAAAAATACGCATAGATTTCAAAATTTATCAAAATTGAAAGCAAAACATTGGGAGGCAAAGTGCAAATCGTATAAGCGAGAAATGAGAATCGAAGAATATGAAAGATGATGCATGGTGAATGTTAATATACCACATGGAGAGGGAGAGATTGAAGGATGGATGAGGAAGAGGAAGAAGTTGAAGGCTGTTGCTGGAAGTAATCGCGTCCTCCTTCATGGAAAACTCGCTGAACAACTTCATCATCCATTTTTTTCGATCAACACTGCCACTTCTGAGATTCCTTATTGCGTTGTGAGTTGTGGTGAGAGAGGAATCTTGTGTGGAGTGTGATGTGATGGAATTTTTCACCAAGATGGAAATGGAAAATACAACGAATTCTTTTTACTTTTTTTTTTTTTTGGTTGGTGCGAGAATATGTGTAATTAAGTTAAGTATTTGGAATTTCAGATTTCGGGGTCGGGAGAGTTATGCGTGTCTGCCTTTCCCACCTAGTTCCCAACTATTTTCTCCACGTCTTTTGCTCATACAAGTTTTCTTTTCTTTAATACTTGAATGACAATAATTACAATAATGTGTTTTTCTAAATAAAAAATGTATTAATTCTTTTAAAAATACCATTTTATTAATGAATAAGTAATACTCATATAATTTTAAAATTTTAAAAAGATTAAAAAAAATACCATAACACTATATTCATCGCTTTCTACCATACTCTTGTCATAATTCTTATGTGCAATGAACATGTGTTTCTTTCGCTCTTTTCTCTTCGTGTGTGCTCCTTTTTATAAGTAGTACAGTCTTTCAGACGTGTCTTCTTTTGCCCGTTTTTTTCTTCTAGTTATTATCTTTTTCATTCTGTCTCTTATCTCTTTGTATTTCTCATAGAGAAGCCTCAGAATTTCAGTTAACTGAGCCCCCAAATAAATAAATTACATCCTAATCGCTTCACTTGAACATATCGGTACTAATTACGATGTCAATTGTGCGAAAACCTCCACCAAACAGAAAATTGAATACTTCTAAAAGCTATAAAACAACAATTAACAAACCATACAAGGAATTTGGAAAATATCTAAATCTATCGGGAAAAAGAGCTTTAGCCTAAACTAGAAAATCAACTCAAACCAGTTTATCATCCTAGAAAATAAATGAAACCAGAACAAGGAAGATATTGAACATGATTTCTTCATCTTTGAAGAAGAAGAAATTCAATAAACTCAAGAATATCATCAATTTGTCATATTGGGTAAGATCATAATAGAAAAAACAATACACAGAGGATCAATTTAGAATGCATTGACAAATATATGGTGCACTCCGCTAAATTTAACAGTTTGTGAACTAGAACCCCCTGTTTTCAAGATAACCATGGAGAAAAAAGAAGATCGCAATTGTATTCTCAAAGGGAGTCCATCGATATTCAAGAACTCCTAGCTTATCCTACAAGGTGGAACGACGTCACACCTCTACAAAATATGGAATTTATAAAAAAAACACCAATTTGCATTCAAATTTAGTGGTTTTCAATTAATGGAACCCCAAAAAAACTAGGGGGATATACTTGGAGAGGCTTGTGAAACGGTCATCTTTGAGATGCCAGACAGAACCTCTATATAAAAGTCAAGCTCAAAATCAAAATTCACGACCTTATCAAATCGAGGATGTACATTGGAAGCAAAGCAAATTGTGTAACATTGGTAGATTTCAAGTATGAAAAACTACCCATTTTTAAATGTGGCGTAATTGGGATCAACGAAGATCATTGCAAGAACCCAATAATCCTTAATCATGGTATCCAAGGAGTTAACCTTTTGGGAACTTGGATGAGGTCCAGTAGTTGGGAAGAAAACAAATTCAACAAAAGGAAACATTATTCAATAGTAACCCTACAAAGAAACTCAACATTAGCCAGTATAGTTCTATTCCCAACTTCATGCTAAAACAACTCAATTGTGTATATTTGGGAGACAATGACATGAATATAATAGTGAAAAATCAACAATATGGGAGAAGAAATTGGCCCTAGCACAGATATGATGCATGACAAAAGAAGAAAAACAAGTGACTCTGAAAATCCAACTGAAATTCTAAGCATCAATGTTGCACAAAGAGAACAATAAACACCAACAAAAAAATAAACAGTCTGTATGGTTAAGGTTGTCGCAAAAACATTAAGATTGTATTCTAGAACTGCAAAGGATTGAGAAACCCCCAAACAATCAGAACTCTCAAACATATGACTCTTTAGAATCTTCCCAAAATTCTTTTTCTTTGTGAAACTATGAAACCTACTAATGATCATGTTTACAATCATATCCTTAATATTGGTAACCTCACCAATATCCATATTGTTAGTCATAATAATAGTGGGTGGGAAAGTGGATGAGCTTGCTTTGTTGTTGAGAAAATATGTAAACTTTAACATCTTATACTCTAATCATAATATCATTAATTTATATACTTGTATAATAGTGATAATAATGATAACTATGGAATCTTTTTTTGCAGGTTACTTATAAGTAACATGCCTTTAATAAAGGCAACAACTATTGATGATGACAACTAATGTTTAAAGATGAAAACTAAAGATGACAATTGAATGTCTGTTAGAACAGTGATAGAGTGTCGGGTTTTTGTTATGTCTCCACAGAGAATATGAGATATTGTCGTCGTTCAACAGTTGTCAAGTTCTTAACTTTATAGTAACAAAAGGGGTTTGGTTTTTAGTCACGGTATCTTGCATACAAAGTAATAAACTGCGGTAAAAGATTGGTTTTACGATTTAAGAAAGATTGTCAAAGTTAGGATTCGGTAATCACTTTGCTTGTATATGTTCGATCAACAATACGCATAAACTCCTTTAGATGATAAACATATTCACAACATCCTCCCAATGTGATTATTTCTAACTCACATTGTGATTTTTCCCATTTTGATCCATTGTTGATTTCTCACACAATCTATCAAAATGACAACATTTAGGTTTAACATTTTCATGAACAACCATATTCAAAACTATTTCTAGCTTAAGAAAATAAATGGGTGAAAACCTAGGTCAAGAGTTGGAAAATATCTTTCAATCATAAACCAACACAAAGAGTTATAAATAAAGCAAGATTTTCACCATGTATTCATCATCAAAGAGTTTACAAATGAAGATCATCCATATACATACAAAGCTTAATGATCACCTACATCTAGCCTTGACAAAATGAAGAACTTAGCTACTCATTTTCATGGTAGCTTGCACAAGAAGTTTCGGAAGAAGGGTGATGAAAATCCGAGTCGAAGAATCCAACTTGGATGAGAATCCACCTTCTTTTTGTATAATAATGTTAAGAGATGAAGAAATGAGAGATATTTTGGTTCTAGGGCACAAAAATCTGCTTTAGAACAGAACTAGTAAAAAGTATGGTATGTTCTCAAAAAGTACACATTGCTACTTATAGAAAAAGTTATTGTCCTGTCACGCTCGCGACCTTGCTCGCTTAGCGAGCTCACAGCGAACGTTCGCTACAGCCTCGCCTAGTGAACATGCTAGCGAGGACTGAGGATTTAATTCTGGAATGCTTCGCTAGGTGTTCGCCTAGCGAGTTCTTCGCCACCTTCCTCGCTGACAGCGAATGATGCCAATTTGATTCTGCCCAAGTTTGGGAGTGTTCGCTAGCAGCTCGCTACGAGTTCGCCTAGCGAACAGCTCGCTGCAACACTCGCCGGATGTTTTCCTAGCGGACATGCTTTTGCTCTTGTTCTTTCTTGATTCCTTTGTCATCTCTCTTGTGTCTTCAAATTCTACTCTTTCATGTTTAAATACTGCATAATAACACACAAATTAAAATGACCAAAAGCATTTCACATAATGTTGCATATCAACAAAAGCAAGGCGGTTTTGAACACAAACTAGACAAAAAGGAGCGAAAGATGCCCACATTTGATAGCTCAAATAAACACAATTGGCATCTAACAATGTCCAATCATGACAAGTCAAGTATAAGCGGTTAAAGATGCAAACCAAAGTATTAGAGTTTGATGGACTTGACTCTCTGACGATGGAAACCGAATGGATTTTAACTCAAACCTCGTCTCAAGTAAACTCAAACAAGTGTCTATAAGAAAGGAACATCTGACAAGTCTTAAAGAATATGGATGTTGTGAAAGCTCTCATCGACACATCTAATTGAACATATTGTAAAATATAATGAAATTCTCGTAAAAGTACATGGTTAATTCACACACATATAAAATTATTTCAAACTTATTTTTCTCAAGCAAACCTTTTTTAGAAATATCTTGAACCTATGTTAGATGAGTTAGGAGCTGTCAAAAAAGCTCAAAGAAAATTTTTTGTTTCTACCAATCGATTGGCACTCTTATAGTCGATATGAATAATTAAAAATGTGCCTTAAGCGATTAGGATAGCTTCTTAATGATATGCAATGGCTAAATATCTTTATTTTTCCATTTGGGCTTGATAATCGATTAACTTAGGGTAACCAATTGATTGGCAGAATGTATCAATCAATTGGTAAGTCTTAAAAAACCTTAAAAACATTTCCTTATTTTGCACTAACCTCTTGTCTATAAATAGAGGTCATTTCCACTCTTTTTTATATCCAGAAACATGGTTTTCACTCCCTCTCTCTCTCTCCAAACATCTTTTTGTTTACTTTCACAGACTAAAACTATAGTCGAAGTTCTTTTTGAGGAAAGTGTAATTCTGGAAGGTTAGTTTTATAAGTTCGCAAAGGAAGATTTTTTAATATCTTGGTTGAACATTTTATCCACTTAGGGGTTTTTTGTTTGAATTTGAAGTTAAACCCATAAAAAGCTTTGGTTTTTGAATTATGTGATCAAGTCTCTTGTTTTGGTTCTAGATGAACTCGTATTAAGATCTCATAGGTTCTTGGTAAACAAGTGATAAAACTAAGTTTATGTTAAAGCTTAGCCCGGTGTTAAAAGCTTGTTCAGTTTGAGATCAGCCTGGTGGTAAAATCTTGTCGCTTATTAGTTAGTCAGGTATAAAACCAAGGTGTTAATAAGCTTATCCTGATGTTAAAAGCTCTCAAGGTTTGTTTATAAGCTTAAAAAATAACGGCCTCAAGATTCTTATGGGAAAAGGATTAACCGCTTTGATCCATCATTTGGAAGGAAGAATCACCACTTCATTCCTCAGTTTATTGTTTGGTTAGAAGTTAGCCATAAACTTCATTTTCCTTATATAACGGGTTTGTGAGGTATATCTACTAAAAGCTCTCAAGTTTATTGGATACTTTCAATAATAATTCTTAGGGCGAGGGTTGGGTCTTTTTCCCTTTTGACTGAACCACTATAATTTCCAGTGTTTTCTCTTTTCCCTTAACTTTTTATATTCCTGTATTTTATCTTCCACGTTTTATTTTTCGTTGCGTAAATTCTGTTTCAAACTAGCCCAATGGCTAGGCATGGCCCAATCCACTTATGCACCCATAACGGCCCAATAGCCTTAGCCCTTCCAGCTAAGGGCAAAATGAAGTTCTTTCTCCTATGCCCATCTGCGGAGGAAGGCTGGCCAGCTAACATCCAAGATCAGCTGCCCCTCGTCATATTCTTGCCCATCACGCATGGTTTCACCATCCAGAAATAGTCACGATGTCTTTGCCCGTGACCACTCCCTTGCCGGGGGCAACGGCTAGTTTCGAGCATATTTTCTCGTCCTAACGGCTAGTTTCCAGCAGTTACCTATTCTTTGGGAGCGAGTGTCTTGCCCCGAGAATAGGGACCAATGGCCAAGCGTTGGAGACATTATAAAAACCATCTCACTTGAAAGGGTCATGTGTTCTAAATCATTCCAAATCACTCTAAGACATACACTTTTTGTATTTTCCTTCTTTTCGCCCGATTCTTACTTTAGTACCTGAGTGTCTTGCAGGTACACCCCCTCATCATCCTCGCAATCCAGCATTACTGACAAAGTCTATGACCCACTTCAGGTTCTGGTCATCCGTCAAGATCAGTGGTGCCCTTCGTGGGAACTTTGTTCTCCCCGTCTTTCTTTTCCCGTAAATTCAAGACCAAAGCAGTTCTTTCAGGAATCCGATCATGGATAGCCATGACACCATCCACAATGCTTGCAATACCATCATCCCCATTAGCAAGACAGACATTGACGAAGCAACCCCCTTTCTTGGGTGCAAAGTCCATCAGCAGAAAGATGGAGCCGTTGCGTCTCCTTCCCCCGATCACGCTGACAACATTGGGGCCCAACCATTCGAAGATCATCAGAACGTTCCAGTTCCACTCAATGCCGACTCGACCATGGCGGCTCTACTCGAGGTCATCAACAAAACAAATCTTCTGATCCTCCAACAGAACGTAAGAATTGGAACCTTAGAAGAATCTCGTCGACCAAGATCACCTCCGCCGAGGAAAAAACGCCAAAGATCTCAGAGTCTTTCTCCCAGACGAGGAAGAGTTAGTCGAGCACAAGTAGAGCCAAACTCTTTGGCAGTAAGAAAGCGCGACCATGCCTCTCCCTGGAGCCAGCACTCCCCAGAGGTTAAGAGAACCATAAGGGATCTCCGGATAGAGCGTCATTGTTTACCTCCATCCAGATCCAAGGGTCGGGCACAAAGTTCATCTCCCCGCAGATATCACAATCCTCTCCCCAAACGAAGTACCGGCTCCCGTTCGAGGTCTAACAGCAGCAATGACGATGAGTCTTGCGGATCATTGTCCCAAGAGATTATGGTCATGCGCCTTCCCAGAAAGCTGGAAAAACACCCCACCCTTGGACACATACGATGGCACTACAGATCCAGACGAGCATATCGAAAATATCAATGCTTTGCTCGATTATTACAGCGTCAGAGGCGCCGTCAAATGCAGATTATTCCCAACCACGCTAAGAAAGAGAGTTATGTCGTGGTATAAAAGCCTCCCCTTTGAGTCCATCACTTCTTGAAGACATCACCATCCATCCATATGTGTAACAGTGGAGTACATCAAAGGAATGTTTCACCTTTCTTTTCATGTCAATTATGGAATGTATGGTAGAAATTTGCCAACAAGAAAGGAACGGGATTGCCAGCCAAGAAAATCTCAATGGCTAAGCGACTACAAACTTCCCCACATTTGGGAACAACACAATTCCATGAATAAGAAGCGCCAAAATAGATACACAAGAAACCCACTTCTCTTTTTTAATACATTTTCATGCTTGTTCCTCCAAGAATTTCCTCGAGAACCCTCATTTATCTGAAAAATTAGCTACCATAGTTGTGAGAGAAAAGTTCCTCATAGCTAGCTATACTTATTTTAATGATTTCAAAACTTACATAGGTAGAAAAATGTACTTTGTACGGTATCATTGTGTCGCATATGCATAACTTATTCCTCTCGCATCAAACATCGGTCAAAAACATTTTTAGATACATATAGAAAAAGTACAATATATGCTCCATATATGTTTGATCATGTTGGTCTAGCTTGCAATATGGCGGAGTGTCTCAAAAGTAGCCAAATACATGAAAATATGCATTTTTACAGATTCTGTATCTTTGAGTCGACTCAAAGAATGTTCAGGTCGACTCATACAAAAGTTATTTTGCATGGTCTACTCTCAGGAATGCTCGCGTCGACCCTCCAGTCGAATCATATTGTGTTCATTTCTGTCTGTCTAAATTTTTATCCTTTGCGTCGATGCATGACCTGTTTTAGTCGATGCAAAGTGTTGTTTTCTACATAATCTGAAATTTGAGAGAGCTCAGGTCGACCCTTCCCTTTGTATAGGTCAACCGCTCGCGCGTTTTTCACTAAAATTCTGTTATGTGAAGTCAAAGTGTTTGTTTAGTTGGTTGATTTTTTTTACTTGCATATATATATTGATTTGGCTTATTCTTCAAAAAATAACAATAAAAGTGAAAATAGACATTGATTTTGTTCTCATCATCTTCATCTTTTTTCTTGCATTTTCTCAACAACTATACATAATCATTTTTGTTTTGCATTCTGCATTATTGAGGTGATAACGTCCAAACATAGGATTGGTGTAATCAGGTTTGGGTTGAGAAATCAGTGGGTTTTTCTTGAATAAAACTGTTAGGGTTTTGTCCTCCAAGAATCTTGGATTTTGGGGTTTTTTTGCACGAATCGGTTCATCACAGATTCAGCTGAGCGAAGGTAATCGAAGAACGAGAGGTTCTATCAGTTTATTAGCGGTAACCGGAGGATTGTGAGAGGAAGATTCGGGTTCAAAGCGATGGTGATTGAAATCGGTCGAGAAAGATTTGAAGACCATGGGGTTGTTCAAAGGGTGTGCCATAATCAGAGATTTATTCATCGCGTTCGAAGGACTTGATTCAGCTTGAATCAAGGTAAGAGAAGGAATAGGCTTTGCATCAACAATTGAGTTTGATTGTTTGAATTTTACTGCTTCTCTTGTATACATACATACATACATACATACATACATACATACATACATACATACATACATACATACATACATACATACATACATACATACATACATACATACATACATACATACATACATACATACATACATACATACATATATATATATATATATATATATATATATATATATATATATATATATATATATATAGGTCTCAATTCTATTTTTAGAATTGAGGACAGACGTACCCCGAGCGAGGACGACGGGGGAACTGCCTCAACAAATTGGTGTTCTCTCTTTGTTTTTCAATTGCTTAAATTCTGAGATTATGCGCAAACAATTTAGTTGATTAAAATTCTGATGTGTGTAGTGTTGAACCATTTTTAGAAACCTTATTACAATCCCTAATTGTAATTGAATACTTTAGCACTTCACTCACATATTGAAATTCACTTGTGGTGCCTTGCACACCAAGTGTTTGCCTAATTGTGTGAACACAAATACTTGTGTTGTCTTTTCAATTGGGTTATATTTTACACGCATTGGAAATAGTCCAACCTCATAGTGAATAAATTCTAGTTGATGTGTGTTCAAATTAGTGATTCTTAATCTCGTTTTTATCGGATTCCATAGGCTTTGGGTATATCCGGTCTTTTCGGTAAATGTTCATTTTAGATGAATATAGTTTCTCGGCCGCTTCCGCCTAAAAAATTTTAAAACCAAATATTGGTAAGCGCCGACTCTGTTTTTAACAAGTGATATATTCAACCCCCCTTCTAGATTTGCACCATCGTCTAATAATAGTGTCAACATGAATACCCAAAAATAAGTTACCTTAGACATGGTGAAGTCTTCTTCAATCTTTGGGAAGGGATTGTAATCCTTAATGGGACGGTCCAATAGATTTTCAATCTCCTCCAAGTTAGGAGCAATATGAAAGTTGGAGAAAGTGAAACAACGGAGTGGTACGTCATAGTATTGTGCAAGGGTAGTAAGAGCATCAATGTATATCTTCTCTGTCAGCACTTCTAAGATTCTCCCAAAGTTGGAGTGAAACTTGTTGTTCTTGATGGAGGTTATCTTAGAATTCAGTGCCTTCAAACTGTTGATCTTTGGTTCCTTGAATTTGAATTTGAAAGTGCTCTTTTTGGGAGTCTGGCTCGTCGTGATTACTTTGGTAAATGCTTTTGATATGCAACAAAAATAAGAGATTGAGAACATTTTTTTTATATGATGAATGTATGCATGAGTGAATGATTAGAGGGTTTCCAAACAAGCAACTTTAACAATCTGAGGAACATATGGAAGATACTTTGATTGATCTCCTTACAAGGATCTCACAGGGTAGGCTCTAGGGTTAAAAAGAAACCTCAAAGTCACAGATCCATATAACTATTCATCACATGCGAAAAAAGAATATCGATTGATGAATCCATCATATGAATATTTTATAGGTGAGATCTTCATATCGAGTCATGCGAGAAAATCTTCTCAGGACCCCATACTATGCAACCATCGACATCAGGTTCTAGACAAGGGTTTCAGAGTCATGGACTTCCTTGACTGTTTATTACGTATGTCAGTCATTGTCAAGCAACAACTCCATCAAGGAAATCTATTATGAATGAAAAATTCATATCAAACTACACGAGAAAAGCTTATCGGTGCCCCATACTACGTGACCATCAATCCAAGTTTGAACAATGGTTCAAGATTCTACAAAGGTCCTTAGAGTTAAGGATCCCAATGAATATGATGATCGTCCATGCCAAAAGCTTGAAGGTCGTCAACATTCTCACTAGAATCTACTTTAAGTGAGGTTCTCATATCGACCTTTATGAGGAAAGCTCATCGGGGGCCCATACTACTCAACCTCTTTTATCTCAAGTTTATACTCTAGACTCGGGTATAGAGCCTTTCCCTCAAGGTTTGCAATCAAAGTACTCATCCAATGCCAAAGTTCTAAAGAACCACAAGTAATATATAATATGGAAAGCAATAAAGGCAAGGAATATAAGAAAGAAGAGAAAAGAAACAAACACCCAAACATGCAAAGGAAGCAACCTAGACTAGGCTTGACTTGTTTAGGGAACAGACCTATTCACCAGCAGAGTCTCCATCTGTCATACCTTGAAAAAATACGATCTTCGAATATACAATGGATTTCATAATCACGGATGGGCTTAGGAGAGTCACCATCAAAATTTATTTATTACCATAAGGGGAAAGGGAAAACATCGAGAAAACCTATAGATGGAAAAGGATAGGGTATGGTTGTTGCAACCAATGTTGGGTTCGAAAGTCAGTTATGTAAGAGGAAGATATTAGCACCCCTACATCCATCATACTATATGGGAACCATCTAGGTTTTCTAAGCGTGAAAGGGTGTCAGTGTCTCAAGATACCTGCTAGAGGGAAATAAATGTTTTTATAAGGGTGCTCGCCAAGGATGGGAAACCTTGTGCCTACGTATCCTCATCATTAAATGAGAAAGTCAGAGCTCTGTAGTTTAGAGTAAAAAATAGTTACGTGTTGGTTGATTTTATTACCTTAAAAAGGATTTAGGATGTGGTTCCACGAGGCACAAAAATGAGTTTGATGAATTGAGATTTTTTTTAGGGTTTTGGAAAAGATTGTTCTTGAGTTGAATTGCACTAAATACTATATATGGAGGCGATTGTTTCAAGCTACCAAGCCAAACGTCTTGTGTCAAAATAATCAGAGTGAATGTATAAAAACTTCATTTTCACCCCTTCTCCACCACTTAAGGCTCGTGGCGTGCAATTCTCCTCGTATTTTATTATGTGTTGAATTTGCTTAATAAAATCCACTTGATGTTTGATCAAGAGTTTGTTTGGTGGATTATGAAAAATGTTTTGGTCAATGGAAAGGTTGATGGCGATGCAAAAGCAATCGACTTACAAATTGGGTGAATAAAAAATGGAGTGGATTTGGTTAAAGGTAGTGGTTATGAAAGTGCTTTTGAATTTTTTTTATGAAAAACGTTTGACTTTGGATCAAGTTTATTTATGTTCTTTTGAAAAGAGGGTGATTGATTTTATTCTTACATTAGAGACCACCTAAGCAACTAGCAACCAAAGGGAAAGTGGTAAAGTTATTACACATCATAGGAGTGGAGATACATTTTCTCAATGAGGATAATACCAAGCTAATGTAAATTAAATTCATCACTCAAGTGCATGCAAATGAAAGTGTAAGGTGCAAAGCAAGTCTCGTTTTATGAAAGCCCAAGAGGAAGTTATATGAGGACTTGATATTAAATCAAGAATTAGTTTGAAAGGGACTCTGAACATGAAAATGAGACATGAAAGTAAAATGCATCATGACATAGGTAAAAACATATGAGCAAAAGCATAAGTGGCATAAGAGCAAGCATCACACAATTAAAATAAATCAAACAATGGGAAAAATTATTAATAAAGTTAAATATAAATATTTAATAGAACTAATTAGTATTTTAATTAATTAGTATTAAATGAAAATATTTAAAATAATTAATAATCACATATTTTTGAAACTTTCAATATTATGAAAGAGATTAACAAAATTAATTAGGTTAAACATGACTATTTAATAAAATTAATTATTAATTTAATTTATTAATATTAAATAAAAAGGTTTAAAATAGTTAATTAAAATATTTTTGGATTTTTCAATATATTATAAAATATAAAACAAAATAAAATAGTAAGAAAAAAAAAGGAAAAAAAAGAAGCTAGAAATTAGATGAGCCTGATAAAGATAAGCAAAAAAGAGGGGGTGCCAGAAGTGAGAAAGCACCAGGCCCAATAAGAATGAGGCCCAAGGTGCTTGAAAGGTCTATGGTAGACCTCAGTAAACTCGGTTGACTACCATAACTAATCTTCAACGCTGGATCAGAGAGAGTCAAAATCCTTGACTCATCCAAAGGTGTTCCAAAGATGCTCATGGTAAGAACTACAAGGAAGCACACACGGAATCAGCCAGAGGGGTCACCACGTTGGTGACACTTGTCATGGGCAGTGACAAATGTCATTGCCTCAGCCTCTAACAACACAAACCTGGTCATGCAAACAAAGATAAGGAAATAGTCGAAATTGAGCACATTCCTCATTTTTGTCTCTCACTCTAACATTCTTTCATCTCTCTCTAACATTCAAGAGCTCTGCAACTACACACCTCGCCGGAACCCTAAAGGTGGGTGGAGAAGATGGTGGCGCGTGGTGGCGATCATCGTCTTCTCCAACGGAGGTCCTCTCGAACCCTACACCTACTAAATCAAGGGTTCTGAGTCTAAATCTGGACTCAGATGCTTCATATTTTCAACCTAACACACTCAAACAAAAACCACCAAGTAAACCCCATATCTACTCTGAACCATAGGAAACAAGCAATTATGTGAGGGGTTCAAATCAGAAGAACAATGGAAGTAACAATATTACATCAGAATGAGCAAAAGATGAGGTTTCTCATCAGATCAGAGCAAGTCTGAGTTCTACACTGCAACGAAGGTTTGTTTTCATGATCTTCAATCTTGTTTCTTCTTCTGCTTATATTTTTCTACTTCTTCTTTGTGTGTTTGACTCTTTTATGCTTTGATTGTTATGATTGTGTGCGTAAATAAGTGTACGCTTAAGCTTCCTCTGACCTTGAAATTCAAGGTCGAATAGGTGGATTATTAAGCTTTAGTGAATAAGTTAGGGAATTGATTTCTGTGCAAAGAGTTTGCTTATGGTTTTTCATGTGTTTTGAATGAATTGTGATTGTTTAATTTATAGGATCAGAATATTGGTTGAGGTACGTGTGAGAAAATGAGGTTTGCGGAAATTCTAGGGAAGAAATTTGCTCCAAACATGTGAGTTAATGAGGTGGAATTTGGTGTGAATGAATATGTTAAAGGATGTGTTGTACGAGCCCTGATTATGTGGGATACTCATAAAGTGGGATGCAATTTATGTTGTTCTCTCTGTCGTGTGAAGTTTTGTCTTTTCTGCATGGTGGTCCCCATTTGATTGTGTATTCTGCTATTATTTTCGTGTCGTATTCATGAATTGTTTGTGACCGAGAATTTTGACCCCTACATGGTATTTTGACATTATTCCCATGTTGTTGTTACTGACATATGATAATATGCACTTCTGCTATGAGTGAACATTGTGTACTGAATTTGAATTTCTTCATGTTGCTGACATTGTCCCTTGTGTATTGTACTAATCACCAACTTCATATATTTTTCATGTATGTTTTAATTTTGGTATGAGGAAATCGTGGTTTAGCTTAGAGGACTTGGCAATTCTTGATATGTAAAGCTTGGCGCAAGGATGAAGGCAACTTGGAATGATGGAATTGGCACGTAGAAGAAGTGTCGCATCGCTGCGAAGAGGGGCCAGCAAGGACAAAAGAGTCGCCACCGTTCGTTATTTATCCCAAAGAGAGGGAAAGGAAACGATCAGAGAAAACCTATGAAAAAGGGAAAAGACAGGTCATCGCAACCAAATCTTGGGTTTGGGAGTCGGTTACGCAAGGGGAAGGTATGAGCACCCCTCACGTCCTTTGTACTCAATGGGATCCACGCTTGTTGTCTATCTAAAAGGGTGTTAATCTATAAGGCTGGCTCACAGGGACAAAAAGAAAATAAAAGAGACTCGATAGAGCATCACCGCTCTATGCCTATGTATTCCCTCGTGCAATGGGAAAGTCCGAGTCAACGTAGTTCGGAAAACTACGGGTGAAGGTGGGGAAGGTTGCTCGCCAAGACATTGACGTCTTATGCCTACATATCCTCGTCTGGTACGAGAAATCAGAGCAAACGTAGTTCGGGATGACACGACCACATATTGGTTCAAGTGTTTTAACTGAGTAGGGTTAAACCTTCGTTCTAGCAGTTAGGTGCATTGTTGCTCGACCATTGGAGACTTAGGCGTTACCTGTTTGCAGTAGAACCAAGAGTTAACATACTCTTTCTGAAAATGATTTTCAAACAATCCCGAAGGATAAAAAGATTTGATATTTTGTTTTGTGTTTTTTAAATAAGAAGTGAATTGAGTTAAGTTTGTAACTCGTGTTGCACTAAAGACTATGACTTGAGAGCGAATGCGTCGCATATCGCCCAAAGGGGATACGCTAAACACTCTAGACAATTGAGAGGAAGCCCCTCAACCATTATTCCCCAAGTACTTAAGGCTCGTAGCGTACAACACTTATCATCCTTTATTAGGTGTTTTAAGATGTTTAGAGATGATAAGAGAAGACACAAACTCTAAGGGGAAACTAAACAACCCTAATGTTATCATGCAATGTGCTCCTAAGATTGAGATTAAGAGGGGGAAACTATCCTAATGTTAGCATGCTTGGATTGAACACTTAATGTCTCTCCTACTCTCATCATAAATGGAGGGACTAGGAATCCTAAGGGATCATGGCAAAAGACCAAGAAAACACAAGATAAATCAATCACAAATGAAATGCAAGAAAGAGATGAAGTTGACTTAAACAAGTCAAGGAATAAGGTAAACATGACATGCAATGCTCAAATGATGCAACACAAACAAAATGGAAGCAAAATGACTTAAACAATTCAAAGAAAAAGTGAGATGAAATGGGAGAAGTTACAACTCCTACAACCATTTATGCATCAATCACTTACACCAAAAGGTAAACAATAATGCACAAGCAAAGATCATGATCAAAGTGTAGATGGGAGAAAGAGGCTTGGGCAGCAAGCACATGAAAAGTGTCTCAACCAAACACTACACATTGATCATGCAAAAAGAAGTAACAAACAAGTGCTAAAAGTGATCCATCATTCAAGACAAACTCAAAGTATAAATGTAATACCCCAAAATTTGACCCTTAGATTGATCGGCTCATGTCGCATTCCATTGCATTTAACTAATCACTAACAGGTTTGTGTAGTCTGTTTAATTTTGCAGGAAAAATCCCATTGTGCGCGGTTCAAGCAGTGAAGGGCAAAATGGTCATTAATGTGCAACCTGCTAGCGATTTATAAGGCTGAGTCGTCTTCAGAAATCCCTCGAGTGATTGAGGGTTTACATCTCCGAGTCATGTAGCTTATTCGATGATGAGCGGAACTTCATGGCGGTTTCGATGTTGGATTTCTCGTGACACAACATTTTGTTCAAAAGTTGGTTTTCCTAAATATTGTTTAATTCATAACCCATATAGATCTGAATGCATTGAAGATATCAGGGGGTTCGGTTTAAAACCGGTGCGATAATGTGTTTTCCTGCTTTCTGCTGGCCAATGGTCGATTTCGGAGGAAACAGTGGAATTCCGATTCGCGTGTGAATTTATGATGAGCAGCTGTTTATTTTGACCGGGACTGTTAGTTGGGCTAATTCAAGGACTATATTTACTAACTTTATTGTCAGACATGAATTAATTTGCAAAGGGATTAACCGAGCTTAGCCGTTAAGGAGAATTTAAACTGGACGAGTTGATAAACTGACAAAATTTGGAGTTCGCTGTCATGGTTTAATCGGACATTTTTCATTGGGTAAATTTAATTAATTGAATTTATTTGATGAATTTAATCAGACAAGCTCGTTCAAATTGAATTTATCTGGAGAAGCTTGATCAATTAGGAGAATTTAATTGTTGAAGTCAATTTGGAACAATATAGTTGGGACAAGCCAATTAAGTTAATTTATCCGGTTAAGTTTATGCGTTTAAGTTTTATCGGAGGAGTTTATTCGGAGTTTGGAAGCGGAAATTGAAGTGGAGAAATGAAATTGGAAAGATAATTGAAATTCATTCATTTCGATTTTTTGTATTAGTACAATATCTCAATAGTTACAATATTGAAAAATAATAATTTACAAATAAACTCGTAAATTCCTAATTATCCTAAAGTGGTCTTCGCGTCCGATCTCTCGACTTTATCTTTCCCGAACCTGTAAAGGAAAGTCAACAATGGAGAAAATAATGTTAAGGTTAGAAGTAATGAGGTTGGTTTTTTCGGACTCCGACACCCTCAGAAAATTCTCATCATCGGATGTGTCGGGAGGGCAACAACGAAGTCGAAGCCAACTCCCGACTTATTTTTCTCAACCTCGGTAAATCCGGTAATATCTGTTCTTTTTAGAGAGAGAGAGAGAGAGAGAGAGAGAGAGAGAGAGAGAGAGATAGATAGATAGATAGATAGAGAGAGAGAGAGAAGTGATTCCTGGAAAGTGCTTTTGGGAAAAGCACTTTTCTTGCAAAAAAGTGATTCTTTTCGATCTAGCCAAACTAGGCATTAACAGAATTTCACAAGCATCTTTGAAGCCAACTGATCAAACAGACACAATGCAACAACATTTCCCACGAGATCAAAAAACGCAACAATCAACAATAACTTTTCCGGAAAAACAGCCGCAATTTTCGCAACAAACTCAACCCAGCCTTCCAATATTTCGCAGAAACAACAGACAAAACTGGGAGAAATTCGCGACCTCTTTCTAGGTTTCTAGAAATCACATTTGTTTCAAGAACCATAAAATCAAACCAACATCAAAATCATCAGATCCAGACCCATAAAAAGAAATAAGAACAATATAAAAACAAATATCAGAAATCAGAAAAACCCTTGCCTTTAACCGGGCAGGGTAGTTTTTCAGTTAAGCTGATCGAGCGCTTAGACTTTTAAAAAGGAGGAGCGAACCTTCGAGAATCTATCCTTAATATATTAGGAGGCTAGAAGCCAACAAATGCAATGACTATCCCTCTACTACCTAAAGAGTGGGGCAGTCACAAGCCTTTCAAAAGAGTCAAACGACTCGTTCACAAAAATATAGAGCCTGCTAAGTCAGAACCTATGAAGGAGACTTAGGCAAAACTGGGGCATCCCGCTGGACTCCAAAGTCAAATCCAAAAGACTCTGTCCAGGAAAAATTTAGGGAATAAAAAACAAGGGATTGTAAGTTATATGTATACCTAAGAGGGGGGGGGGGGGGTGAATTAGACTCTTAGACACTTTTTCCGGTATTTATGATTCTTGGGTTTTTCTTCTTTAAGTTCTTCTAGGTGATGAAAAATAGTAAAGTGCAGAAAGAAAAAGGACACAGAGATTTATAGTGGTTCCCCTTACAATCCGAGAGTACTCCACTCCCCTTTCAACATGAAAGAGAATTTTACTATCAATGTTAGATTTCTACACAAGACAATCCTAACAACCAAGAACACCCTTCTTGGATTTACACAATATTTTTAAGTCCGATCGGGTTAACAATCTCACAAACAGACCTCTTGCATTCACAATCCAAATACAATGACAACCCTACAAACTTATCTTTTATAATTCTAAGAATAAGTTGTAGTCAATCTGAATTTGAATATAAGTACAATTTAAGGTATATCAATATGAAATATCGATCTTCTTCTCGAAACAAAGATTACTCTGAAAATGTACAAGTGTTCTTTATGTGAAAGTAAGCTGTGAATATGTGAACGTGTATTTCAATGGCTTCTTTCAAAATTTTAGTTTTGACCACTTTGTGAAAATTCAAAAGGTTGAAGAAAGAGTAATTTTTGAAATTTGTTTCTTGAAGGTAAATTTGATTTTGAAATTGAAATCAATTTATATTAGTGAAAAACCTTTTCAAAAAGGTGTGTTTTTGGGACATCAAAAATAGCCAGTAAGAATTTTTAAGAACAAAGTACTCTTCCATGAAAAGATGCTATTTTTGGCTGTTGTTACAGTGTTAATCGGTTAACACCTTTCCAACGTACAAAATATTTGAATTTTACATGTGTTAATCGGTTAACCTATATGGTTAATTGGTTAACACTTTTAGAATGGCCCAAAAACATAATTTTAACTTGTGTTAATCGGTTAACCTATATGGTTAATCGGTTAACACTGAAGGTTTTTCCAAAAATGATTAATTTAAAAAATATCAAGAGTATTTTAAAAATAGTTTTAAAATGATTTGTGTTAGTGGTGTAGTGAGGTGAGATTAAAGAACACTTGTATACAAATTCTAAGTAGGCAATGTTATACCGTGTCTTGAATCTTCAACACCGCTTGAAACTTGATACATGAAACTTGATCCATTAGCGATGTATGCGACTTTGCGTTGATCTTGATAATTATTCTTGTTGATATGTTTGCACCTCTTGCTTTTTATGGAGAGTTCAGAATAGAGATACTTAATATTTTATCCTCAGTATATATACCCCCACGGGTATATAATGTAAGCAGCTTCACAGTACATATACCCCCACGGGTATATAGTGTAAGTAGCTTACGAGCCAAGATGATATGAGTTGTCTTCGTCAAAACAATAGAAGCTTTTGAATCTTGATTCTACAATCTCCCCCTTTTTGATGATGACAACCGTTTCTTTGAAAATCTTGCTTGATACTTTGATTCATAGCATTTCTCTCCCTAAGTTGAATCTCCCCCTCAATTCAAGAGAGATAACACTTTTTCCTCATAGGAAAATGTTAGAACCACAATCCTTCTCCCCCTTTGTCATTAGCAAAAAGGAAGAAGAGCATTTAAAGATAATAGCAAATAATCATGCATAGCAAACACAACAAGCATAAACAATTAACAAAGAAAAAGTGATAACTTGAAATTAAAATAAGCAAACCATTGTACGAGTACATAAAAGAAAATGAAACTGAACTTAAAACTTAAACAGAATTATAGTCTAGAAACAGAAACACAGTAGCAAATATTTTCTAAATATCCTCAGCCGAATTTTAGAAAAATGCTTAAAAAACAGAATGCAACAAGTTTGAAAACATACATCATGCACACATTAACTAAAGAAGAGATTAGATATCACCTTCATCGAGAATCCAGAGTTCTCGTCGAATCTTGAAGAAAGGTTCCTTAGCCAATGGTTTAGTGAATATGTCGGCGAGTTGATTGTGTGTATCCACGAAAGTAACATCTACATCTCCATTATACTATGTGCTTTGTGCTTTGTCCTTGAATGCGTGAACGGGTTCTTTGTGATATTGATGGCATTTGCGTTGTCGCATCGAAGAGGAATGTAGCCGAGATCTACCCCATAATCGAGGAGTTGTTGTTTAAGCCACAAAATTTGTGCACAACAACTTCCTGCTGCAATATATTCTGCTTCGGCCGTGCTAAGTGCAACACATGCTTGATTCTTGCATGCCCATGACACTAGTTCATTCCCGAGAATGTGACACGTACCACTTGTGCTTTTTCTATCGATCTTACATCCTGTATAATTAGCGTCAGAATAACCAATTAAAGAACAAGTACTACATTTTGGATACCATAATCCGACATTCGTTGTTCCTTTGAGATACTTCATAATCCACTTTACGGCGGTGAGATGAGATTCCTTCGAATTTGCTTTAAAGCGTGCACACAAACAAACGTTAAACATAATGTTAGGACGACTTATTGTTAAATATAATAATGAGCCGATCATACCTCGATACTTTATGATATCAATTGGAGTACCGGATTCATCTTGATCAACGTAAGTTCCGGATCCCATAGGAGTGGACATCGCCTTGCAGCTATCCATATCGAATTTTTTCAACAATTCCTTGCAATACTTGGATTGGTTGATGAAGATGCCATCCTTTGTTTGCTTGATTTGTAGTCCAAGGAAATAGTTCATCTTTTCCATCATAGACATTTCAAACTCGCCTTGCATCACCGAAGCAAATTCTTCACATAGATCTTTGTTTGTTGATCCGAAGATGACGTCATCCACATAGACTTGAACAAGTAAGGTATTATCCTTTATCTTTTTAATGAACAAAGTCTTGTATACCTTTCCTTTTTCAAAACCTTTATCACATAGGAAAGTGCTGAGACGATCATACCATGCCCTTGGTGCTTGCTTAAAACCATATAGAGCCTTCTTCAATTTGTATACATGTGAAAGGGGATTGAAGTCTTCAAATCCCGGGGGTTGTTTGGCATAGACTTCTTCGTTGATGTATCTGTTCAAAAATGCGCTTTTGACGTCCATTTGGAAAAGTTGAAAATTCATTGAACAAGCATAAGCAAGTAATAATCTAATTGCATCTAACCTTGCTACCGGAGCGAACGTTTCATCAAAATCAATTCCTTCTTCTTGATTGTAGCCTTGTGTGACCAATCTTGCTTTGTTATGAACTATGATCCCATTCTCGTCAAGTTTGTTCTTAAACACCCATCTTGTTCCTATGATGTGCTTGTGGTCCGGTCTTGGTACAAGACTCCAAACTTGATTCCTTTCGAATTGGTTGAGTTCTTCTTGCATCGCTACAATCCATTGGTCGTCGCCTAAGGCTTCATCAATCTTGGTTGGTTCAATTTGAGACACAAAAGCCGTGTTGAGACAAGCATCCTTAAGATTTAGTCGAGTTGCAACGCCTTGGCTAATATCACCAATAACTTTATCTATCGGGTGATCTCTATGAGTTCTCCATTCCTTCGGAAGATCTTGATGTTCTTCAACGATTTGAGTGTCATCTTCTTGTGGTATTGTTTGATCCTTTGAAGTCTCCTTTTATTGTTGTGAAGAATCTACTATATCATCATCATCATCCACAATAATATTATCCTCTTTCGAGGGGTTAGACTCATCAAAAGAAACATGAATGGATTCTTCAATAGTAATAGTTATTTTATTAAAAATTCTAAAAGCTTTACTAGAGAGGGAGTAACCAAGGAATATACCTTCGTCGGAATTCTCATCAAACTTAAAGAGATTGTCCTTATCGTTGTTGAGAATGAAACATTTGCATCCTAATATCTGAAAGAATGATATATTTGGTTTCCTACCCTTGAACAACTCATACGGAGTCTTCTTGAGAATTGGTCGAATATTGACATGGTTGCTTACGAAGCAAGCTGTGCTAATCGCATCTGCCCAAAAATATTTAGGAAGATTTGAGTCGTTAAGCATTGTTCTTGCAAGCTCCACCAATGACCTATTCTTCCTTTCTACGACACTGTTTTGTTGAGGAGTCCTTGGTGCGGAAAAGTTGTGAGAAATTCCAGGCTCTTCGCAAAAATCTTCAAAATGTGAATTTTGGAATTCTCCACCATGGTCGCTTCTAATGGAGGCTATGGTGAGTGACTTCTCGTTTTTAATTTTCTTTGCATACTTCTTGAATGCTTTGTGTTGCACCCCAAAATTTGACCAACATTTATTTACCTAGCTTGTGTTCACTAGCATCATCATCTGCTTCTCATTGATATGTGGGCAGTAGATCAAGAGGTATGATTACCAATCAAGAGCTATACAAGACTTTGAAGCTAGCCAAGGATGGTTATTCAAATGTTCAAAGGTTGATATCTTTGTCAGAGAAGTTAAGAGATCCTCAGAAAGATTGGTTGAAACCAAGGTTGTGTGCCTCATAACTTGAGAGTTGTGGGGGCCCCTCAGATGATTCTGAGGCTATGAGGATGGACTTGAAGCTTTGAGAGAGCTTATGAGATGTCTTGAAAGCCATCATGAGGCCTAGAGAGGTCATTGTGCAAGAATAAGAAGACTTAGCCATGAGTGGTATAATTAGGGTTTGACTGGGTCAACCCTAGGTCAACTGATGATTTGGAGAAGGTTGAGACCTAATCAAAGATCCATGTGATCATGTATTGATGCATTGAGATGCTATAAGGATGATTATAAGGTCAACTCATCATGATTGAGGAGTTTGAGAAGTTTCAAGCTAGGGTTTCTAAGGCTTGACAGTGTAAAATCCCCTAGTTTGATCCCTATCTTCAAGGCAGTTTAGCTCAAGATGTGATTGTCATCTCTTAGCTTTAATTTTAGTACTAGAAGTCCTTGATAGGATTTGTAGAGCTCAAGTTATGACTTTGACAAGTTACAGGTTATCTGAGGTATGTGAATCTAGGGCCCTGAAAGTCACCCAACTTGCATCCAACTTTTGCCCAAGAAGGATGATTCCTATGAACTTTTGGTTAACATGAATGTTGTTCCTCATCTTCTTAGCTTTCTAGAGAGTACTAGAAGTCCTTGATAGGATTTGTAGAACTCAAGTTATGGCTTTGACAAGTCAAGGGCATTTTGGCTATTTGGAGATTATAGGTCATTTCAAGCATAAGGCCATATCTCATATTTCCAAGCTTCAAATGGAAAAATCTTCAACATCAAACTTGCTTAAAATTATGTTTTAAGGCTATTAGGGAGGTCATGAGATGTTGAAAAGGCTTGTAGCAAAAAGTGATAAAAATGACCTAAAATGGAGGCATAAGTTAAATAAGTCCAAGTTGAAAATTGAAATTTCCAAGTTACACATCCAAACCATGGCATATAATAGGTCATTTTGACTCTAAAGAACATTTTAGAAACAATGGTTCAACCACTTTTTTTGAATTGAGGCCTAGATCATGGGGTTGCTTTGGAAAATGCTTGCTTGCATAATAAGGCACAAATGCAAAACACAAGGAAAGGCAATGTACAAGCTAGCTAAGTGTATTAACATGTCATATATCTCATTTAAGGAGATTTTCAAGTCAAGGCAAGTTGCTGCAAGAGGCTTGGCATGAGATGATACATGAGATGAATGAATTCAAAAACTCATGACATGAGAATTCCAAATTCTCATTGGATGATTCCAGATAGTTATAGAGAGGTCCAATGCATCCTATATAGTGTATAGAACTTGCTCAGATGCAAGGTTGGTGAGAGATTTGAAAGAAGAGTGAGATAGCCATTTCACTTGCTTCCATTGCAAGTTGAAATCAAATTCTACATTCTGATTCATTTCCATTTCTTCTTTCTATCCAAACACATTCCATTGATCACACTGAAGCTGTGCATACCAAATTGAAGGCAAAACCATGGAGAATTGAAGAGATAGCACTTGGATTTTGAAGGTTGCAAGTCACCATCGGGTTTGGAGATTCAAGCTTTCTTGGTCCAATCTTTTGCAAACAGAAGCTTTATCATCATTCAAGGATCGATTCTGAAGAGTTTGAGAGCTTGAAGTGGAGGATTACCCTATCTGGTATTCAAGATTTGACAGGTTAGTAACTTTTCCTCTACACCATGATTTAAGCATAATTAGGTAGAATTGTTAGGTTAGAACGGTTAGAGACAATTAGGTGTTGGATTCTGGGAAGTTTGGGATCAATTGGTGAGGTTTCAGTTGGTGACACCATTTTTGTTTTGACCAAGAACATGAGATGTAGTGAGCTATAGCAGGAGTTTGATATCAAGAATTAACCAGGGTGAGGTGGTGATCATTCTGAGGTAATTAATTTCAAGAATTGTTGAAGTTGATGTCTGAGCTTATTTTTGATCTTGGATCGGGTTTGGAGATTTAGGGCACTTCAATTGATTTTGAGGCCATGGTTGTGATCAGCATGGAATTTAGAATGGATTAGGGTTTTGAATCTTAATTTTTCATGGATAATTGAGGTGATACGAGTTGGGTGAAGATTCACTATGGAGCTCTGTTTCCATGGCTTCCTCACTTTGAACCCTAGCTGGAGGAAGAAGATGATGAGATGACCGTTGGATGAGGTGAAGACCTATTGACTGAGGGGAGATCCCACGGCTGAGATTTAATTTCGCTTGAAGAGGGAATTCTGAGGATGACCAAAACGAAGCGTTTCATTTAAATGAGATATTGGGCTCAATTGCTATTCACACCCCAAGTCATGGCCCATTGAGTTTTTTAACTGAATTTCTTTACTAACTGCACCGTTCATTTTTCTTTTTCTTTGTGATTTTTAATTGATTTTCTGATGAAAACTGGGCCTAGCGCGCCTTACTAATTGTACCCCCATTTTGAGCCCACCTGGATATTGTATTGAATATAGTTGCTATTCACACCAATGTTTTCCCATTTTAATTTCTTTTTCTCCATTTTTAATTAATCTTTGGAAAATCATAATAAATAGAAAATTAATGATTTTTGCATGGGGATTTTTTATCCCATTTCATGTTAATGTCTAGAAAATTATGAAATCAAAATATTTGCATTTCATGCATTTTTAATATTTTTTGTGTATTTTCTCTTTTAATAGCTTTTTAATTCTTTTATGTTGATGCATAGATTTGTAGAATTTTGTTTAGCTAGTTCCATTTGAATTTTTAGGCCATTCTTTTTAGGATGGTTAGATTAGGACTTTAGCTCCCCTCTGGATTTATTCCATAATTTTGTGATTAATTTTAGGTTAGTTTTGATTAGATGGCATTAGGTTGTAAAGAATTAGGTCAATCCTTAACATAGGTCTACAATAACACTAGAATTTTGGGTTTCTAGGTCAAGTTAGATATTGGGACATATAGGGTATTAAGGGTAGGTATATAGGATCCCCTAGAAATTATATTAGATTTTAATATAATAGTATACTATTTTTAGATGATTTTTGTAGTTGATGATTGTTTGTGTTGCCCTTGTGGGCTTGTATTTTGGTTGCTTTGCTTTGTGGGCTTGGTGAGCTTGGTCTTGCTTTGAGGAGCATGGAGGAGCATAGTAGAAGACTTGAAGATTGATTGAGGAGCTTGAGAGCTTGAATCTTGTGTGTTTTGTTGTTGTTTTAGGGTTATGGATTAAGAAGAGCTTAGACCTAGTTAATTTCTTTCTTAAACATGGATGGTATCTTTCACCTCCATTCCTACCTATGATTCAAAGTCCTTCCATGGTATTCACCTCCCTCCTTAGGAGGGATAAGTGATGGTACCTAGGAAGTAAAACTTTTGAGGGAACCATTCTTTTGATGTTAAACCCTTATAGGTCACCTTGGGTGGTCAATAAGCAGTTTAATACCCCAGCTTATCCAGTCAAGTGATTTCCTCTGGTTTGAGTATCTTGAGAGATGTTGGGCTTAAAGATGAAGACTTCATTGAAGAGTGTGGAAGAGGATGATTCCTTGAGCATTGCCATTCCAGCTGAAGCTTGAAGAGCAACAAGAGCAAGTTGATACTTGAAGACCCAATGAAGATCCAGTAAAGACTGAATGAAGAGCTGAGGCTTAAAGATTGAAGGATGAAGTTGATACTTCTAAGTGATTAAAGATTACTCTGAGAAGCTGAAGCTTGTAGTAAGAGAAGACCAAGTTGAGACTGGTAAAGCAAAGAGAGATGAAGCTTGAAGACTAAGTTGATACTTATGAAGAGAATTCAATTGAGATTGACTGAAGAGCTGAAGCTTGAAGAACAAAGGAAGTTGATACTTACTTTGAAGCTTGGAGATCCTGAAGGAATCAAGTTGATACTTGTGGTTAAGAGCGAAGCCTGAAGGTGGAACTGATTAAGGAGCTGAAGCTTGAAGAAGTGAAAATAAGTTGAAACTTATGTGGAAGGGTTGAAACCTGGAAAAGCAAATTGATATTTGTCAAGAGTGATGGAGGTCTGAAGACTGGGTTGCTGTTAGAAGAGCTGAAGCTTGGAGTTGAGAGAGGAGTTGATCTGCTTTCTTGTCTGCTTTTCTGTATTGATGTGCCTTGTTTGATTTGCTTGATGCATTAGAATAAGTTCATATCTAGACTAGCTTTAATCTAGGAGCATGATTGCACTAGAGGTCGAGTTGCTCCCTTTGCTTGTATTGTTACTGTGTGGCTTTGCTTGCGGGTATTCGGTAGAGCCTAGCTCCCTTGCCCATGTGGTTTGTTTGCTTGATAGCATGATTTTATTTCATCTGTATGATTGCAGTTTACTGTATATTGCTTGATAGCATGTTTTATCTTTCTGTATGATTACTGTTATTCATTCTGGCTTGAGGTTGAGATGAGCTTGTGGAGGCTGATGCCCCACACACATTTCCTCCCTCACTTGCATTGCATGCATTTTACAATCGATTACTGTATTACTGTTTATTGCTTAAGCTGATGCTTTGTTTGTTCTGTGTATCATTGACATGATCCCTTAGGACTCTCATTTCCTTTGATAAGGAATTGATGATAGAACTTTAGGTTGAAACCTATGCATGATAACTTCTAGGAGTTCCCTGTTCAAACCTCAACCATAGGATGAATCCTTGGCATGACAACATTAGGACTTGATAGTCTCCCGATAGTTGAGCATGTTCTATTCTCATCTCAAAACAGCTTAAGATACAGTAATCATGAATGGTTTATTTCGTACGTTACGAGCCTTAAGCTATCTGGGAAAGGATTGTGGGAGAGTTTCTTTTCCACGGTCTGGATGTTTAGTATGGCACCCTTTGGGTGACATGCGATGCATTCACTCTCAGGTCATAGTCTCTAGTGCGATTGAAATTGCAAACACAATAAAAAACACTTCTTCTGTAAAAGACAGAAAATAATGCGTAGTGTCCCGAACTACGTAAGCTCTGATCTCTCATACCTGTTGAGAGTATGTAGGCACAATACTGATGTATTGGCGAGCTACCTTCCCCCTAACCCGTCGTAGGTCGAACTACGTTGGCTCTGATTTCTCGTTCTCTGATGAGAATACGTAGGCATAAAGTGCGACGCTTTGTCGAATCATTTTTCTTTTTTGTTTAAGCCAGCCTTGATAGGTAGATAGATAAACCAACTCGTCCAGTAAACACAACAAGCGTGGATCCCGTCGAGTACGACAGACGTGAGGGGTACTAATACCTTCCCCTCGTGTAACCGACTCCCGAACCCAGACAATGGTTGCGACGACCTTGTCTTACCCTTTTTCGTCAGGTTTTTCCGATCGTTTCCTTTCCCGTTCTGAGGGATAAATAACGAAAGATGGCGACTCTTCTGTTCTGCCGGCACCTTATTTTCACGTAAGCGACACTTTGAAAGCATCACTTTTCTGCATTAAAAATAATGTCCATGTGTATCGAGAGAAATCATCAACAATAACTAAAGCATAAATGTTACCTCTGAAGCTTTTCGTTCTTAATGGGCCAAAGAGATCCATATGCAACAATTGAAGTGGCCTTGATGTAGACACCACTTTCTTGGACTTGAAATTTGTCTTGGTTTGTTTCCCTTTTTGGCAAGCATCACATAACTTATCCTTGATGAACTTTATCTTCGGAAGACCAACAACTAGGTCATGCTTTATCAACTTGTTTAAATGCTCCATGTGAATGTGAGCAAATATTTTATGCCATAGCCACACCTCGTTGTTGTTTGCCATTAAACAGTTTACCTTCAAGGATGAGTAATCAAAAGAGATCATAAAAATATTATTAAATCTTTTACCTTTTAGCAAGATGTCATGGGTGACTTCATGTTCTATCAAACATTCATCCTTTGTGAAGTTGATTCGGAACCCTTTGTCACACAATTGACTTATGCTAAGTAGGTTGTGTTTAAGGCCTTCCACATAAAGGACGTCTTCGATGATTGTATATGGAGGTGCACCAACGGTTCCTACTCCAAGAATCTTTCCTTTATTATTATCACCGTAAGTGACGTATCCTTTGGCCTTTAATGATAGACTTGAAAATTTGTTGATGTCGCCCGTTATATGCTTTGAACAACCGCTATCAAGATACCATTGATTAGAAGTTGTCTTCAAGCATACCTACAAAACAACATCAAGTATTGTTAGGTACCCAAATTGCTTTGGGTCCTTGATAGTTAGTACCCTTTTCAACCCACACATAATGCCCTTTAGCAACACCAATGTTGCGCACATAGCAAGCATTAGGTGTATGGCCTTTGATTCCACAATAAAAACAAGAAGGTTGAAAATGACTTCTATATCTAGGAACATAATTCTTTTTCTTCACAGTTCTTTTCTTTTTATGACTTTGATGCATAGTTTTAGGAATGTTTGCCTTTTCTTTAACAACTTGTTCACTTGCTTTCACAAAAATGGTCTTATTTGTGCTTCGTTTGGAAACTTAGAATATCCTAATCCACTTTTATCATTAGGATATCTTTGGTGCCTAAGAATTTCCTCCAAGCCAATTTGACCTTTTTCGTATCTTTCTAAAACTCTTTTAAGTTGAACAATTTGAAAATATAAGGATTCACAATTTTTGCATACAAGACTTTGTTTTTCATCCATCAATTTTTGTTTTTCATTTTCAATGTATTTTTCAAAAGCAATATTTTGTTCTTCTAAAGATGAAATTCTTTTCTTTTGGGATGAGATGCTTTTATACAAAGTCTTGCACTCTTTTAGAAGTTCATTTATGACTTCTTGTGCATCATTGTCATAAATTGAAAAATTGCTACTAACCTCATCAATTTCTTCATCGGAGTGATGTGATGCCATAAGAGCCATATTTGCACATTCATCGCCTTCTGATTCCGATGATGAACTTATCCCATTATCGCCCCAAGCAACATAAGCCTTCTTATTCTTGAAATCCTTCTTGCCTTTGAATCCTCCTTTCTTTGCAAGTTTCGGGCAATCCGGCTTTATATGGCCTTGCTTCCCACATTCGTAACATGTGACTTCTTGAATTGATGTGGATGCATCCTTTTTCCCGAAATGTTTTTTCTTTTTAGGAAAAGAGGGATTTTTATTTGTGTTAAAAAACTTACCAATCTTCTTTACAAGAAGCATGAAATTTTCATCTTCGGAAGTCTCGTCATCTTTGTCATCCTTTGTGTCAATCTTCAAGGCAATTCCTTTGGACTTCTTTTCTTGACTTTCGTGCTTCTCGAGCCTTCTAAGTTCCAATTCCTTCTCTTGAAGTTTGCCAAATAAGGATGCGGATGTCATCGTTGAGAGACTCTTCTTTTCCGAAATAGCGGTCACTTTCGGTTGCCATTCCCTTGTCAAGGATCTTAGGAATTTCAGGTTGAAATCATCATTGGTGAAGGTCTTCCCGAGAGCACTCAAGTGATTTGTTAGATGAATGAATCTCTTTTGTAAGGCAACAATAGATTCACCGGGCTGCATACGGAATATCTCGTATTCTTGACTTAACGTGTTGAGCCTCGATCTTTTTACTTCTGTGGTTCCTTCATGCGTTTCAACCAAGGTGTCCCAAATCTCCTTTGTCGATTTACATTGTGATACATGGAAGAATTCGTCCATACTGAGAGCGCTTTGGAGTATGTTGATTGCTTTCTTCTCATTAAGGATCCTTTTCTTATCATCTTCGTCATACGTGCTTTTCAACTTTGCGGTTCCAACGCCATTGACCATATTTACTGGATTGTGTGGTCCTTCTTCGATTGCTTCCCATATACCTTCTCCTTGGGCTTCAAGATGCGCCTTCATTCTGATTTTCCAAAAATCGAAATATTCTCCAAAAAATAGTGGTGGTTTGTTACTACTTCCACCGTCTTTGAAAACCTGGTTGGTGCTAGCGGAAACCATACTGGATCGATAGGAACAAGTTACCTTAACCTGCTCTAATGCCAATTGTAAGTTATATGTATGCCTAAGAGGAGGGTGAATTAGGCTCTTAGACACTTTTTCCGGTTTTTATGATTCTTGGATTTTTCTTCTTTAAGTTCTTTTAGGTGATGAAAAACAGTAAAGTGCAGAAAGAAAAAGGACACAGAGATTTATAGTGGTTCCCCTCACAATCTGAGAGTACCCCACTCCCCTTTCAACATGAAAGAGAATCCTAACAACCAAGAACACCCTTCTTGGATTTACACAATATTTTTAAGTCCGATCGAGTTAACAATCTCACAAACGGACCTCTTGCATTCACAATCCAAATACAAGGACAACCCTACAAACTTATCTTTTATAATTCTAAGAATAAGTTGTAGTCAATCTGAATTTGAATATAAGTACAATTTAAGGTATATCAATATGAAATATCGATCTTCTTCTCGAAACAAAGATTACTCTGAAAATGTACAAGTGTTCTTTATTTGAAAGTAAGCTGTGAATATGTGAAAGTGTATTTCAATGGCTTTTTTCAAAATTCTGGTTTTGAACACTTTGTGAAAATTCAAAAGGTTGAAGAAAGAGTAATTTTTGAAATTTGTTTCTTGAAGGTAAATTTGATTTTGAAATTGAAATCAATTTATATTAGTGAAAAACCTTTTCAAAAAGGTGTTTTTGGGACATCAAAAATAGCCAGTAAGAATTTTTAAGAACAAAGTACTCTTCCATGAAAAGCTGCTATTTTTGGTTGTTGTTACAGTGTTAATCGGTTAACCATATAGGTTAATCGGTTAACACCTTTCCAACGTACAAAATATTTGAATTTTACATGTGTTAATCGGTTAACCTATATGGTTAATCGGTTAACACTGTTAGAATGGCCCAAAAACATAATTTTAACTTGTGTTAATCGGTTAACCTATATGGTTAATCGGTTAACACTGAAGGTTTTTCCAAAAATGATTAATTTAAAAAATATCAAGAGTATTTTAAAAATAGTTTTAAAATGATTTGTGTTAGTGGTGTAGTGAGGTGAGATTAAAGAACACTTGTATACAAAATTCTAAGTAGGCAATGTTATACCGTGTCTTGAATCTTCAACACCGCTTGAAACTTGATAGATGAAACTTGATCCATTAGCGATGTATGCGACTTTGCGTTGATATTGATAATTATTCTTGTTGATATGTTTGCACCTCTTGCTTTTTGTGAAGAGTTCAGAATAGAGATGATTCAGATTTTATCCCCAGTATATATACCCCCACGGGTATATAGTGTAAGCAGCTTCACAGTACATATACCCCCACGGGTATATAGTGTAAGTAGCTTGCGAGCCAAGCTGATATGAGTTGTCTTCATCAAAACAATAGAAGCTTTTGAATCTTGATTTTACAGGGATTATAATAAATATTCCCCAATAAAGAACAAAGTCGTGTTGATTAAACACAAAAGAAATAGGTGAGTGACTGCCATTGTCCAAAGCCTTAATGAGTTCTCGACCATATCAAATCCGATTGAGATATGAGTGCTCGTATCCGGTTAACTAAATATAGGATTGGAGAACATCACGAAGAATGGGTGGGTACAAAAAATTTTGAGCCTTTATCCTTTGTTTCTTAAACCGTGAACCAAGCCACGATACAACCTTTAAAAGACCTAATTGAAGTAGGAATTCTTTTGAAAGCATACTCAGCGAGATAATGCTTCCTGAATCCTACGAGCTATGCTCAATCTAACATTGGCATTATAAATTTAAATTCATATCCTAACTAGTGATTTCGGTCACAAGCTATTGCGGTATCTTTTTTCAAAACAAAACAAAAAAAGCTTCAAGACAAATATAAATGTTGCATTGACAATTTTAGGATTAGCAGTTCATGCATGTTGATTTTTGCTTGATATCTTAGAAATTTACACATAAACATCAATAACGGAACTGGAAGATCCTGCTAAACAGGGGCAGGCGATTTCCAATTCACTTACTGATGCAATCCTTACATTCTTAAGAGTTATTCTTGTAGACTCAGTCGTAACACGATTGATCCGTGCCAATTACGTCGAGATTCGACATATCTCTCAAAGAGTTTGAAAACAATGGGGCAATCGAACCCTATGTTCTCTGTAAAACCCTCTCGAGATGACTTTCTCACAAAGCAGGTACTCTGGGGCATGATATTTTTCAAAATGGAAACTACTACAAAGTCCATTGAGATCAGATTTAGCTTCGTTTCACAACGCTCTTCAGGCGCCCAATAGATTTTACTCCTAACGGTCTTCATTCCCTAGTAGATCTCATCGTTGCAGAATCTACGTCTAAACCATTGCCTTAACATAGTCCCCAGTGAGACTTTAAGCTGACATAGTCCCCAGTGAGACTTTAAGCTGACAACATTCTGGATCGAGCCGGTAATCTCCAGTAATTTTCTAGACTACAGAGATCATACCAGCATCTTCCCAGTGATGGTCCCCAGCAAGGTTTTAAGCTAACGACACTTTTGGGATCCATCCGGTAAATCCCCAGTGACTCTCAAGACTGTAGAGATATCCCCGGTATCTTGCAGGTGATATATGTTCTGGAACATCCATTCTCAGTGGGATTATCTGTTCCTCAGTGAAATTTCCTTACCTTCCTCAGGAATATTTCCCAGGAGATTGCCATATTCTCCCCAAGAAATCAAGATACTTTCCCCAGGAACGTTTGCTAATTTCTCCCCAGCAGGTATGATGAACTCTCCCCAGGGAAGTCTGATATAGTTTATCCTCAAGGAAGTTGGATGCACCTTTCTCCCAGGAAGCCGGTGTACTATTCCCAGGAAGTTGCTACCCTATCTCTATGAAGCTGCCTAGCTCTACCTCTTCCCCACGAAGCCGATATTCATTTTATCCCCGGAAGTCTCTGATCCTAAGATTTTCTTTGGCTGATTATGGTTCATGATAGCAATCCCTCCCGTGAAGTCATGACATCGTATCCCCATGCGGAGGTCATGGATCCCCAGTTGAAGTCATGATATTGTACTCTCCAGTGAGGTCGTATCGTATCCTCATGTGAAGTCATGATGTCGTATCCCCAAGTGGACTTCCTCCTCAGAGCAGTAGAACTTTGAAGCCAGATTCGGTTCCGCCATCAACTTTTCCTATCCTTCGATAGATGTACTTTTGCAGAGGTCGCCGGGTATTCCCGTTGAGATGTTTATTTCATCTCCCGTCTCCTCTGTCGTTTGTTTTGCCAGCATATGCATAAGCATAAGCATACTCATTGCATATCATTTTCATACACATTAACATACGCATTAGCATCTGTTTGTTTGCTATTTGTTACCATCCTTTGTCGTTACCACCGCGTAACTGGGTTGTTCCGCTCTCTCCAAGTAGATCGTCAGTCCTAAGCATAAAATACCTATTATTTCCAGTCTCCCCATAGAGCTCGAACCTCGTGGGCGATGGTTATTTCAGTTATCTTTCCGCGTTAGGATAAGATAATCCCCATTTGAGTTCATTTCCTCAATGGAGTCTTGTTTGCCAGTTCTTTCTAACTCAGTCCTAGATCGAACTTCAGTCCTGTCGGTCGCCGAACCTACCTGGGTGTGCATTTATTTTGCATTATTTTTCCAGAATAGGCTTTGCGATCCTTTACAGATATGCAACAGTTCTCGCCTGAGAAGCTTATCACTACATTGCACAGCAGACAAGCAACAGTTCTCAGCCGAGAAGCTTATCATCATTACACTCTATGATCTTGATGTTATTACATTTTGCCACGTCGATACGCGAAAGTTCTCGTCTGAGAAGCCTATCATTACATCTTTCAACAGCGGTATGCGATTGTTCTCAGCCGAGAAGCTTATCATTATATCGCCTTTACAATTTTTCATTACACTCTACAATTGATCTTTTTGTACAAGAAGCTCATCATTTCATTACAACCTTCATTACAATTTACATTACCTGTTAAAACCTCTACAAGCAATGCTCATCTGAGAAGCTTATCCTTGCTACTCTTGCAAATAAGTAGTATTTTTCGCCTGAGAAGTTTATCCTATCTTCATCATGAGGAGCAGAAAGTGGCCATCTCCATCGAGAAGCTGGTTTCCATTTCCTTTTCATCTTGAAGTGCGGGGAGGTTTGAATTGAATCGTATTCAGGGGAGCACATACCTTGAAGTATGAAGACGTTCCTTTTATCATTTAGTAAATGAAGGAGCGAAATCATATTCAGGAGAGCATAGACCTTGAAGTAAGAAGAAGTTCATTTTATCCTTTAGTAAAAAAAGGAGCGGAATTATATTCAGGGGAGCACATACCTTGAAGTATGAAGAAGTTCATTTTATCCTTTAGTAAAAGAAGAAACTGAATCATGTTCAGGGGAGCACGGCCTTGAAGTATGAAGAAGTTTATTTTATCCTTTAGTAAAAGAAGAAGCTGAATCATGTTTTGTTCATGGAAGCTTATTTTTTTGAGCGACAATCCCTCCAGTGGAGCTTATCAATCAATTTTTCATCTATTATCCCCAGATAAGCAACAGTCTCTTTATTTGAGAGCTTATCCCCAAATAAGCAACAGTCTCTCTCGAGAAAACTTATCAGGGCATTTCCCATTAAAGTCCATTTATTCTGGCATACAACTAGTTTTACCCTGTATATTTTCTATGGATTCCCGAAAATCCCATTCGATCCCGTCATGAGGAGGGTTTTCAGAAGCTTGGATGTTATTCTTTTCTCAATGCTCCAGCATTCTGTTTACTTGGTCCTACAGCCGTGCAGATCTAGTTTTTACCTTTTATCCTAGAGTATCAGCCGGCCACACCTGAACTTGTTGAACAATTACTCTTAGATATTCCCTAGTGGAGGCCGCCTCGCCGGTGCCATCTCCATTGAGGATCCCCGTCTCACCATTCCTTTCTAAAGTGACAATTGGTCGCGCTCGCACCAATTCGCCATCACTTTAGAATTCCCCAGTGTCGTGTTGTTTCATCAGTGCGTCATATTCCTCAGTGTGGTTTGTTTGTCACGTCTGTCCATTGTGTCGTCTGCATCCTCGCATTTATCATTTCTATCATATGCATCATGCTAGATTCATAACATTATCAACATTATAGCTTGTTTTGTCCATAGCGTTGCATATCACTGCATTTAAGGGCAAAATTTTCGGTTATCTGTATTTAAATCCCTCCACCATGAATTCTCGAGCCTTCGTCGCTCAAATCATCCGATGAAGTTATTTAAATAGGGGCAACTGTAATACCCCAAATTTTGACCCTTAGATTGGTCGACTCATGTCGCATTCCATTTCATTTTTGCATTGCATTTAACTAATCACTAACAGGTTTGTGTAGTCTGTTTGATTTTGCAGGAAAAATCCCATTGTGCGTGATTCAAGCAGTGAATGGCAAAATAGTCATTAATGTGCAGCCTGCTAGCGATTTATGAGGCTGAGTCGTCTTCAGAAATCCCTCAAGTGATTAAAGGTTTACATCTTCGAGTCATGTAGCTTATTCGATGATGAGCGGAACTTCATGGCGGTTTCGATGTTGGATTTCTCGTGACACACAATTTTGTTCAACAATTGGTTTTCCTAAATATTGTTTGATTCATAAGCCATATAGAGCTGAATGCGTTGAAGATATGAGGGGGTTCAGTTTAAAATCGGTGCGATAATGTGTTTTCCTGCTTTCTGCTGGCCAATGGTCGATTTGGGAGGAAACAATGGAATTTCGGTTCGCGTGTGAATTTATGATGAGCAGCTGTTTATTTTGATCGGGACTGTTAGTTGGGCTGATTTAGGGACTATACTTACTGACTTTATTGTCAGACATGAATTAATTTGCAAAGGGATTAATCGAGCTTAGCCGTTACGGAGAATTTAAACTGGACGAGTTGATAAACTGACAAAATTTGGAGTTCGCCGTCACGGTTTAATCGGACATTTTTCATTGGGTAAATTCAATTAATTGAATTTATTTGATGAATTTAATCAAACAAGCTCGTTTAAATTGAATTTATCTGGAGAAGCTTGATCAATTAGGAGAATTTAATTGTTTAAGTCAATTTGGAAGAATTTAGTTGGGACAAGCCAATTAAGTGAATTTATCCGGTTAAGTTTATGCGTTTAAGTTTTATCGTAGGAGTTTATTCAGAGTTTAGAAGCGGAAATTGAAGTAGAGAAATGCAATTGGAAAGATAACTGAAATTCATTCATTTCAATTTTTTGTATTAGTACAATATCTCAATAGTTACAATATTTAAAAATAATAATTTACAAATAAACTCTTAAATTCCTAATTATCCTAAAGTGGTCTTCGCGTCTGATCTCTCGAATTTATCTTTCCCGAACCTGCAAAGGAAAGTCAACAATGGAGAAAATAATGATAAGGTTAGAAGTAATGAGGTTGGTTTTTTCGGATTCCGACACCCTCAGAAAATTCTCATCATCGGGTGTGTTGGGAGGGAAACGACGAAGTTGAAGCCAACTATACACTTATTTTTCTCAACCTCGGTAAATCCGGTAATATCTGTTCTTTTTCGAGAGAGAGAGAAAGTGATTCCTGAAAAGTGCTTTTGGGAAAAGCACTTTTCTTGCAAAAAAGTGATTATTTCCGGTCTAGCCAAACAAGGCATTAACAGAATTTCACAAGCATCTTTGAAGCCAACGGATCAAACAGACACAATGCAACAACATTTCCCACGAGATCAAAAAATGCAACAATCAGCAACAACTTTTCCGGAAAAATAGCCGCAATTTTTGCAACAAACTCAACCCAGCCTTCCAATATTTCGCAGAAACAACAGACAAAACCGGGAGAAATTCGCAACCTCTTTCCAGGTTTCCAGCAACCACATTTCTTTCAAGAACCATAAAATCAAACGAACATCACAATCATCAGATCCAGGCCCATAAAAAGAAATAAGAACAATATAAAACCGGATATCAGAAATCACGAAGGGGAAAAGCGTCAAGAGCACTTCAAGGGCGAAAATCCGCGGATTCAGAAACCTTGGAGGTTTCATCATCATCCAACCCTCACGAACCCTAGAAGAAGAAGATCAAAAGCTTCATCGTCATCTTTAGAAAGAGGGCGAAGAACAAAACTCAACGAAGAACATCCTCAAGTCATCAGTAATAAAGAACATCAGAAAAGAGGAAGAGTTCAGTGAACCTAAAGGGAAGCCATCGTCAGCAAACCCACGGCGGCCGTGAATCCCTCGGAGGACTCACTACCACTGCGCCACCACCACACGGCAGAAAGCTCACGGATAAAACCCACAAGCCTCAGTTCTTCGACATCATTGGCCAAGCTCCGTCAAATCTCAAGATCAAACCGCCGGGAGGACAAAAGTTCCAACTATGGCCGGAAAAACACGAACGGAGACTCACGACTCATCGTCATCCTCATTCGTCTCCCAAAATCACCAGCGTAAGCATTCTTGCATCGTAATAGCTTTTAGTGGTTGTTTTTTTCCCAGATGGATGAAAGATCACGGGAGGTAGAAGATTCGGCCATGCAGGAGGTGGAAGAAGGGTGCAATCACGGCGGACAGGATACAAAAAGAGGAAGAAGGACGAGTTGCATGCAAAAAATGGCGGAAGTATTGGGGAGAAGGAAGAAGGGTCGGCGACCCCTTTTGAGAAGGGGATGTGTCAATTAGGGTTTTTCTAAATTTTTGTTTTTATATTCAAAAAATGATTCTGTGTCGTACACCCTACCATAATCGTATACACCTGCACTATCACCATCACACATTTATCACCATGCCATCATCACAAGTATCAGATTCGCTCATCCAAGGCGCACCTCACGGACTCCTCCACACGGGATTATTTCGCCTGTTCTACTTTTTTTTTTAATTTTTTAATTTTTAATTTTTTTATTAATTCTTGATTTAAATTAAAAATATTTTTTTCTTTTTATAATTAACCCATATTCATTTCCTCATTTACTTCAACTAGTTTTTTGTAATTAACATTTTTCTAAATAACATCATTTAATTATTTTTCACAACCTTTAGAATTGAATTTATTTTAAAGTATATTTTGTTTTTAGTTCTAACACAATATTTCCTTTTGTTAAAAATCCTAACGTATTAGTTTAAAAATCTAACTTTTTTTTTAACTTAACAATTAATTTTCTTTTCTTCTAATTTAAAAACCTCATGAAACTTATTAAAATTATAAAACTTTTATTCCAATAACTCTAACTTTTCTTATTTTAATTTCTAACACTTTCGTCTTCAATTCCTAATTTCTAATTTAATCCCTAACTCTTTCTCGTTTAATTTGGGTCTAACTTTTATTTCATTCTTAATATTATTTCTCCTTTGTATTGGGTTACTAACTTCATATTTTGCCGTATTTCATTTTTCATAGTTGTAACTTATGTGAGGATCGTCACTATTACTTCGTTATTCGTACTTGTCTACTAATCTCGTATCTTTTCGCATTTCATTTTTTTGGGTTTGTAATTTATGCGAGACAATCGTTGCTTGTATTCCATTATTATTTTTTATGGTTGTAATTTACGCGAATAATCGTCGTATCACATTCTTCTTACTATTTTCATATTTGCGTCTATTTTAGTCATGCCATGTAATAATTTGTCATGTGCATCATTTACCGTTAATTTCCCCTCCGAAGGTTTAGGTCTAACAGTTTGACCGCCGAGTCAATAGTCCTCTCCTTTGACACATTCAAAACCCTAATTGCCTAGGTGTCCCGCAGTGGACTTAGATACCCTTTACCCTAACATTAGGTCAAGGAGTCGCCGTACTCCGATTTAGGGTTTCCCGCCGTGGGATAGGAATCTTCGCACTCCATGTAAGCGCTTCCTTAAGAACGCTTATTCCCCTTGAAACCTTGACCACAGTCAAGATGTTTCTAACCTCCCTTTCGAGGGGAACTATAATTACTCTGATTCCATCCCCTACCCAAGATACGTAGGCACAAGATGCAAATCTTGCCGAGTAAACTTAGGACTAACCCTTAGGTCTTTCTTTTCACTTTCTAACCCTTAGTAGTATATATCTTCAAGCTAATAATTAAAGCAAATAGTAAATTTAAACAAAAGGTTCCTGTAGAGTACTACAAAAGTTTAGGGTGCTAGTACCTTCCCTAAGCTTAACCAACCCCTTAGCTAGGTCTCTCCCCACATTGTTTATGATGCAAAAATAGGTTTTCCTTATTTTGACCTTTTCCTTTGGATAAATCAAAGTTGGTTGTGAATCAAAGATTGCGATTCAAACTAATTAATAGTTTGATATCCTATTCTAACCGCAACAATAAACATGGATACCAAATTGTCTTGAATGATGATCACAACCCAAGGGACATAAGTGTAAACATAAAATAAAAGGTTCACAACAAGAATGGAAACAATGCACAAGAAAGCAACAAGTCAAGGTAAGAGAAAGAACCAAAGTTCAATTCATAATCAATACTTAAAATCAAGTGGATTGCCTTAACTTCAAAGTAACTTGTAACATAAGTTACACAAATATATGACCTAAAAATGCAAAACCAATACCTTAATCATGTTAAGAATGAGTATCATGACTCATAGGGTGCACATGGGATCAATCAAAGTCATTTCCTAAAGGAACTAGGTCAAACTAGTTTGTATGAACTTCCTCTAAGGTGACTTGACTTGCAAGCTTCACTAAAAATAGACGAAATGTTCAATAAATTCCAAATAAAATGCATAAATCAAACAAGTCCAATGGAAAATAGAGGCCAAAGTTTCAAAGCCAAACTCAATCTTAGGCATCAGCAAATGATTTGATCAACTAGGGTGCTCCACCTTATTGAGTTATTATCGAGGGTCAAGAAAAGACAATGCAAAGTCAAGCCAAAAGTGATCAAACATTGACCAAAATCAGACTCAAAGGTACCTTAATCCATCCTCTAAATGGAGAAGAAACCTCATTCACAGGTGATGTAAATTGGTAGCTCAAATTTTGATGATCAAACAAGAACAATATTAAAAACACCTCACTTTGCAAAATACAAATAAAATTGTAAAATAAAATAAAATCAGAAACAAAAATTATTAAAAATTAAGTAAGGTTTTGAAATGTTCGAAAATAATTTTTATTTAAATTTTGGACAATTGGAGGTACTTTTAATAATTGAAAATGAAAACAGAAAATAAAAAGGAAAATAAAATAAAGAGCAAGCCAAGGGAGGTGCAGAAGTAATTACACAATTGAGCTGCACGCAGGCAAAAAGGGCTTTGGGCTCAGAAAAGTAGGGGTGTGAGTAGCACATAGGGCCCAATTGATCCAAGGCTTCAGACTTAAGTGGAACGATGCGTTTCACTTAAGTGACGTGGGGTCAGCATGCCACACAAGCCCAATCAAGCCAATCAAACACCAATACACAGGCAAGTCAAGAATTCAACGCAAGCCAGGTCAGATCTGACTGAGAATGAACCAGACGCCAGAGCTAGGGCTCCGGTGACATTGTCGGAGCTCAGTTCATATTTCTCAACAGAAATGGACAAAAATGGTACCAAACGAAAGGTCTAACAACAAGGGTTTCAAATCCACAATCCAAACATTAAAATAGTTCCAAATCAAGGAGAATGAAGGATTGGAGTTTGAACATGTCAACTGAAATTGTGATCAAATAAGAACAACAATGATGCAAACATTGCCTACTCAATGTAGGGCTTCAGATGCGACCAAAATGAGCTTAAATAGGTTCCTATCATGAGAGAAAAAAGGAGGAGAAGCTTACTGAACGGAGCTACTCCATTGGTTCTTCAGATGCGTGCAACCTTTTTTTTTTCTTGCTTTAAACACGTTCCAATTGCTCCCAGGAAGAAGATGCAAGCCTCAATTTTATTTGATTTGAAGTGAAAACTCAGATTCGAAAATGAAGAATGCTTGGAAAATTTGAATTTCAATCTGCTCTCTCCAGCTCCAAAAACACTTCTGAGCATTAGGGCGACCTAAAATGCTTATATATGATGGGTTTCTGATCACCATGCAGGCCCATGTTGGCTGATTGGTGAGATTTCAAAAAATGCCCAAAAAAGAAACCTTGCTCATGCACACACGTATTTGCTGGCTTCACACCTTATGAGCTCATCAATCTGAAGTGTGTGAAGTGTACTTTTGATTTGAATTGGTTTGGGCCTTGTATGTAATCCATATTTTAAGTTTGAATGAAAGACTTTTTAAGGAAGAAACTTGAAAAAGTGGCATCTCATGATACTTGGTGTTGGTCCAAATGTGGTAAGCTTCATTATGATCATACATTGGTGTAAAAAAGTTCAAAATTGGTACAAAATAAGACCTATAATGTACCAAGTTCATGTTATGACCAAAAGTCCAAATTTCACCTAAAAATCCTCCCACGCGGCCATATAATTCCACAATTCAAATGAATCTTGAGTTCAATAATGTAAATAAGTCCCTTAGGTACAATTCTCATGTTGGTTGGAAGTGCATTTGAGGTACAGAAGTTCATGAAAATGACCTATGAAGCAAATGACCCATAATGAAACTTTCCCAAAATACCCTTGCCTTGCCAAGCCCATAACATGAGCTCCACAATTGAGAAAGATGACTTCTAGGACTTTTTGGAAAGCTAAGACCATGAGGAATAACTTTCATTTTCACTTGAAGTTGAGGAGAAACTTGCTTATAGGTCAAAAATGCCTTGGAAGTGAGTTGACTTTTAGTTGACCAAATATTCATCTGAGACCCCTAACTTGTTGGCATCATAACTTGAGATGTACAAACCCAATGGATGAGTTCTTGTACTCAAATGAAATCTAAGAACATGCCCTACAAGTCTCATGTTTTCATGAAAATGAGATTGAGCTTGAAACATAGGTGAAAATGGCCTTGAAGTTGGGAACTAAAGAAGGGGATTTTAAACTGAAGTCATCTGAAACCCTAATTTAGTAACTTCTTCCACTCTTGATTCCTCTTGATTCTATCTTTTCATGACATCTTAGATGGCTTGGGATGACTTCCCATGTCCCAATGACCTAGAACCAAGTCTTGAACCCTCTCAAGTCCACGATTGACTTTGGGTTGACCAGATGAAACCCTAACTCCATATCCTTTGACTGAAGCTCTTGCAGATGAATTGAATGACCAGATAAGCTCCACAATGAACTCCGAGGTACGCAATGAGCTTATTAATCATATCATATCCAAAACAATGACCTCATGAACCCCTGATGATCCTTTGTTGATCCCGAAGATATGAGACAACCAACACACATCAATCCTTCCTTCTAAGGAGCTCTGACAACCTTATGATGATTTCACACACTTGATGATCTGAATAATCACCCTTGCTTGAGCTTGAAACCAATGAGACTCTTCTCTTGAATGGCACATCACTCTTGATCCCCTATTAAGAACAATTCTATGCAAATTCAAAATGCTAAAATGAAATGGAACATAAGCCAAGAAAAGGTTGGTCAAGTTTTGGGGTACAACAAGAAGGAATGATGACCGCTAGCATTTGGTGAGAAACTTTAGAGAATTGGCACAATGGTGATGGAACCATGGACCTGACTTGGAACAAACAAGCATGAACTTGAATCTTTTAGGCCTAGGCTATCAAATCAATGATCGCGACTTTCTAAAACCAATGATCGCGACTTTCTATGTCTAACAAATCTAACTGCAAGTGCACAATCTATCGCGTAGTAATAATAGATATCGATCCCACAGGGACTCGTAATCAATCTAGTATTATCGGGTGTTACGGTGTTTAGCTAGGTCGGTTTGGTTTCAAGTTGAATAATGGCAGAATAAATGCGTAAACTAAAGGGAACTAAGGTTTTTACTTAAGATATGAATTTATGAATCGATATGCAATAATTTTTTTCTTCGGGGATTTGACAACTTATTGGCGTATTAAATGTTTTCAAACTTAGTTTAAGAAGAAAATAGTGATTTAAAGACTTTTGTCTCACGATGGTTGTTGACGCTAGTCGCAACTCTAAGGCGGAACGTATGCTTTCGCTATCCCATTCGGGGTTAAAGTTACCTTTTGAAAATCTCTAAGTTCTAATCCTTTTTAAAGCGCTTTCGCTGTTTTAAATCGAATGCCTAGTTTTTACTATCTGGTCTTAGCCTCAGCTGTCGCTTGTTGGTTCGTACCTTAATATGGTTTCCCACTGTCGTGGCAAAACCACCGTAAATAGCTTCTCACTGTCGTGACAAAGGTTTATTTAGAATTTTGATTAAAAACTAGAACCATAACTGAGTTTTTGAAAAGAGAAAAACTACGCTAATTATTATCAAATTCCGTCTGAATTATTATTACATATCGATTACAGTAGTTTAGCTAGACATGGAAATAGAAATGGTAATACATAAATAAAAACAGTAATTAATAACATGCATCATAATGAAAACTGAAATTACAATTAAAATTTAAAACCTGTAAATATTTCAATTGGCCTTTGGGCAGATCCTCCACAAATGTTGGCAGGATTCTGGTCTTGGTGCCAATTGATCGTACAAGGGAAATGGGAATTACAAAATGTCAAAGAATGCAGAGAAGGAAAAGAGAAGCAAATAAGAATAGAATAATGGAAAGGTTGCTCTGGAGACGAATTGGCAGCACTTCGTTGTCTTGAATGCGGCTCCCTTTTTCAGGTCCCAACCTCTTCCTTTTATAGAGGGAGAGTATCTAACGGTTATTCCTTCAGGAAGTGGGTTTGAGGCAGAAAAATAGGAGTTAGTGGCCACACTTTTGGTCTTTGAGGGGAGAAATTTGCACGTGACTTCATTCTGCCACGTTCTGGCTGCATGACGATCGTCATGGCTGTGTGACGGTCGTCACACGCATGACGGTTGTAACAGCTGTGTGACGGTCGTCACATCAGTCAGGCTCGTTTCTGCTGGTTTTCACTTGGTTTTTCATCCATTTTCCACTTGTTTTTGCTCCTTTTCTTCATATTGCTTTGCTTGGACATGTTCTTCGAATACCTGCATAATACTTAGACAAATAGCATGGAATGCCCCGAATTCGGAGTGAAACCGGTCAAACATTAGTTAAAACACACGTCATTTTATAGATATATTTTCGCGTTATCAAACTCCCCTAAACTTGAATCTTTACTTGTCCTCAAGTAAAAGTTAGAAAAATGTGGCAAACACGCGGCACGCTCCTCCCTTCCGAGAGGTTTTTCTCAAATTACAAGTTAGGAAGTCCAAGACAAAAATCGAAACAACACACATACGGTGGTGACTCTGAGTTGTAAGTATTCGAAGGCCTCCTTTTTATACAAGCCAGTTCCAATCATGCTACTGCAGCTTGGCGTCAAGTTCCTTGCAACAAGTTTTACCCGGTTTGTTCTGGCGCAGTCACATTAAGCCCGTTATCCGCATACTTTCATGGCAAGTCAACCTGTTAGTGGCTATGATCTCTTTTCTATTTCGATTCTTCTTTGCACATAAGCTTATGCTATTGATTTCCAAAGACTTTCTGTACCGTTGGGCTAAGTGCTCGGGTGAGGAGCTCCTAACTTAGAAGGAACATGTCTCTATACTCATGCTATATGGCTTTTCTTCTTCATGATTTTTCATTTTGAGTTAGAGATCACACACACTTATTTGCATCGGTTTCATTGCTTAGAAGCATTTAGGATGGTGTTGACTGCTTGTATAAACTACTGGGGGCTACGTTTGAGTAGGAGCTTGAAACTTCGGTACGTGTAGGTAGTGAAACGGACTCGCATAAACTGGAGGTCTAAGGTGTCAGGACGGTGTTGCACCCTAAAATTTGACCAACCGGTTCCCGCTCCTGATTTACGTTTCGGCTCATTTTTGCATTCGCATTCGCATACCACGTGCAGTACAATTTTAATCATACAGATGATGTCAGAATTGCAGCCTGGTTTTCACCTATAGGACATCTCAGACCGGTTCGGGTAATCGGAGGTTATTTTGAGAAGTCACGCGCTTCCTGGGTGTTTTCGGCTTACGCAGTGATTTTTGAGATTCTTGGTGTCCGGGTTTACTGTTTGCTTCGATCTGGTCTCATGCTCTCTTTTGTGTTGGTTATTTGCCTTTGTCTGCATTTTTTAGAATTTAATAGCCTTGTGTAGATTTTAAATAGGCTTTATGGATTTTCTAGAATTTAAATAGATTTTTTTTAATATTTTCAATAGTTTTAAATCTTTTTAGAATTTATAAATTGTTTTTTTAATAGATTTTAGAATAAACTTTTTAGATATTAAGTCATTTTTGAGATAATAGTTTGATAGAACATTTTTTTAATAGGTTTTTAAATAGGAATCATTAGAGTTTTTCTATTTTTTTATTAGTTTAGATTTAAATAGGAAATAATAGAAATTAATAGTTTTTTCATTAGTTTAGAGATTAACATAGATTAGATGTTAATTCCCTTTTAATAGAGTTTAATTAGAGTTCAATTTTAGTTAGGTTTTAATTGAGTTTGTTAGATATAATTAGATTAGATTAGTCTTAGTTTTCGGATTAGTTAGTTGAGTATTAATTAGTTAATTAGGTTTTAAGTCTTTTAATTGGGTTTAATCAGTCAATTAGCCATTAATTCAGTCCTTTATTAATTTTCGTGGGCCAGAGGTATTGGAGGCCCAGTCCAATTTCAGTCCATTTTTGTCCACCGTTTTTGTCCAGTACACGTGGCTATATAAGAGCCTGCCACGCATCTTCTCTCTCTTGGCTCCCACTCGCCACGTCTCTGATCCACTCTCTCTCTCTCTCGCTGACAGCGCACAGCACACGTGCCCACTCCCTCTCCTTCGTCAGAGACACGCGTCTCTCTCTCAACCTTCCCCGGTGCCACCTGTAACCCACTCACTCCCCTCCATCGCCGGCCATGCAACCGCCACCGGACCACCGTTCCTCCACCGCAACTGCCACCGGAGGTTGTTGAGGTCGCCGGAGACTGCAAATCCTCCGTTTTCTCCAGAAACTCATCCAGACACCCTCCGTTCTTCTCCGTCCACCTTCATCTACTACTCACCGGAAAGCTCATATCATCACCAGAATCTTCAAGGAGCTTCAACGCTTTTCCAGAAAACCTTGCCAATTTTCACCGATCATCAGCATTTGCAGGAAATCGTCATCTTCAAAGATCTTCGTGGTTTTATCCTACTCATCGTTTTTTCTAGATCGTCATTAAATCTTCAACGATCTTCAAGCGAGCAAGAACGTTCATCACGTACTTCGTCCGTTCAAGATCTTTCTCCAAACTCTTCAAGCAAACCTTCAAGAAGGACTCTCCGAAACTTCGTCTTCGCAAGATCATCTACGAACGAGTGCTTTCAGTGATCTTCGCCCATATTCTTTGAAGATCATCTTCAGAAGACTTCCAGATCTCTGCGAGCTCTTTCAACATCCTTCAAGCGTTTTTACAGAAACTTCATCACCTCCGTGGCTTTGTTCCAGGTTTTGTTCCCTTTCGCTACATCTCCGTTGTTGTTCATTCAGTGGATTAGGTTTTTTTCTGTTTTGAATGTTAGATTTGTGGATGAAGTTAACCTAGGTTAGGGTGAGTTGGACGGATTGAGGATTAGAGAGAGGTTGTTGATGGATTTCACGAACGTTTGATTAGGGTTTGGAAGTGTGTGAGGGAGGTTTGTGAGGGAAGTTCAGAGAAGAGAACGGCGTAGGGTTTCAAATGGTAAACAGTGATAGAGGAATTAGAGAGAATGAGGGTTTTGTCTGCTAGGGTTAGGGTTTGAGTTTGGGCTGGGCCCAAATGACATTTGCTATGACCACCCCTTGTTTACTCGTTGCCCCCCCCCCTTTGCTGTGAAAACTGATTGATTTTGGGAATGGGCTTAATGACATTTGATATCTGCACCCCCAGGATAGGCCCAAAGTTGGAACTGAACTGAAATTATTGCTATTCAGCACGCCTCCTTATTTAATTTCTTTTAATTCCTTTTATTTTTCTCATTTTTGTTCATGATAGAAAATATGTCATAAAAAATAGTAGGATTATCCAATTAATTTCCTTCTTTTTTCTATAGGTTCATAATTCAATTTAGGATTTTATGGTGCAAAAATATTAATTTGATCATGCATTTTCATTTTTGTTACATTTTTTTGCATTTTAATTGGTTTTGAATATTGATTTGTGATGTGTCTGCCTTGCTGATTTTATTTCTCTCACTTGGTATTGAATCTTGCTTTTCTTTTTCAGTATGTTGTACTAGACTGATGCATGCTCCCCATAGGATTTTTGTGGATTTTTTAGAAATTGGTTGATGTTGTTTTAGGGTTAGAGAGTAGAGACCTCATAACTTGCTGGTTAACCCTTGACCATTCACATGTTAGGGATTGTTTAGTAGCCTTAGAAGTTGACTTAGGCTTTGAGATTTGATCTTGGGATCATAGAGACATGTAGGTTTCCCCTAGATTTTTGGTAGATTTTTATAGAGTGTTCTGTTATTTTTGTTTGAGCCTGAGATTAGGGGAAGTCTTAAGGGCTTCTGACTTTGAAGTTCAACTGTGGTTGAACTTTAGAGATAGTTTCTTTTGGTTTGAGGGCCTGTGGTTTCTTCTTGAAGATGGAGGCTGGATGAAGACTTGATGGAGCTTGCAATGATGCATGGATTGAAGACCTAGTCTAGGAGCTTGCTCTCTTTCTGCGAGGTCCTGAAGTTTGAGGAAAATTCATGGTACTTTCCTGAGGAAGGCACTATGGAAGTCTTTCATTCTTTCTTCTCACCTCTTTCTTAAGTATCCAATGATGTTGGAGCCTTCATGTGAGTTTAGTTTCTCCTGAGGAGGAATGTAAACCATTCACAGTTGTTGAGCCACATGGGATATGATTCCTAAGTGGAAGCCCCCTAGTATTTTCCAGAGGAAGGCACTATGGGTCTGTTCACTTAGTTCCCTTAGTTCATGTAGGATTTCTTAAGTATCCAATGATGTTGGAGCCTTCATGTGAGTTTAGTTTCTCCTGAGGAGGAATGTAAACCATTCACAGTTGTTGAGCCACATGGGATATGATTCCTAAGTGGAAGCCCCCTAGTATTTTCCAGAGGAAGGCACTATGGGTCTGTTCACTTAGTTCCCTTAGTTCATGTAGGAGCTCTTAAGTATCCAATGATGTTGGAGCCTTCATGTGAGTTTAGTTTCTCCTGAGGAGGAATGTAAACCATTCACAGTTGTTGAGCCACATGGGATATGATTCCTAAGTGGAAGCCCCCTAGTATTTTCCAGAGGAAGGCACTATGGGTCTGTTCACTTAGTTCCCTTAGTTCATGTAGGATTTCTTAAGTATCCAATGATGTTGGAGCCTTCATGTGAGTTTAGTTTCTCCTGAGGAGGAATGTAAACCATTCACAGTTGTTGAGCCACATGGGATATGATTCCTAAGTGGAAGCCCCCTAGTATTTTCCATAGGAAGGTACTATGGGTCTGTTCACTTAGTTCCCTTAGTTCATGTAGGATTTCTTAAGTATCCAATGATGTTGGAGCCTTCATGTGAGTTTAGTTTCTCCTGAGGAGGAATGTAAACTGTTCACAGTTGTTGAGCCACATGGGATATGATTCCTAAGTAGAAGCCTCCTAGTACTTTCCTGAGGAAGGCACTATGGGTCTGTCTACTTAGCTCCCTTTCTTTGGTAAGCTTGTCTTGAGGCTTGAAGAATGGGATTGATTTCTCCCTTTAGGGTTTTGCTTAGGGTTTTGCTTAGGGTAGACTAGGGTTTTGTTCTAGGGTTGTTTAGGATCCTGCTCAGGGTTAGTTTCTTGCTTTTGGAGAGGAGTTTGCCAGGCTGGTTAGCCTTCTCTTTGTGTTGATTGACTTGTGTGGTGCTGTGCTGCATTAGACTTAGGGGTTCATATAGATATTTCTGAGATAGGTGCATCTTAGAAATAAGCATGCTTGTGTGCATGAGAAGTTGACGTGGTCCTCCTTCTGCTTGATTGTTATTGAGTGGCTTTGCTTGCTGGTATTTGGTAGAGCTGAGCTCTCTTGCCTCTGTGGTGTGGCCTTTGTGCCTTGCTTGTTTGGTTGTCGCATTCATGTATATTTCCAGTATTTCTTTACTTTGCAGTGTTTCCTGTTTGCTGTTTAGTTCTGTTGCCATGATCCCTTAGGAGCTCTAACTTCTCTGCTGTGGAGGAGTTATGATAGACATTAGGTTGGTTAACCAAGCATGAAAACATTAGGTAGATTCCCCTTTTCAACTATAGTTTTAGGGTGTCTCTTTCCTTTCTCAAAACAGCAGAAAAACACTTAATAAGGGATAAAACAAAAGTGAATTCATTTCTTCCGTCAAAAGATTTGAACAAACATCAAAACCTTTTGTCCTCCTGGACTGTGAAAACCCTTGGTTAAGGTGCATTTTCCCATAAAAAACACTTGAACAGCTTGTGTCGTGCATAGCCCGAACTACGTTTGCTCTGATCTTCCATGCCGTGTGGAAGTACGTAGGCACAGGACGCGACGTCCTGGCGAGCAACTTGCCCCCCGTCTAGACGTAGGTAGTCGAACTACGTTGACTCTGACTTTCCCATTGCACGAGGGAGTACGTAGGCCCAGAATAGCGTATGTTCTGTCGAGTCCTGTCCTTTTCTTTTCTTTTCCGGCTGACCACTAGCGTAGATAGGTAAACACGCCCTTTTCCTTATAAACACCAAGCGTGGATCCCGTCGAGTACGACGGACGTGAGGGGTGCTAATACCTTCCCCTTGCGTAACCGACTCCTGAACCCAGGTTTTGGTTGCGACGACCATACCTTTCCCGTTTTTTGCGAGGTTTACTTCGAGCGTTTCCTTTCCCTCCTTTGGGATAAATAACGCACGATGGCGACTCTTCTGTCAGCCGGCGCCGATTTTCGCAGTAGCGACAGACGGTAATGGAGTTGTTAAAATTTTCTTCTCGGGATTTCCATACTTGATTTAACTTTGGCGTGTCCTCGTGATGCTTAAAGATTTCTTTGTATAGTCATATGAAACGCGAAGAGTTCACGTAACAGAGATAAATATATATATATATATATATATATATATATATATATATATATATATATATATATATATATATATATATATATATATATATATATATATATATATATATATATATATATATATATATATATATATATATATATATATATATATATATATATATATATATATATATATATATAAGAGCTTATTTGCCGAAACCGAAAGTTAAAATTTCTTTAAATTCGAAAGAACAAGTACAATGGGAAATAACATGAGAAAGGGAAATGAAAAGGGAAATAACGATCCGCTCCCACACTATCTCAATCAGTGACCCCACTGATTTGAAGGAATGCGGAAGGGGGATACAAAGGAAATACAGAAAAAACAAGAAAAATGGCAAAAATGAAAAATACTACTAATCCCGTCCTCGTCCTCGATCTCTGCCTCGACCTCTGGTTGGGGGATCACGGGCGACGAGGTTCAGAGCCCCGGTGTGGAATATGTAATCCCGGAGACCGTCGACTCGCACAGTGAGGTGCGCCATCTCGTCAGCCATGCCGGAATGGATATCGTGCATCATCTGCAGAAACTGCTGGATTTGGCCGGTCTGCTCTCTTTGCCAAGCTTCAAATTCCTCAGCCCTGCGGTTATGCTGCTCCATCATAAGCATCATCTGGTTCTGTTGCTCGATGCAGTGGAGGAGGGCCGCGGATGTGTCATCAGTGGCAGGACGGGGGCGGCGGCGCGTGGAAGGGCCAGCGGCAGCAGCTGCGTGTGAAGGCTCAGGCTGGTCGGCTCTGTCGAGCTCTTCCTGAACTTCGTCCCTGGGCTCTGGGATGTTGTCTTGTGTTGGGGCAGCAGGGGCAGCGGTATCGAAGAGCCAATTGGCTCTGTCCTCTGGATGCATCTGGGTGCGGGAAGGCATGATGATGCTCTGGATAGTGCGGCCTCGCACTACAGGATGATATCGACCATCACGGCGGGCCTTGATGAGGTGGGAGGCGCGACAGTGGTCGGTGTCCAAGAATACGGGAGGCATCTGGCGGAGTGTCTGGAGGTGGTCACCAAGACCAAGGCCTATGGCGATGGATGTGACGATGCCACTGAAGTAAAAAGGTTTGGCGCCGCGGTTGCAGTTGGCCTGAATGCGAGCCAAGAGAAACGGGGCGGCGTTAACCGGCTCTGAAGCGAACACATAGCGGAGGAAAAACAGCTCCTTCGAGTTGACCTTATGGTTACTGTCACGAGCGAATATGGTGTTGCTCAACACGCGGTTGAAGTAGCGGATAGCTGGGTTATAGATATGAGTGGCGTTCAGCGTGTCCCAACTGTCTGGAGTGGTTCCGGTCAGGCTGTTCCAGAGAGGGAAGGCCTCTTGGTAGAACTGATATGAGATACGGTGGTGAGCATCGTCGCTGTGAGTGAACTGCAGGATGACGGCGATGCGGTCCTGGGGGACCTGATATTCAGTGCCGAACATCCGGAAGCAGGCGGCACCATGGAGTTGGTTGGCATCGCCGGATGATGTTGTGTAGGTGAAAGAGCTGAGAAACTCCAGAGTGAGTTGCTCGTAGGTGGGTTGGGGATTGGTGCAGAGATGCCAGATGTCGGCTCTCTGCAACATCCAGGTGACGTCGTCGAGAATCCCGAGTTCCGTCAGAGAATTCAGATGAGCATACCGGGTCGGTTGAAGCGACCGTTGATGGAATGCGAGAAAGTTCGTCTGCTGCCGTTCACCGGCCTCTCCTTCGCGGAAGGTGATGTTGCTGAAATCGGGGTTTGCACTGGCCATTATTGAGAGAGAAGTGCAGAGGTTTGAGATTATGGGGTTTCGAAGGATGGTGAGGCGAGGGAGTGCAGTGGGTACTGTAGAATGGTGAATGAGAGGTTGAAAATGGTGGGTGTTTTATGGGGGATTCGGAGGGTTTTGATAGGGTTTTGATAATGGGAGAGTGGGGAATTAGGGGAGAGGGAAAGGGGAAGGGCGCAACTCTGTTTAAAAAAGAATTGGGATTTTTTTTGCATGACGACCGTCAGGGGTCTGTGACGGTCGTAACACGCGCGATGACCGTGGTGGAAGTGTGACGACCGTCACATCAGCAAAAAGTCTGCAGAATTTTGCTTGTTGGGCGTTTTAACAGTGGAAACTATGGTAATATGACTTATAATGGAATAATGACAAACTAAAAATGAACAGGAAACATAAGTAATGGAAGTACTGAAATGAAAATAACATTAAATCGAAAAATGAGTGTACGGTAGTACAATATCCAGAAAGAGTAAACAGTTGCAAAATGAACTAATTGCGAACAATGTAAAATGCAGTAAACGTAAATTAAAGCAAGAACTAGAAGATCACTCCGTTGGTTTCTTCAAATTGTTGACCTGCTGAACAACGACATTAAATTGGTCACTAACCAAGTCCATGAAGGTAACGAAATCCATATGAAGCTGCGTTAATTCATCTTTGACAGTGGTTACTTCCAACTTGAGGTTGTTTACAGTTTTCAGAACAGTGTCGAGCTTATCTGTGTTTTGTTCAGGCGTGGGGTCAGGAAAATTATGGTAGTTAGGAGGGGTCTCAGGATCGATCTCTACTTTGGACTCATAGTCTTGGTAGTACAAATAGTCATGTGCTTCTGAGACTTGATCACTGTCATACATATAAGCCTGGGGTGTGGAGTGAGGTGATGGAGGTCCCATAGGCTCGTCCAATTCATAGAGCCAATTATCTTTGTTATGGATACTGGTTAGCTCATGGTTGGGCAATGTGAAAAGGTGGACAGGTTGATCAGCTATGAGGTATTCGTAGGCTCCTGGTCCTAAGGTACCTAGAATGCGTCTGTTGAAGCAGAACTAGATGTCCATTGCGCTGAGGTTGCCGAAATGGACGACTTTGTTCAGGTAATACCTCAGACCAATTTCATGGGCGATCATGGTGACTAGGCCTCCTATTAAAATGGGTGAGTGCGGGTCCTGATTGATGCGTGTAAATGCCCTCATCATAAAAGGGACAACATTTACAGGGCGGCCTTGGGAAGCACAGAAAAGGATGAACAGCTCGTCCTTTGAGACTATTGTGATGTTTTCTTCCTTACCAAAGAGGGTATGGGCTAATATCTTATGGAAATAGCGGAAGGCTGGATTGTGTATCTCGTTGTTATGCATGTCGTTCGATTCTGGGTGATAGTTTCTGGTGATGGAACACCAGAATTGGTCTAATTCGAGATCAAAATCCTCTTCAATGGCAGTAAACACGAATGGATTGCTAGGGAAGCCTAGGATGTTAGCTAACGTGGTACGGTTGTGTGTTTGGTCTATTCCAAACATTCTAAAGGTTATTAATTCTTTAGTGGATCCAAAGCCATATTCAGGTAAGTAACTTAGGGAGCTAAGGAATTCGAGTGTCAGTTCGCGGAAGGTAGCAAATCGGGTCTTGAGAGCGGTTTGCTTCCAGCCTAATTGGTAAAATAGGTACTGAATGCTATCTTGAATTCCTAGCTTGTCCATGGTTGGTGTATCGTAGTACAGAGTCGAAGCAAAGTTTCTTTGAGCCAGTGCCTCAAATCTGGCCTGCTGAGCTCGTCCTCTAAACACAACAGTCGTAACGTCCATGTTGGCCATACTCGTTAGTCGGATAGAATGGAAGAAAAGTAGAATGACTTTTAAAATCCTAGAAAAAGTCACATTCACTCATATCATAATTTTAAGAAAAATAAAAAAGTGATAAAAGAGAAGAATATAAAATAACTATAGATAATGGAAAATAAGATAATAGAAATTTATAGAAATTATAAGTTAATAAAAAGAATAGTTTTAGTAAATTTAGAAGGAAAATCAGGAAACTTTGGGTTGCCTCCCAATCAGCGCTGTCTTTAACGTCAGAAGCCTGACGATAGCTTGGATATAAGCTAGTTGGGGATCTCGAGCAATTTCATATTGCTCACGTGGTCGCTGTTTTCACTTTGATTATAATGTTTCAAACGCTATCCGTTTACTATAAACGGTGTGTTGATTTGATTCGTGACTTCAACAGCTCCCCTCTTGAGGACTTTGGTGACCTCAAAAGGTCCAGACCACCTGGATTTTAGTTTTCCAGGGAATAGTTTCAATCTGGAGTTGAATAGGAGCACGATGTCTCCCACTCTGAACTGCTTCCGGATTGAACGTTTGTCATGCCATTTCTTGGTCCTTTCTTTGTAGATGCGTGCATTCTCGTACGCGTCTAATCTTAGCTCTTCCAATTCATGAAGGTTCAAGATTTGCTTTTCGCCTGCCGCAGTGTAGTTGAAGTTTAGTGTCTTAATAGCCCAGAAGGCTTTATGCTCTAATTCTACTGGCAGGTGGCATGATTTTCCGTAGACTAGTTTGAATGGTGTGGTTCCTATCGGTGTCTTAAAGGCGGTCCTATAGGCCCATAAAGCTTCGTTCAGCTTTGATGACCAATCTTTCCTGGAGGTTGCGACAGTCTTTTCTAAAATTTGTTTTATTTCCCTGTTCGAAACCTCCACTTGTCCACTAGTTTGTGGATGATACGGTGTGGCTACACGGTGTTTTACTCCGTATTTGGAAAGGAGTTTATCAAAGATTCACGATATGAAATGCAAACCACCGTCACTAATGACGAGCCTAGGCACATTGAATCTTGGAAAAATTACGTTTTTAAAGAGTTTAACGACTACTCGCGTGTCATTAGTTGGAGCGGCAACGACCTCTATCCATTTTGATACATAGTCGACAGCGACGAGTATATATTTATTTCCAAAAGAAGATGGGAAAGGTCCCATGAAGTCGATTCCCCTGACGTCAAAGATTTCTACTTCCAAGATTCCTCTCTGAGGAATTTCATCGCGTCGTGAGATGTTGCCGGTGCGTTGGCACCGGTCGCATTTTAGTACCGCGGTATGGACGTCCTTCCATAGACTGGGCCAGAATAGGCCAGACTGTAGGATTTTAGCGCACGTCTTTGAGGTGCTGGCATGACCACCATATGGTGCTGAATGGCATTGGGTGATGATGTCTTCTATTTCTTCCTCTGGGACACAACGACGATATAAGTTGTCGGCGCCTCGTCTGAAGAGTAGAGGTTCGTCCCAGTAGTAGTGCTTTAAGTCATGGAATAATTTCTTCTTTTGTTGATAAGTCAGGTCCGGTGGAAGCACGCCTGCGGCCAGGTAATTAACGATGTCGACAAACCACGGTAAAGTGGCTTGGGCATAGACAGCTTCCACGGCTTTTTCCAGTTCCGGTTCTTCCGAAGTAGAGTTAGACATATCACTTTCCAATTTGGCTATCAGACGTTCGTAAGGAAAGTCGTCATTGATAGGCACTGGTTCTTGTTTTATGCCCTCTATACGGGATAAGTGGTCCGCAACTACGTTCTTGGTCCCCTTCTTATCTTTAATTTCTAAATCGAACTCTTGTAATAATAGGATCCATCTCAATAATCTGGGTTTAGCGTCCTTTTTGTTTATTAGGTACCTAATGGCAGCGTGGTCTGTGTATATGATTATTTTGGCTCCTACCAAGTAGGAACGAAATTTGTCAAGAACGAACACGACTGCTAAGAGTTCCTTTTCTGTTGTGGCGTAGTTCATTTGGGCAGGGTCTAATGTTCTACTGGCGTAGTAGATAGCGTGAAGCTTCTTATCCTTCCTTTGTCCTAGAACTGCGCCTACGGCATAATCACTCGCATCGTACATGATTTCGAATGGTAGTCGCCAATCTGGGGGTTGCATGATTGGTGCGGTGATAAGTGCAGATTTTAGAGTTTCAAATCCCTCTAAGCATTCTTCGTCGAAGATGAACTCAACATCTTTCATTAACAAACCTGTAATAGGTTTTGTGATTTTCGAGAAATCTTTTATGAATCTTCGGTAGAATCCAGCGTGTCCTAAGAAGCTTCGTATTTCTCGTACGGTTTTCGGAGGTTGGAGATCCTTTATGATCTCTATTTTGGCTTTGTCAACTTCAATCCCTTTTTCAGAGATGACGTGTCCTAAAACAATGCCTTGTCGGACCATGAAATGACATTTTTCCCAATTAAGGACAAGGTTCACTTTGGCGCATATTTTGAGTACCATTTCTAAATTCGACAGGCAGCTTTCAAAGCTTTGTCCGCATACAGAGAAGTCATCCATGAACACTTCCATGATGTCATCTATGAAATCTGCGAAGATTGCCATCATGCATCTTTGAAAGGTTGTTGGAGCGTTGCATAGTCCGAACGACATTCGGCGGTAGGCAAAAGTACCATAGGGATAGGTGAATGTTGTCTTTTCCTGGTCATCAGGGTGAATAGGGATTTGAAAGAATCCTGAATAACCATCTAGATAGCAGAAGTATGAATGTTTTGCCAGTCTCTCCAACATTTGGTCTATGAATGGTAAAGGGAAGTGATCTTTCCGAGTTGCCTTGTTTAATTTTCTGTAATCGATACACATCCTATTTCCGGTCACTACTCTTTGGGTTATCGATTCGCCTTTCGCATTCTTCACTACAGTAACGCCTCTTTTCTTTGGTACTACGTGTACTGGGCTGACCCATTGGCTGTCGGAGATTGGGTATATGATTCCTGCGTCTAGTAGCTTTTTCACCTCGTCTTTGACTACAGTGCTTAGGATCGGGTTTATCCTTCTCTAATGTTCTCTCGAAGTTTTGCAGTCTTCCTCCAGCATGATACGGTGCATACAGATGGAAGGACTTATGCCTTTTAGATCGCTTATATTATAGCCTAATGCAGTTGGGTATCTCCTTAGGACTTCTAATAATCGCTCAGTTTCTGATTGTCCTAAGTTAGCGTTTACTATTACTGGTCTTTTGAATTCTGTATCAAGGAATTCATACCTGAGAGTTTTGGGTAGCTCTTTAAGTTCTAAAGCTGGGTTTTTCGGACCTGGCATGTGATTTGGAGTGAGTGCTAAGATCTCGCTCAGACTATCATCTTTGTATGGCGCACGCTAGTTGTCGTCTTCATGAATATCAGGGATCGGGATTTTCATGATTTCAGAATATGTAGTTTCCTCCTTTTCTAATTCTCGTATGCATTCGTCAATTACATCTACTATATAGCATGTGTCATCGATGGCTGGTGCCTTCAAGAATTTAGTAAGGATGAACTCTATCTTTTCTTCTCCTACTTCGAATGTTAGCCTTCCTTTCTTTACGTCTATAATAGCTCCGGCTGTAGCTAGGAACGGTCTTCCTAGGATAATTGGAGTAACAGAGTCCTCTTTGATGTCCATGATTATGAAGTCGGTTGGGATATAGAATTGTCCTATGCGTACTGGAACGTTTTCCAGTATTCCGACGGGGTATTTGACTGATCGGTCAGCCAATTGTACGGACATTTTAGTTGGTCTTAGTTCTCCCATATTCAGCTTTTTGCATATAGATAAAGGCATGACGCTTATACTGGCTCCCAGATCGCATAGAGCTTTGTCTATTACGAACTTTCCTATGACGCAGGGTATGGAGAAACTACCTGGGTCTTTTAGTTTAGGAGGCATGTGGTTTTGAATGATTGCGCTACATTCGGCGGTAAGTGTTACTGTCTCATTATCCTCTATTTTCCTTTTATTAGACAAAATTTCTTTAAGAAATTTAGCGTATGACGGCATTTGAGTTATCGCTTTTGTGAAAGGAATAGTAATGTTTAGTTGTTTCAGAAGTTCAACAAATTTCTTAAATTGTCCTGAAGTTTTGGAGTTTATTAATCTTTGAGGATAAGGGATAAGTGGTTTATATGGCGCCGGAGGCACATATGTGTTTTCATCTTTGGCGGCTTTCTGCTCGTCACATTCCTTCTTTTCTATTTCAGACTCCTTTTCGATTGGTTTATCGGATTTCTGTTGCATTACTAAATCTTCGTTCCTAGGATCTGTCGGGCCCTCCAATTCTTTCCCACTTCTTAATATAACAGCGTTTGCGTGACCTTTTGGATTAGGTTCGGGCTGTCCTGGAAATGTTCCAGCTGGGGCAGCGGCAGAGGCTTGTTGTTGAGCCACTTGTGATATCTGCGTTTCGAGCATTTTGTTGTGGGTGGCTAAAGCGTCTACTTTTCCGGTCAGCTGTTTAATTTGCTCGCTAGTGTGTATGTTTTGATTTAGGAATTCTTTGTTTGTTTGAGCTTGAGTAGCTATGAATTTTTCCATCATCAACTCGAGGTTTGATTTCCTAGGGGCAGTCTGGGCAGTAGCTGGTTTCTTATATCCTGGCGGAGCACCTGGTGCTTGCAAGGCATTATCGTTCTTGTAGGAAAAGTTTGGGTGGTTCCTCCATCCTGGGTTGTAAGTATTTGCGTAAGGGTTTCCTTGAGCGTAATTTACTTGGTCTAGTGGGATTCCGGCCAGCAATGGGCACTCGGGCGCATTATGAGTGGCGATTCTGCATAACTCGCAGTTTGGAGTTACGGCGGCGACGGTTGCAGTGGGGTTAACGGTCAGACTGTCGATCTTTTGTGCTAGAGCATCTACTTTAGCGTTGAACTTTTCAAGGCTGCTGATCTCGTACATCCCACCTTTCACTGCGGGTTTCTCTGCTGGAATGCGTTCACCTCCCCATTGGCAGTGGTTCTGAGACATGTTTTCGATTAGTTGATAGGCTTCGTCGTATGGCTTATCCATAAGTGCACCGCCCGCAGCGGCGTCTACCGTTAATCTGGTGTTGTATAGAAGCCCATTATAGAAAGTATGGATCGTCACCCAGTCTTCTAGACCGTGGTGAGGACATGTTCTCATCATATCTTTGAACCTTTCCCACGCTTCGTAGAGAGATTCAGTATCTTTTTGTCGAAATCCGTTGATTTGGGCTCTAAGCATAGCAGTTTTGCTTGCCGGAAAATATCTCGCTAAGAAAACGTTCTTCAACTGTTCCCATGTCGTAACGGAGTTGGATGGTAAGGATTGTAACCATGTCCAAGCTCTATCTCTAAGAGAGAAAGGGAAAAGACGAAGTCTTATTGCGTCTGAAGTTACTCCATTTGCTTTCACTGTGTCTGTGTATTGTACAAACTTCGTTAAGTGTTCATTTGGATCCTCAGTTGCATTTCCTGAGAATTGGTTTTGTTGTACAGCTGACAGCAATGACGGTTTTAGTTCAAAATCGGTTCGATTTATAGCTGGGGCAGCTATGCTACTTCTAGGCTCCATCTGAGAGGGTGTAGCGTATGCCTTCAGCAGTTTGTTTTGAGGTCCTTCAGCCATCTTTGCTTCTTCAACAGGAGGATGAGCTAGAAGATCAGGAATGTTGTGTCTTCGTTGATATTCGACGATGCGCCTTCTTAGATGTAAGAAGCGCTCTAGTTCAGCGATTGTAGGTTGTAAGATTTCGCCTTGTGAGCGAGTACTTGGCATACAATCGAAGAACGAGTAGAGGGAGAGAGAATTGTTAACCTAGTCTATACTGTGTAACAAAGGATTACACTATTGACTAAACGGGTCCCCGGCAACGGCGCCAAAAACTTGATCGCGACTTTCTATGTCTAACAAATCTAACTGCAAGTGCACAGTCTATCGCGTAGTAATAATAGATATCGATCCCACAGGGACTCGTAATCAATCTAGTATTATCGGGTTTTACGGTGTTTAGCTAGGTCGGTTTGGTTTCAAGTTGAATAATGGCAGAATAAATGCGTAAACTAAAGGGAACTAAGGTTTTTACTTAAGATATGAATTTATGAATCGATATGCAATAATTTTGTTCTTCGGGGATTTGACAACTTATTGGCGTATTAAATGTTTTCAAACTTAGTTTAAGAAAAAAATAGTGATTTAAAGACTTTTCTCTCATGATGGTTGTTGACGCTAGTCGCAACTCTAAGGCGGAACGTATGCTTTCGCTATCCCGTTCGGGGTTAAAGTTACCTTTTGAAAATCTCTAAGTTCTAATCCTTTTTAAAGCGCTTTCGCTGTTTTTAAATCGAATGCCTAGTTTTTACTATCTGGTCTTAGCCTCAGCTGTCGCTTGTTGGTTCGTACCTTAATATGGTTTCCCACTGTCGTGGCAAAACCACCGTAAATAGCTTCTCACTGTCGTGACAAAGGTTTATTTAGAATTTTGATTAAAAACTAGAACCATAACTGAGTTTTTGAAAAGAGAAAAACTACGCCAATTATTATCAAATTTCGTCTGAATTATTATTACATATCGATTACAGTAGTTTAGCTAGACATGGAAATAGAAATGGTAATACATAAATAAAAACAGTAATTAATAACATGCATCATAATGAAAACTGAAATTACGATTAAAATTTAAAACCTGTAAATATTCCAATTGGCCTTTGGGCAGATCCTCCACAAATGTTGGCAGGATTCTGGTCTTGGTGCCAATTGATCGTACAAGGGAAATGAGAATTACAAAATATCAAAGAATGCAGAGAAGGAAAAGAGAAACAAATAAGAATAGAATAATGGAAAGGTTGCTCTGGAGACGAATTGGCAGCACTTCATTGTCTTGAATGCGGCTCCCTTTTTCAGGTCCCAACCTCTTCCTTTTATAGAGGGAGAGTATCTAACGGTTATTCCTTCAGGAAGTGGGTTTGAGGCAGAAAAATAGGAGTTAGTGGCCACACTTTTGGTCTTTGAGGGGAGAAATTTGCACGTGACTTCATTCTGCCACGTTCTGGCTGCATGACGGTCGTCATGGCTGTGTGACGGTCGTCACACGCATGACGGTCGTCATGGCTGTGTGACGGTCGTCACATCAGTCAGGCTCGTTTCTGCTGGTTTTCACTTGGTTTTTCATCCATTTTCCACTTGTTTTTGCTCCTTTTCTTCATATTGCTTTGCTTGGACATGTTCTTCGAATACCTGCATAATACTTAGACAAATAGCATGGAATGCCCCGAATTCGGAGTGAAACCGGTCAAACATTAGTTAAAACACACGTCATTTTATAGATATATTTTCGCGTTATCAGCGGAACCTTGTAAAATCATTTGTTCATTGATCCCAAAGTTTTGTACTCTTTGTAACTTTGAGTTCAAGTAATGGAATATAGTCATTTTTTCAAATTTGAAATTCACTTTGAACTTGCTATTTAGAATACTTAAGCTCTCCTTGGGATTGTTTTAGGATCTTGAAATTGTACCTTTGTACTTCGCATAAACAATAATGTGCCAACTTTTGAATTTTGAAGGCATTTTTAGTCTTGAATCATGAGTTTATTTTGAAATCAAATTGAACGTTTGTATCTTGTACCAAATGTACTTTAGCATTCCATCAAATTTTGCACTTCTTGACTTTGAATCCTTATGTCATGTAATGTACTTCACACCTTAACTTTTTGCATCTCATGAACCTTAAGTGTAATAAAAATGAAATAGTCCAATGTAGTACATCTTGCTAAGAGATAAACCTTGTCTTTACATTTAAACCATGCTATTCAAATTCCTTGCTTAAAGGAAGCCAATAAGCTTAACTTCAAAATGTCGCCATGATGTGAAAGTGAGAAAAATACACAAGAAGGGGGGTTGAATTATGTTTTGCAAAAATAGATTTACTTATGAACCAGAGTTCAAATTCTAAAAATTGAGTTCAGAATCTGATAAGGAGCAGCAGAAATAGAGACTAAAGTAAAGTAAAAAAAGCAAAGAACACACAGTAGTTATCCTGGTTCCTCTCCCAACTGAGAGTACTTCAATCCCCTTGCCAAGTAAGAGATTTTCCACTAAAATCAACCGAATTACACTTGCTTATACACACTTCTATAAGACTTTTCTTTTTTCTCAGACCACTTTTCCAAGACTTCCCTTGCTTAGAGATCGTGTCTAAGACTTCACCCTGCTCAATCAGCTCCTGGCCGAGACTTCTCTTGCTTAGACCACCTGCCTAAAACTTCACCTTGCTTAGAGCTCGTGTCTAAGACTTTCCCTGACTTAACTAACCTCTGATTAAAACTTTCCTTTGCTTAGAGCTCGTGTCTAGGACTTTTACCTTGCTTAGAGCTCATGCCTAATACTTTACTTTGCTCAAGCCTACAACAAGAGACTTTAATCTAAACAAATAGTTTAGAGAAGGAATAACTTACAATAACACTTGATAAAATATCATAGGTGTTAAAATAATACAACACACTATTACAAATATTCTTAATTAACACAAGAGTAAGAACTCTTAACAGACTCAACTTTCTGAAAGTAGTGCGTGTACTTCTTAGTTGTATTTGCAGCACTATTTCTTGATGATTTTCAAATCTTCAGCTCCTTTTTATAGCCAAGGAAAATAAAGACGTTGGTGTTGCAGTGAGAATCGTGATACAAGCTATTGATTAACTTTAAATCTTAATTCTTAAAATTCACAACCGGACTTTTAATTTATCCAAAAAAGGAAAGGTTTAAAGAAAGAAAAACCTATAAAAATGCAAAGCAAAAAGCAAGGCTTAAAGCTAAGCAAAGAGAGATCTAAAGTTTCGGGGGTTGGTTATGCCTAGGGTAGGTATTTCACATTCTAAACATCTGTAGTACTCTATAGGAACCTCTTGTTAATATTTGTGTTTGCTAAAGTTTGCTTGCTAAAGGAAATGTGCTAAGGGTAAAGATATAAAGTATACAAAGTATGTAGAAAGTTTGTAAAGTATGTAAAGTATGCTCACGAAGACATCGCATCTCGTGCCTACGTATCCTGACGGGAATGGAATCAGAGCAACCGTAGTTCTCCTATCTAGGGGTGAGGAACTCTTGACTGTGGTCAAGGTTCCAAGGGGATGTAAGCATTCATAGGGAAGTACTTACATGGAGTGCGACGACTCCTGAATCTACGTTGAGATTGTTATGATAAAGAATGTCCACGACGGGACGCTAAACATGAGTACGGTGATTCAGATCCTAAGGTTAGGATAACGGGGAAAAGATATCTACGGCGGGACTCTAAATAGAGCATGACGACTCCAATCCTAAGGTTAGGATAAAGGGTAAAGAATGTCCTATGTAAAAAAACAATGTCACACAATGTAAACAGAAGGCTCAAAATCTCAAGGGGATAATCAACGGTTTAAAAGGTGAATCACTTAAATGCGTACAAACAAATTTGAACTTCAAACTTTTAATGCACAAGGGAGCCAACAATACAAGTTCATGTCATCTTAAAATTAAACTCAAAGAGGAATAAAATAAAAGTTTGAAAATGAGAGATTATGAAGGGAAAATCCTAAAATGATTTGCAATCCTCTCACAATGTAAAGTGTTCTTAAAATGGGAATTTTAGATTTCTTTGAACATTTTATAAAAATATACAATAAAATAAGAATTTAGCAAAAAAAGAATCAACTAAAAAGGATTTAAAATGAAGAAATTATGAAATTTTGTGAAGAAAACATGAAGAAACAAGTAATTAAAAAGAAGAGATGCACTTGGTGGGTGTTGAACTCACCACCTTTGGATCACAAGTGTAAAACTCCACCATCTCAGCCAAAGGCGCGTGAGGAATTAAGATGGAAAAAGAAGAACAAATAGTAAAAACATAAAAAAAATCATAAAATTTGATAAAAAGTGGCCTCGCTGAGGCTCGAACCTGGGTTCATACGCATGGCAAAGTACTTAAAGGCAAGGCATTAACCACTGGGTGGCGATACATCCATTCACTATGCCACCCCAGTTTTAAGATAAACCTACAAGGCGTGTTATTCTGGGCAAAGAACATGACAAGTCAAGTTGAAAACTCAAAATACGGTTTGATTCAAACTTCCTCAAAACTTAGTCAATTTTAACAAAATTAAAGTCTAAATCACTTTTTTCCCATAAGGAATATGATGGTATCAACCATTTTTCCAAATAACACACACAATAAAATTCGAATGAACATACATAAAGAGGTTTGAAATGCATTTTGAAACTTTAATGATCAAAACTGATGAGTTTAGAGCAAATAAGGGTCTGAGCAAGTTGTAAACCTGAGGTAGACTGAATTCCAACAGAAAGTTTCATCAAAAGACATTAGAATGAGAAATTGGCACATGACTTGCAATAAAGAGCATGAGTAAACCAAAATAAAGTAATCACAAAAGGGTTGAGTTCAAAGGCCAAACACAGGCATGCTTCAGTTCTAAAACCTGCTGCTTATGATGATTTTGAAGAAAATAGATCTCAAACTCTACTGAGGCAAAATATGACCTTGTGAATAACAATCCAAACTCATGCTTTGTAAAATGAAACCTTAACAACAGTAGTGGTTTCAACACATTTTGAAATACAAACAGGTAATTCTAAACCAATCTATTAGCAAAAGACTAAGCATTGTGACCTATGATGCTAACAAGTAATTCATGAAAGGAAATTAAACATGACTCACCAGTCAAGGTAATACACAAAGCCACACATACATGTTTAAACAGTTGACCAACAACAATGTAGACATGCTTAAAAATAATTAATATTTACAAAATTGGACAGTGAACAAGTAAAAGAGCTAACCACTTATGCTATCCCTATTTGAAACTTAGTCTGGTCACACATGATAGCAAGGTAAACCAGCAATATACACACAAAGGAAAACTTCCAAGAGCTGCACTAGACCCTACCTAGACTGCTTTGAAAAACTATCATCATGAATTAGCACACTCAGAGGCTATAACAGATCTAAACATGTGTAGAAAGCTTATATCAACAATTCAATCCACAAATCTCATGACAACAACAGTTTGGTCATTACAAAGCCACAACTCAATGAACCATTCACTTTACACATCTCAATCATGAGTTGACAGGTCTATCACAACCTCTAACATCAGCTCTCTCTCTCTCTCTCTCACACCAGAGCATTCTAGCAGAGATTCTACTGTTCTCATAATCCTAAACTCAACCTGCCTAAAACAAGAACAGGCTAACTGCTGGTTGAACAACACCATGAGCTCAGCACTAATCACACTAAACTCAATTTAACAGCCCCAAACTCTTAAGACCACCAACCTGGCTACAACTTTCCTACAGGTGGACATCAGCAGTAAAAACTAACCATTAAAAAAAAAAGAGAAACTAACCTGGCAATAGTTAGGTATGGATTGATCAACTCAGTCCTAGAAATAGTGAAGAACACAACTAAGATTGCTTAATTCTCAACTCCATACTAAACAACCTAAAACTCACAGCCTAAGGTCAATGTTCAAAGGAACCTACTTAAAACCAAGTAGAACCATAAAACTGGCATTACCAAGCCTAATAAACTAATACAAAGAGTCCACAACTCTAAGTATTTCACCATGGATTAACAAATCCATCCCACATAAATTCTAAAAGTAGCCCCTAGACAAGGAGATCCAATGACCATTATCTAGACAAAACTAACATGAAAAGCAAATTTGACAGCAATGGGGCCTGAATAGCAAAATCAGACCTCCATGTACCAATGTTCTAACAAAAGTACCTCCAACAATATAAACCAAATAGCCCTGCCTAAACAGAAGCAAATACCAATCTTGTCACAACAATGCAAATAGAAAATCCAAGTATTGCCTTAAACAACTTAATGTCAAAACATCTAGATAGAGGCAAAACAAACATGTTGGACTTGAACTTGTTGAAACAACAAACTGCAGGCCTAAAAACTATTCTAGAAGGCAGTCACAACACCAAACAACAACATCTAGTGTGAGAGCCAGTTTCTAGCAGCAATAGTCATGAGTTGACACACTTAGACTCCAAAACAGTTTGACAGCAAAGGAAACCAACTCAACATACCAATGTCAACAATTTCACAAAGAAAATCTTCTAGCACTGATAGGAACAAACATAACACAGTTGTTCCAATAGCGAGCTTGACATATCAATATCAAATCCATACTTTTAGTGAAAGTTGACAAACTCCAAGATAGTTTTTGACAACACAACATAATTTAAATATAACAATGCGTAAACCATTTAACAAACAACATAAACATGATGCATAATAGTGAGGAGGTTTAAAGTTACATACATCTTGTAGACCTCACTATGCTAGCTGCCAAGAAAACCAAAGGTCCTTCCTTTTGAGCAAGCTTGTGATGTTACTTCCTTTTGAAGAAAAATGCAATCTTGTGGACAGTTTGAGTAGATGATATTCCAGCTGTTATTTGAGACTATGAACAACTAATACATCATAAATATGAAGTGTCTAAAGTGCCAAAATGATGGAAATTGATCTATGTAGTGATTTGGCATGAAATGTGCATAAAAGTCAAACTTAAGTGGTGTGAAAGTTGACTTTTTGATTCATGTATTTTTTGGAGAAAGTAATGATTGGAACAACTTCAAATGAACATTTTAAGCTTGTGTATATGGTTTTTGAAGTGGTTTTGGATTAGGAACAAGAACTGGTGTGAAAAATGCAAAGTGGCGAAATTGGTGGTTTTGTGAGATTTCTTCACTTTCAAGTAAAGAGGGAAAGAAGGAGAGATATGTGTTTATGGTGTTTTGGATAGCTCTGTGTCGCGGTGAAATTTGGATACCAAACTATTGATTAGTTTGAATCGTTAATTCAATTTGCAACCGAACTTTGATTTGTCCAAAGGAAGGGATAAAGATCGAAATTCCCACAATGCAATGCAAATGCAAGCTAGATTGTTTAGGTTCGGGGGTTGGTTAAACTTAGGGAAGGTACTAGCACCCTAAGTTTCTGTAGTACTCTACAGGAACCTCTTGTTTTATGTTTGTTTATTGCTATGTGTTTATCTTCTTAAAGGATTAAAGACCTAGGGGTTTATTTCTAAGTATACTCGATAAGATGTCGCATCTTATGCCTACATATCCTTACGGGAGTGGAATCAGAGTATGTTGTAGTTCACCCTAAAGGGTTAGAGGAGTTCTTTGACTGTGGTCAAAGTTCCTACGGGTTTAGGGTAGTTGTTTTGATTGGGTTTAGGAGAAGAGATGAGTCTTCATGTTAAGGGAGATATAACCACCACAAATGTAAAAAAAAGGGGTTGTAGGAAATGGTCTTTGCATCGTCTTAAGAAAAGGTCTTACATACTCGGATGGTCGCCAAGTATGCCTTTATCGCTCTTAAGGCAAAGTCCCTACATGTTTGATTGTATTGTTGTGGAGGTGGAGATTATATCTCACTTAAGATGATTGACATCTATTCTCTAATGTGTTTGAAAAAGTTTGTATTATTTTTTGATTGTTTGTTTCTATGTTGTAGAAAAATAAAGACAAGGTCCTTCCTATAGGGTAGGATCTATCCTAAGCGATCAACTTGAGTGGGATCAAGGATCGGAGGGAATATGATGCAAATGATGTGCAACTACACACAACGTTGAATTATGTGTAGGTTTTTCCTTTGGACGGGATGCGATAAATGTAAATGCGGTAATGTAAATTGCAATAAATAAATTGCGAAAAGATAAACCATACACAAACGCATGAAAGCGCTGGAAGTGTAAGTGCGAGTGTCGTGAAGTGCACGATTAAGTTGTTTTTACGCTGGGAATTGATTTTAGATGGGATGTTGGATTGGTTTGATGGGATTGATTTCATAAAGAAAGTTAATTTAATTTTAGGTGAATTTGACCTTAGAATTTTATTTGATTATATCTGAGAAATTATCTTAGGGGGAAAATAGGTGAGGTTGATTTTATATTGTTATCAGTTTTGATAAAAGTTGATTTTATTGATTGGAATTGATAAAAAAAGAAGTTGATTTAATTTAATTATTTAAAAGAAATCCTAGATGTGAGTTAATTTTAATTAAGTAGAAATTCATTAAATTGAAGTTTATATTTATTAATATGAAAGGTTATTATAACTTATTTCAAAAAAAGAGTCGTCAAGTTGATCTAAAAAAGTGACTAATTAAAGGTTAATAAAAAGTTTTAGTTACATATAAAAAACATATTATTATTTGTTTAGAAAAGGAATCCCTAGTTTATAAAAGGGGAATTAAAAGAAAATGATTAAGTGGATTAATTAATAATAAAAAAAATATAATTTAGGTTATAAAGAAAAGGGAGTGATTTAGTTAATTTTATAAAAGAGTTAGTTAAGGTTAAGGTTTGATAAAAAAAAGTTTAGACGGTTAATGATTGGGTTGGAGGGGTGATTAGTTTAGTGTGTGTGTGGGTGATTAGTGATTACATCAAATAATAAACGAAATAACACAAAAAGTAAACCCCAGAAAAACCCCAAATCGATCTCCCCCGAAACCCTCGATCGGAGACCACTTTCTCTCCCTCGATCTGCTCCGCCGTCCCTTCTTCCTATTGTTTCCATATTTCCCAATCGCGCCTTCTCCGATTCCCTTCTTAATCTCTCCTGCGCTGTCTCCCTCTCATCTCCTTCTGTTCCATCCCTATTCCTCTTCCGATTCACTCATCGATTCAAGGTGGATCCTCGGAACAGATTCACGAAATTCAAAGCAGAACAAACAACAACAATCAAAGTTAAACCAAATCAAAATCGAAATTGAATTAGATAGAGAAAGAGTTTACCACTCTGAGGATGTAATCAAACGGAGGACGGTGGATCCCGGGATTCCAACGATTCAATCTCCGGCGAGGCGGATTCCGCAGTTGAAGATGAGTCCTCTCTTTTCTCCCTCTTCTTTGATTCGAGGTTTTTTATGTGAATGTCGTTTTCTGAGTGTTATGTTGTGTGGATTTGTGTTGTCCTCCGTATATCTCCTCCTCTCCTTTTATGTTCTAATGCGCTCTCTTATATAGGGTTACAAGGAGCCATTTGAATTGAAGGATAATGATGAGATTTCCATATCCGGCGGAGCATGCTGGGACTAATTTGGAAGGTATCATTATCTCTGTTGTGAAAGTTTCCGCTTTCGTCGAGATTGTCTTTCAATTCTTGCCTTAGTTGTGATACAGGTGTAATCAATAATTGGTGATTGCGAATCAAAGCTATTTCCCCCTTCGGATGGGCATGCTGAGGCCAATTTCGGAAAGAATACGGTAATTGCTTGTCCAATTCCATTTCTACGTAGAGCAGCCCAGTCAATGTATCGTATATCACGAACTGAAATATGGGGCGATGCCAAATGTGGGTCCTTTAAGATCACCATAGTTGAACAAAGAATGCCCTCAAAGTTGATGCTTTGGCCAAATGCTGCTTTCAAATCTACCCACCACATCTTAGTAAAAGGTGCACTTTTTTTCATTTTCCTTGAATTCCCTTTGTCTGTCTACTTGATGTTGATTCTGGTTTCTGGTTTCTGGATTTTGATTATTGGTGTCTTCTGAGTCAGTAAGTGAGAAGAATTTAACAAGGAACAGGTGTTTGTCGTCCTGATTTGAATCAGAATTGTATCTAGACCTGTAATTGCTTTCTACCCCTTTGCAGCAACTGTATGTCTGAGGAAGACTTGGACCGTATAAGTTCCTGAGAGGGATTTGGTTATTGGAAAGGCTTCGAGGAAAAGTAATCTATTTTTCCTTCTATATTTGAATGCGTCTAGAGGATATTGTCTGAGGAAAGAATTTGATATATTGATGATGTTTGTTTGGAATTTCTTGCAGGAATTGGCAGGTGTTGCAACCCCCAAACGTCTACCTGGATATGTTCGTCTCAGAAACCGCAAGTTGTCACTAAAGAGCTTAAGTGGTGATGGCTTCCAAGATCAAGGTATAAATAACTTTAAAAACATGTATTATTTTCTCATCAGTTCACGAATCATCCGTTGTGTCGGAACCTGTTACCTTGCAGGAGCTTAGGGAACAAGATAGAAGTGTCACATGAATCACGAAGGAGAGCTGCTTCGTTACCGATTTTACTATGCCATGGAATCAGTACGTATCCAAAATTCTATATGCTGATGTAACTAAATCGCGAAGTTTTCAATTCAAACGTCTGATCTTAAAATCACGACCAAAAAAAAAACATTTGTAGGTGATGATGTAGTACACTGCAAGTATGGAGAGAAATCTGCACAATCCTTAAGCTCGGCCGGGTTTCGATATGTAGCAATCAAATCCTATGAAGGGTAAGGTGAAATCGATCATCATATTAGTGAAACAATTGGTAATTAGTGTAACACGGTGGGAGAACTGACTTTAAACAATGTTGCGGATAGCAAGAGTCGCCACCGACTTTTATTTTATCCATAAGGAAAGGTTATAAAAGAACAGGAAAGACCTTAGAGAATATTTTGGGTCCGGGGGGTAGGTTATGAAAAGGGAAGGTGTTAGCACCCTTTTCATCCATGGTTATCCATGGGCTCTTAGGTACTTAAGCTCACTTTTGAATTGTTTTGAAAGTGTAGTGTGTGAATAGAAAATTTTCAGAATAGTTAATAAATAATCCATGTAAGGATGTGTTAAGAACTTGTTTGAAAACTTGTTGAAAATTTGTTTAAGTGTGAAACAGTTTTGAAGTGAGCAAGCACCTAGGAGTAACCTACCCTAATGTTTAAAGGTCTTTCTTATTCTTTATTCTTTCCTTTAGTAAGACTATCCCTACTATAATGGAGTAAGTAGTCCTTACTTTGGATGTTAAGGGACATGTGAGGGACAATTTGACTTTGAAGGCCATTGTGGGATGTAATAAGCACATATAAGGGACCATCATCATTTTTCGAAAGGGACTCGATTCGTAAAGGCAACCATAAGGGACTTTGATGATTTTTCTATTTGAGGGACTTGCTTTATACACCCCACTTAACCATTATTCGTAGGCAACTTGAGGGATATCCTTAGGAAGTGAGACGGCGATTAAAATCGACTTACGTGTGTGACGTGTTTATTTTAATTATCTTTATTTAAAAGTGATCTAAATTTATTTTAATATTACATACATGTTGTTACACTCCCTAATTACTAACCATAATAATAATTAAATAATTAAACAACTTTACATCCAAGAAACAATTACAAAATAATAAGCAAAATAATTAAATAGCAAAGATAAATAAAATATAAATAAGCAATAATAAATAATAAAGGGGGTTAGTAAGCGATATTTAACAAAATAATAAGCATGATTAGAATATAAATGGGTTAGTAAATAGGAATAAACGAAATTAATCCAAATATTATAATAATAAGAAATTAACAATTTTTTAATATAATCAACTAAAAAAACAAATATGAATAAACAATTGTTTTAATTTTAATATTTTAAAATGTTTTTTAATTTTAATATTTTAAAAAAATGTTTTTTTTTTTATTTTAATATTATAAGAAAATGTTTTTAATTTTTATATTATAGAAAATGAACCAACTTAAATATTTTTAAAAATTTGATAAAGAAAGTAAAAAAAATAAAAGGGTTGGGCCGGTCATTACCTCCGGACCCAACCCGGTGGAAGCAATTGTGATCAAAAGAGTCTTTTAGGGTTTTGAAGGTTTATGGACTATTGGCGCGGCGGCCAAACGGTTAGGCCTAACCTTCGGATGTGTGTAATGTGACAGAAATAATGGTGAAGTTTAAGATCATACAAACAGAGAATTAACTACAGAAATTAAAGCCATACAAGCAGGAATTTAAAAGACGGAACTCAAAGCGCGATTGTTAAGTTCGCGAGGTTACATGATAGGAGCAGATACAATATGATGATGAAGAATTTAATCAATGATAAACGAATTTAAAACAATCAGTTGAACAACAGAAAACAAGAGGCTGTTAGTAGGGTTAGGCATAAATACAATGGATAATGAGATAGTGCAGAAAAAGATGCAAATTTAGAGTTTTTATTGTTTTGAAAAAAAAAAGATTTTAATTTAATTTATAAAAGAAAGAACAATGTTAGTTTTTTAAAAAATACTTTAATTTTAACCTTAAAAAAAAGGTTTTAATTTGTATTAAGAAAAAGTTTTAATTTTTATTTTAAACAAAGAGATTTTAAGTTATTTATTTTAAAAATAAAAAAAGGTCTTTATTTATTATTATAAAAAAAAAGAAAAAAGTTTAATTTAATTAAAAGCTTTATTTTATTTTATTTTTAAATAAATATCCTAATAAGATTTAAAAATAATAAAATTAAAATATAATAAGAAAAAAATTGTAAAAAAAGAATAAAGAGGAATTGGGTCGGTGATCAACCCGGACCCAACCCCAATCGTGGCAATCAGCAATATTGAGACTTAGGGTTTGAGACCCCCAATCTCCTTTCGAATGGCGCCGATCCACTCTCTTCATCTCCTTTGCTTCGTTTTGCTGCGATCTGGTTCCCTAAAAACCTGAAAACACACAAACTTAAACCGTCAAATGTGAAAGGCGATGCACTCGTCGCTTACGTTTTTGAACGATGATGATTTTACGGTGAGTCTCTGAGGTTTCAATGGTCGGTGATGACTCCTTGTCTGAGGCCAGACGGTGATCGCCTTTGATTACCCGCCGTCGGTGAAGGCAGTCGCGGTGATCACGGGAGCTTTGCGCGAGGGTTTCGTTGTTCCTCTTCTTCTCTTCAATCGCGCGGTCACTAGGGTTTGCGATCTTCGTTCCTCTTTCTTACGAAGACGATGACGAGGATATTGGTTCCTCTGAGTCTCGGCTGTTCTCCTTGTTTGCGCCGCCTAGGGTTTGTTCGCGATTGGTCCGTCCCCGTTTTCTCTGAGGTGAGATCGTCCCTTTATATCTTCTCTTTTTGGGCCTTGGATGTTGTTGGATTTGCGTTTTATTTTTGTGATTTCTGATACAAATTGATTTGATTTGATTTCAGAATTATTTGATTGAATCCACTTGGGATTCTTTCCCTTTTCAAACTCAGGATTTTCAGTTCGTTTTGATTTGCATTCTGATATATCTCGATTTCGAATTTGTGATTCGGATTGGATTTTGCAACTTCCTGGATTTTTCTGATACTGATATATCCTGTTTCCTCTTTACAGATTTGATTGGGATTTTGGTGAGATTGGACTTCGTTTTTTCTGATATATTTGATCTCATTTGATCTGAACTTTCCTTTTTCAGGATTCCCTATTCTTGGTTATAGATTTGCCCAGATTTTCATTTGATTTTGATAACTGAACGACTTTGTCTTGATTTGTGGATATCCAGTTTCTTCGTTTCCTTGATTGGATCGAATTGGGTTTTCATTTTTCTGATGATATTCAGATCTTTCTCTTTTCAGAATTCCTTGATTGAACGTCACTTGACCCTATTCGATTTGTTTGATAACCTGAACTGATCTGTTTTGATTTCATTTGGACATTGCTTTGGATTCTGATATCTGAACTGGTTTGGTTTTGATGGACTTGTTTCGTTCAGTTTGGTTATCAGCTAGAATTCACTTATTTTTCCTCTTCTTTTTTCAGGATGGGTACTATGGTTTCGATCGCGTCAAACGCTGCTGAGGAAGGTATACGGCAATGATGACCTTGTTCTGAGCCTGATGGAGCAAGATACTACGTCCTAGCTTCTGATCATATTGCTGCTTCTGATTGAATTGGTGATGATGATTGGCTATGATGTCGATGAACTGAGCCATGTATTTGTTTGTTTTATGGACCGAGTATGGTTTTGATAACTTGTTTTTGGTGACTTTGTTTGTTGGGGCGATGATGTTCATAACTGAGCCCCTGTTTGGTGCTTTGCTTTTCCAATGTGGCCTGCACATTTGGTCGGTGTTTACTCTGTGCTGATGCGTGATGATATTGAACCTATCTTGCTTTCTGTTATGGTTTTATGAACTGACTTGATTGTTGGTTTTCAGTCATTCATGATGACTCTGATTTGCTTTCTGATATGGCTGGTTCTTCTTCTTTTTTTATGAACCTGAGCTGTTTTAGGGATTGAGTTGTCTGCTCCAATTTTGTGCAGCTTGTTGCGATTTGATGCAGCCTTGGCTTCATTTCACTCTACTTGTTCTGTTTGAACTGGGTTCTTCATGAACTTGCCTCTGTGTTGCAGAACTGATGCTGCTTTTGGTTGTGCATTTTCAATTTGAATTTCCATTTACTCATGGCAGCTTATGAGCTATCTTGTTTCTGAGTTTCTGTCATCAATTTGTGCTGATGCTGTTGTGGAATTTCAGGTTTGGAAAAAAATGAGCACCAAGTGATTTAGACCTGCCGGCATCCGGGTCTGAATCCCGCTTGACTATGCTGCCATACTCTCATATCAGTTTGGAAATCCAATCGCGGCGAAACGAATCAGTTCCACTTCATTTATTTTTTTCTATCTCCCGGATATCCCATATGGATAAGAACATGTATTACCTGATCTGACGCCCACGGCGCGGATCGGTAACGGGGGTAGGACGCAGCTTCGGTTGTGCCACTCCCGGCACTCGATGATGACATTGTTCTGAGAGTGTCGAAAAAAACTCCTAACCTTTTTTTCTATATTGTTTGTTTTGCTTTGATGTGCAGGTTAGTCGAGATTTGCGGCGAAGCTCAAGGGTCAACATGAAGACACTTATCATTTTTAGGACTTAGGATTTTTAGGTTTAGTGTAATTCCTTGTAACAGCAAAAATGTGAAACAATCTCCCTTTTGTATAATGCAATCTTTATGAAATAAAATTCCCAACACTTTGAATTTATTTATATTTTATTCCTAGTTAAAAAAAACTATAAACAATTGTGAATAAATCCACAAGCATTTAAATTCATTAACATAGTCATAAAACATAAACACTCCCAAGTGATATTTGTAATTCTAATCTCATCCGATTAAAATGTTAACCAAACCACTTCATAACCAACACATATGGGCACCGTAATCACAACAGTTTCAGCATCAACAGTAACACTACTCGTAATTAAATTCTACTGACCAAATGCCAAGATCTTGATATGATCAGACCTGGTGATAGATAAATGTATCAAACGCCTCAGAATTTTAATAACAGCCCATCTTCAAGGAATTGGTAGAATTTGTGTAAAATGACCAAAATACCCCTGGAATCAAATCTCTCTTTGATGTTGGCAAAAAAATCATGAAGTTTGACTTTGGTTTGACCACAGTTGACCTCAGTTTGACTTTTTAACTGCATTGACTGCTTTTGACTTATCTGATCATCTGACTGAGCAAACTTTTGAGAAAAGTCTTGAAACTTGACATGGGGGTTATTATACACATATAAGATGTTATGAAGCTCACTTGAAGTCTTGGAAGTCCATTTAGCCTGATTAAAGTCAAAACCCTAGTTTTGGATGCACTGCTTAGGATGTGCATTGTCTGAGGGAATTGTCAACTCTTCTGACCAATTGTGAACTTTGTGAACCTTGTGAATCTTCATAAGATATCTTGTGATACTCATGGGAGGTATTGTGAAGCTTGTGAACCTTGTGAACATCATGAAGTGGCTTTGTAGACCTCATGACCCTTAGGAAAGCTTTGTAAACATTGTGAATCTTGTGAACCTTGTGAACCTCCAAGAAGCAACCTATGGACTTCATGAACCTCATGAAAGGTATTGAAAGCACTGTGGGACTTGTGAACCTTGTGAACCTTCTTAGAACACAAAGTCTTGTATTGTGAGGGCAAATTTTGGGGTGCAACAGCTGCCCCTGTTCAATTTTCTGAAACCTGAGGGGTTAGATTGGTATATTTGCCAGTCGTAACCTGGAAGGTTGAAGGAGATTGAACACAAAAGCCCAAAAATTTGCACTCACTAGTGCACTAGAGTGGTACAGATGGCTAGTTGAATATGATTGAGTGGGCTTAAAGATGCCACTAGGGGAAAGTTCTTCAGTAGTATAATGAGAACTGTCAGGAGTCTGGAGTAATACTGATGTAACAGCATGTCTTCATGAGGATAGAGCAATCAATAATGATAACCCTAAAGCAGTCTTGAAGTGATAAATCTGACCTCAGGAGGATAGAGCAATCAATAGCTCTAAAGCAGTCTTGAAGTAATAATGGCTTCAGGAGGATAGAGCAATCAATAGCTCTAAAGCAGTCTTGAAGTAATAGAATGGCTTCAGGAGGATAGAGCAATCAACAGCTCTAAAGCAGTCTTGAAATAATAATGTAATTTCAGGAGGATAGAGCAATGGATAACTCTAAAGCAGTCTTGAAATAATTAGATGGCTTTAGGAGGATAGAGCAATGAATAGCTCTAAAGCAGTCTTGAAGTAGTAATATGACCTCATGAGGATAGAGCAATGAATAGCTCTAAAGCAGTCTTGAAGTAATAGGATGATTTCAGGAGGATAGAGCAATCAGTAGCTCTAAAGCAGTCTTGAAGTCATGAGAGGCTATCAGGAGGATAAAATAACCCTGAGGTTACAATAAAGCAGTCCCAAAGTAATAAGAAGCTCATCAGGAGGATAAAGTAATCCTGAGGTTACAATAAAGTAGTCCCAAAGATCATAAGCTTGTTTGTTGGATAATTAACCTGAAAACAAGGTAGCATTCTGTATAACAACATTAGTTTATGCTTTATGTATGCATGTATGACATGATGCACTTAGGTAATGTACTATAGGCATATATGTTATGGTATGATGTAAATGATGTATGTATGCTATGACACTGCTGGAAGTGTCTGGATATCCTTGTATAACAACTGCTGGCCAAGGAAAATAAATCCCGATTCGTTGTTGAAGAATATATAACCCTCCGTCTGCTGGGGATAACAAGGTATAGATAACCTCCCGTTGTTGGGGATAACAAGGTATAGATAACCTCCCGTTGTTGGGGATAGTAGGGTATAGATAACCTTCGTTTTCGTTTGATAGTAGGATAAGTATAACATCCCGTCTTCGTTCATCGTGCCCTTATTGGAAAGTAATTTCCCGTATATCCGTATGAGGATAAAAGAGATGGATATAAATTCCAGGGGAGATTAGACTTTGTGAAAATGGATTAGTCCTACTGATGGTTTGTAACTGTCTTGTAAAGATGAACCGGCGAAGCTTCGTTGAAATCCTTCCCTCGTTCGTCCTTAGTAAATACTATTACTGCATTTTCATGCATTTCTGGTAAACATCAATCATATTAAAAGCATACATGCGTTTCTGGTAAACATCAATCATATTCAAAGGCATACATACATTCAAACACAACCAATGGACGTTTCGCTTATGTAAATAGGGTAAAAGTAAATCTGGATTCAAAAGATGGAATTTATTTATATCAAAAGTGACCCATACACGGGTAAGTTTGTACAAGGAGACATAAACCCTAGTAAGAGAATTTTGTCATGAAGTTTTACAAAAAGAATCAGCTATGTGGGAAATAATCCTATTGAGTTTCAATTCTACTATTGCCACTCAAGTATCTCATCTTCTTGCTGTTGAGACGGAAACGATTGGATTGAGCTTTATCTGTTTGAGCTTGAGTAAGTAGTACAACTGGTTGCAGTTTCATGAGTGATCCAAACGAGACATAGTCATACGCTTTAATCCCTAACTTTTGCCTGGATTGCCCTTTCAGGTTTTCAATCCACCGGGATACCTTTTTTGCCCAAGCCGCCTTTTCAGGTTTTCGACTTGCCGGGTGTACATCTTTTTATATATATATCCCTAATTTTTGCCCAAACCCTTTTGGTTTGCCGGGATGCCCTTATTTTTGCCTAGGCCTGTCAACCTAGCGGGTCTCTTTTTATGCGTAGTATTTTTTAACTATGTCTGCGTTTACAGGTTGTGGGAAGTCTTCACCATCCATTGTAGTCAGTATCATGGCACCTCCTGAGAACACTGTCTTGACTACAAATGGTCCCTCATATGTTGGAGTCCACTTGCCCCTAGGATCACCCTGTGGTAATATGATACGCTTGATTACCAAGTCACCAGCCTGATATACCTTTGGCTTAACCTTCTTGTTAAAAGCTTTGATCATCCGTTTCTGGTACATCTGGCCATGACAAACTGCTGCTAACCTTTTCTCATCAATCAAATTTATCTGGTCAAGTCGAGTCTGAATCCACTCATCTTCATCCAAGCCTGCATCCTTCATAATTCTCAAGGAGGGGATCTGAACTTCAATAGGCAGAACTGCTTCCATACCATAGACTAAGGAGAATGGGGTTGCCCCTGTTGAAGTACGTATTGTAGTACGATAACCATGCAGAGCAAATGGTAACATCTCGTGCCAATCCTTGTAAGTAACAGTCATCTTCTGTACAATCTTCTTAATGTTCTTATTAGCAGCTTCAACTGCCCCATTCATCTTTGGACGATACGGAGAAGAGTTGTGATGCTTAATCTTGAACTGCGTACAGAGATCAGTAATCATAGTGTTGTTCAGATTAGAGCCATTGTCAGTGATAATCCTTTCAGGGATACCATACCTACATATGAGATTATTCTTAATGAACCGAGCCACAACATTCTTAGTCACAGATGCAAATGAAGCTGCCTCTACCCACTTCGTGAAGTAATCAATAGCAACCAGGATGAAACGATGCCCATTAGAAGCAGTAGGCTTGATCTCACCAATCATATCAATGCCCCACATGGCAAAGGGCCAAGGAGCAGTCAACACATTCAATGGAGATGGAGGTACATGTACTTTATCAGCATAGATTTGACATTTGTGACATGTTCTGGAGTGTTGATAGCAATCAGCTTCCATGGTAGACCAATAGTAACCTGCTCTCAAAATCTTCTTTGCCATGGTATGACCACTAGAATGAGTGCCAAAGGTCCCATCATGCATCTCTTCCATAATTTCTGTAGCTTCCTTCTTATCCACACAACGAAGCATAGTTGAATCATGATTACGCTTATACAGAACGCCATTACTCAGAAAGAACTTAGCAGAAAACCTTCTCAGGAACTTCCTATCTTTGACAGATGCCCCTTCAGGGAACTCCTGAGCTTCAAGATAGTTTTTCACTTCATAGAACCAAGGCTTCTCCTCTGCCCCTTCAGTGTCAATCTCATTGCAGTATGCAGGCTTCTCAAATCTATCAATGGTAATCTTGGGAGCTTCATCATCCCAGCTGATCTCAAACATAGATGCCATGGTGGCCAATGCGTCTGCCAACTGATTCTCTCTTCGTGGAATATGTCCAAAAGTAATCTCTTTGAAATGTGGGATCAAAGACAACACATGTTCTCTGTAAGGAATGAGATTATCATGCTTTGTATCCCAATCTCCTTTAATCTGACTTACTACCAGAGCTGAATCTCCATACACCTCAAGGAACTGAATCTTCATATCAATAGCAACTTGCATACCCATGATACATGCCTCATACTCAGCCATGTTATTGGTACAATAGAGACAAAGTCTGGCAGTAATCGGGGTATGACAACCTTCAGGGGAGCTAATCACAACACCAACACCATTACCATGTGCATTGGAGGCACCATCAAAAACCATAGTCCATCGGGATCCTTGTTCAGGTCTGTCATATTGTCCAGGTTCTTTGGTAACAGACATAATGTCTTCATCAGGGAACTCAAAATTCATTGACTGGTAATCATCTACTGCTTGATGAGCCAAATGATCAGCAACAACACTCCCCTTAATGGCCTTCTGAGTAGTATACTGTATATCATATTCCGTCAAGATCATTTGCCATCTTGCAATTCTTCCGGAAAGAGCAGGTTTCTCAAATATGTACTTGATTGGATCCATCTTCGAAATCAACAAGGTAGTATGGGTCAACATATACTGTCTTAGTCGGCGAGCAGCCCATGCCAAAGCGCAGCAAGTTTTCTCGAGCAGTGAGTATCTTGTTTCACAGTCGGTAAACTTTTTGCTAAGGTAGTATATTGCCTGCTCTTTTCGACCAGACTCGTCATGTTGCCCCAATACACACCCCATTGAGTTGTCTAATACTGTTAAATACATAATCAAGGGTCTTCCATCAACTGGTGGCATTAAAATTGGAGGTTCTAGCAAATATCTCTTGATTTCATCAAAGGCAGTCTGGCACTCATCATTCCATTCCATCACCTGATCTTTCTTCAACAACTTGAAGATTGGCTCACAGATGGTAGTTAATTGGGAAATAAATCTTGCAATGTAGTTCAATCGTCCCAAGAAACCTCTAACCTCCTTCTCATTACGGGGAGCTGGCATCTCTCGTATAGCTTTCACTTTTGCAGGATCCACTTCAATACCTTTTCCACTGACAATGAAACCCAAGAGTTTTCCAGATCTAACTCCAAAAGTACACTTGTTTGGGTTCAATCTCAACTTGTATTTCTTCAACCTCTCAAACAACTTGTGCAGATGATCAAGATGTTGCTCTTCATTCTGAGATCTGGCTATCATATCATCCACATATACCTCTATCTCATGATGAATCATATCATGAAACAAAGCCACCATAGCACGCTGATATGTTGCCCCTGCATTCTTCAAACCAAATGGCATTACCTTATAGCAAAAGGTGCCCCACTGTGTCACAAATGTTGTCTTCTCCATATCTTCAGGTGCCATCTTGATTTGATTGTAACCAGAGAAACCATCCATAAAAGAGAATACCTTATGCTGAGCAGTGTTGTCTACCAGAATATCGATATGAGGAAGTGGAAAGTCGTCTTTAGGGCTAGCCTTGTTCAGATCTCTGTAGTCTACACACATACGTACCTTACCATCTTTCTTAGGAACTGGTACCACATTTGCAACCCACTGAGGATAAGAAGTTACGGCCAAGAACCCTGCATTGAACTGTTTCATTACCTCTGCTTTGATCTTTTCTGACATTTCAGGACGCATACGACGAACCTTCTGCTTCTTTGGACGACAATCTTCTTTCACTGGCAAACGGTGAACCACAATGTCCGTATCCAACCCTGGCATATCTTCATAAGACCAAGCAAAGATCTCCACATAGTCACGTAGCATCTGAACCAACCTGCTCTTGACACTGTCCTCTAAATCAGCCCCTATTTTGACCTCTTTTCTGTTTTCTTCAGTTCCCAGATTCACAACTTCGACTGGCTCTTCATGTGGCTGTATAGCTTTCTCTTCTTGTTGTAACAACCTAGCAAGCTCTACAGGTATTTCACAATCGTCCTCGTCTCCGTCTTCAGTTTGATAGATCGGATTCTCGAAATTGTAATTGGCAATAGTAGAACTGTTATCAACTGGATCCAGAGTGGATGAGGATCTGCATTTTAGTGACGTGGGTGTGTGTAAGAACACATAGCTGATAAAGCAAAAATAAAAGAAAAAGAAAGACAAGGAACACAATATTTACGAAAACGAAACGTCCATTGATTTTATTGAATGAAGTATGCAAATGAAATGACAACCCGTAACAAGCACACCATTGTTCCCCGGGTAAGGCACATGGCTTGAAAGTTTTAATTGTTCCAGAAATTACAAATTTAAAAACATAACACAGTAATAGTATTTACTCCTGACTAAAGGAGATAGGGATAACATCTTCAGCTTTCCAATTATTGAGTCCAGCACCCACAGTAGGAAAAATCCATGCCTCCAAGTTGTGGTCTTCATCTTGATCTCCCACAACATTGATAACCCCTTGATTGGTGATACGAACAGCACGAGCACGACGAACAGCCTTCTGGGACTCTGCAGTGAAACCCAAACCAAACTTGTCAGACTTGTATGGAATATCAGGAAGCTGACCCCAAATAGTACAACCACCTTCTTCCACCATAGCTTTTGCATCATTGAGGGAGGCCATTGCCATTGTTGGAGGGTTTCTGATGACCACAGGAACCTTCTTCACAGCAGGAGGAGTCACACAATCCTTAACAGCCCAGGGAACCACTTCAAATGACTGACATGGAGTTTCAATGTATTCACCTTCTACTTCCAGATACTTGAAAGTGTTTACATGGCTGACAAAGTATTCTTCCTCTCCAAAGACAGTAACAACTTTTCCATTCACCGGATATCTCAACTTTTGATGTAATGTGGAGGTCACCGCACCTGCCCCATGGATCCAGGGACGACCAAGCAGACATGAGTACGAAGGACGAATATCCATCACATAGAATGTAGCAGTAAACACCTGAGAGCCAACCTTGATTGGAAGATCAATTTCCCCATGCACTACTCTTCTAGAACCATCAAAAGCCTTTACCACAATATTACTGGGCTTCAATACCGTATCTTCAGGACTCAGCTTGTTCAGGACTTCCTTAGGCGACACATTCAGAGAGGAACCATTGTCTATCAGCACATGAGACAGGGTAGTGCCCCTGCATTCAATTGAAATATGCAAGGCCCTGTTATGATCCCTCTTGGCAGGGGTCAAGTCAGCATCAGAAAATCCTAACCCGTTGTCATAGGTCAGGTGAGCAACACAATTCTCAAACTGGTCCACAGAAATTGCACTGGGTACATGAGCCATCTTTAGAAACTTGATCAATGACTTGGCATGAGCCTCAGAACATAATAACAGGGAGAGCATAGAAATCTTTGAGGGAGTATGCCCCAGCTGATCAACAATATCATAATCACTCTTGCGAATGATTTTCAATACTTCTTCCATCTGCTTAGAGAGGTCATCAGCAGCTGGCACATCAGTAGATACAGGCTCAATAACAGGACCCTTGCCCCGAGCATCAGTGGTGGAAGTAACAGCAGGGGTAACTGCACTCTTAGAAGCAACTGGAGGAGAGAAGACTCTTCCACTACGAGTGATCTTGCTAGATCCAGCAATATTATCAATGTCAACAGGCATATCAGGTAAAGGCTCCTGCTTGACACCATGGATGTAAACATCAGACCCATAGTGCCAAGGCACAGCTTTGTCAGATGTATAAGGAATAGGACCAGGAGTGGTAATGATCAGAGGAGCTACTCTGGCTTCAGCAACAACTTTCACAGGACCGTCAGCAGTAATCTTGATTGGGCCCTGATGAGTGATTTTAATGGGACCCTTTGAAGTGATTCTTAGTGGTACTTTGTCAACCATGTCAACCTCTTCAATCTTCTTACCCTGAGTCAGATGATCCACCATACTTTCTACAGATGCTGGTCTTCTTTCAAACACTATAGTATATTTATCCATGAGACGTTGAATCCCATCTCTCAAAATGAAGCAACTATCCGGCTTATAGGTACAATATAGACAATCTTCATGACAACCTGGAAAGATCCCAACTTGTACTAACCTCTTTTTGATAACAGACAATGGTGTGCTCAACTCCATAACTGAATAGACATGCAGATCTTCATCAATATCTTCATCAATGGCGTTGACAGTCTTCTCGTGATTTGGCATTGGAGCTGTAATCACATTTGGAGCACCTGGTGGATCAAACTCAATTTCTCCAGCATCAATCATATCCTGAATTTTGTTCTTCAAGACCCAGCAGTTATTAGTATCATGTCCTGGACAGTTTGAATGATATGCACATCGTGCATTGGGATTGTACTTGGGAGAGGTAACATTGGGATTCTGAGGGGCCTCCCTCAGGGTAATAAGTTCAGCTTTCAACAAGTGTTGCAATGCCTGAGCCATTGACATGTTGATCTTCGTGAACTGTCTTCTAGCCCTCTGTTGGTTGCCTTGAGGCTGCTCTGTTGTTGCAGGAGTTGGATTTGAAATATGAACTGCACTAACAGACTGATGCCTTCTGTTACGATCAGGCTGACCATACACAGCATTAGATTCTTTCTTCCCAAGGGGAGGCTTCTTTGCAGCACCTGATGAAGAAGTGCCCACTTGGATCTTACCACTCTTGATACCATTCTCTACTCGCTCTCCTGTCATGATCAACTCAGTGAAGCCAGATGATGAGCTTCCAATGAGATGACTGTAAAACGGACCATTCAGCGTACACATGAACATATCAACCAACTCCCTATCAGTCAAAGGGGGTTGAACTCTTCCAGCTAAGTCTCTCCACTTCTGAGCATACTCCTTAAAGCTTTCTTTGGCACCCATAGACATGCTTTGAAGCTGCATGCGAGTGGGGGCTAAGTCAGCATTGTATTGATACTGCTTGTAGAAAGCTTCAGCAAGGTCATTCCAATCTCTGATGTTGACACTCTCCAACTGATAATACCACTCTAGCTGAGCTCCAGATAAACTCTCTTGAAAGAAATGGATCCACAACTTTTTATCAGCAGTGTGGGGTTGCATTCTTCTGACATAAGACCTCAGATGCAATTTGGGACAAGAGACCCCATCATAGACAACAAATGTAGGAACTTTGAACCCAATGGGTATGACCACCCCAGATATCAAGCTCAAATCCTCAAAATCCAGCCCAGATGATTTCTGTAATTCCATAGCATCCATTCTATCCACCAGCATCTTGAATTTGTCTTCGTTAGGCTCATGGTAGTAGTTAGCCTCAGAATCAGAGTCCCCCATAGTGTTGTGGAGACTGCCTCTCTCCTGCTCAGATTCTTCAGATTCATAGTCTTCAACATGTTCCTTGGTCTTGACAGGACCTTTGAACCTTCTTCCCATGTTGAGCAGCCCAGCAGACCTTCTAGCCTTCTTAGTCTTCTTGGCCAGCAGTGTCTTCAATTCATCCTGCCCCTTGGATAGGTTCAGGATCAGCTCTTGGAACTGTGCATTCTGTGCCTGGAGATCCTTAACTGATTGTTCAAGAGCCATTGCTGAAATAAACAGCGAGAAGATGAGAAACCTGTGCACAATTATAAACCTGTGATGCAATGATATGGGAATGCATATGCAATGTTTTCAAGGACCGCAGGATTTAAATTTGCTTAAACAATCAAGAAAGTAACTTTTTATTAGTAATAACTTGTTTTGCCTTTTAGGCTTACAAAAAATGAAAACGAAATAAGTACAAAAGATGGGGTTTTAAGTCTCCCATGGACGTTTCCTCTTTGTGTTGAGGTATGAGTTGAGGTTTCGTTCCTCATGAAGTAGCTTTGTTAGCTCTAGGATCCTTGCTTGGCTTGCTTTGTAATGAGCCTCGAAAGTATCCCTTTGCTCTTTCAGTTGGATCCATGATCTCTGCAAGTCTTCCATATCAGTAGGCATGTCTGGGTGAAGGATGGTATAAGCTGTGTCTCCTTCAGCAACAGGTTCCATGGTAACTGGTAGGATGGCAGGATATGGCATCATGAGTGTCTGAGCACGAAATCGTACCCATCTGAGATAAGCCTCCATAGGAATGGTGTACTTAGGCTCCAGTGTCTTGCTGTCAATCCTGTTTACCTTTCCCCAAGCTCGTATGAATCTCTGACGGTAACCCTGAAGATCGTTGTCGTAGTCAAACACAATGCCCTGAATCAACATGTCATGTGGACCATCGCTCCGGGCGTAACCAAACTGTCGTAAAGCTAGAGATGGGTTGTAGGTGATGCCTCCTCTTATGCCTAGAAGTGGCACATTAGGAAACTCCCCACAACGGTCAATGATGGTGACATTCTCCATAGATCTGGAGCACCAATGGATGTCTGAGTGAGAAAGTGACATGATCCTCTTGGACCATCTGAACCCTTGCTCATTCTTCATTACTGAGCGAGGAAGGTGAGAAATAAACCACCTAGAAAGTAAAGGTATGCAGCACATCAAAGTTCCTCTTGCTTTTGTAGTACGGGTGTGAAGAGAATGTAGGATGTCTCCAAGTAAGGTAGGCACTGGATTGTGACTCAGGAATATGTTGATGGCATGAACGTCTATGAACTGATCAGGATTGGGGAACAACACTAAGCCATAAATCAATAAGACTAAGATCTCCTCAAAAGCATCGTAGCTCATAGCCTTCAAGAAAATTTGAGCTTTATCCACTAATACCTTGGCAAGAATACCTTTAACTCCACTTCTCGTCTCTAGAACAATGTCAGACTTCTTCAGATGTAGAGCTGCAGCAATAACTTCTGGTTTAAGCTCCTTCTCTAAGCCTGTGAATGGCTTCTGATCAAGAACAGGTATACCCAGAAGTTTAGAGAACTCCTCCATGGTTGGAACCAGCTGATAATCAGGAAATGTAAAGCAATGGTGCTTAGGGTCAAAGAACTGAAACAGCACACTCATCATGTCTTCACTGAACCCTGAAGTAACTAGATCCAATAAGTGACCATGTCTCTTGTTGAACTGGGAATGATCAGGCACTAGGGAAACCAACTCCTTGAGCTTAGCAGGTATCCCTACAAAGTTGATCCTGATGGTGTTTCTACGAGCAGAAGCCATGACCTGCAACAAAGAACAAAGATAAATCCTTTGGTCCTTGAAATGGTTAGGGAAAATGATATGCTTATGATGCATGATGATGTCATGATGTCATGCTCAATCACAAACATGTGGCACACACAAACAAGTCACACCATAGCCCTAGGTTTAAAGGCTTGCATGAGGTTCAAAGGCAAGTACCCTCCCCTGAAGTTAGATGGTTCATCCTGTCCTACAAAAGTAACCAGGTTCTAAGGGATCTCAATATCATTGATCCTTCACAAGGGTGGTTGTTCAGAAGGCAACTTACTTGCCAACCAAAACCCTCCAAGTTTAAGATCTCAATGAGCGTAGTATCGAGTGTCAACCAACTTCAGTCTGCACCAAAGCCGATTACCTCACTACTTTCTAAAGGCCAAGATGAGTTAACTAGGGTTCTAAAAGTCAGTTAGTGCATTGACAACATATGGCAGCCTCAATATTATCCTCAACTTGACTTAAGGAATATAAGCACCAACCAAGAAGTCGTACTAACTATGGCCACCAGATCAACCGTATCGATATACGTCGTACAGTTTCCTTGGTCTATTGCCATTTACCTAAGGTACACTAGATCCGGGTTAGGACCTTTCACACATAAGAGCACCCCAACAATATAATAATAAAGCAAACAAGGCAAACAATTTAAAGTGATCTTAATTCCTAAGGGTACCCCTCTTAAATAAATCCCCAGCAGAGTCGCCAGTTCTGTAACACGGCGGGAGAACTGACTTTAAACAATGTTGCGGATAGCAAGAGTCGCCACCGACTTTTATTTTATCCATAAGGAAAGGTTATAAAAGAACAGGAAAGACCTTAGAGAATATTTTGGGTCCGGGGGGTAGGTTATGAAAAGGGAAGGTGTTAGCACCCTTTTCATCCATGGTTATCCATGGGCTCTTAGGTACTTAAGCTCACTTTTGAATTGTTTTGAAAGTGTAGTGTGTGAATAGAAAATTTTCAGAATAGTTAATAAATAATCCATGTAAGGATGTGTTAAGAACTTGTTTGAAAACTTGTTGAAAATTTGTTTAAGTGTGAAACAGTTTTGAAGTGAGCAAGCACCTAGGAGTAACCTACCCTAATGTTTAAAGGTCTTTCTTATTCTTTATTCTTTCCTTTAGTAAGACTATCCCTACTATAATGGAGTAGGTAGTCCTTACTTTGGATGTTAAGGGACATGTGAGGGACAATTTGACTTTGAAGGCCATTGTGGGATGTAATAAGCACATATAAGGGACCATCATCATTTTTCGAAAGGGACTCGATTCGTAAAGGCAACCATAAGGGACTTTGATGATTTTTCTATTTGAGGGACTTGCTTTATACACCCCACTTAACCATTATTCGTAGGCAACTTGAGGGATATCCTTAGGAAGTGAGACGGCGATTAAAATCGACTTACGTGTGTGACGTGTTTATTTTAATTATCTTTATTTAAAAGTGATCTAAATTTATTTTAATATTACATACATGTTGTTACACTCCCTAATTACTAACCATAATAATAATTAAATAATTAAACAACTTTACATCCAAGAAACAATTACAAAATAATAAGCAAAATAATTAAATAGCAAAGATAAATAAAATATAAATAAGCAATAATAAATAATAAAGGGGGTTAGTAAGCGATATTTAACAAAATAATAAGCATGATTAGAATATAAATGGGTTAGTAAATAGGAATAAACGAAATTAATCCAAATATTATAATAATAAGAAATTAACAATTTTTTAATATAATCAACTAAAAAAACAAATATGAATAAACAATTGTTTTAATTTTAATATTTTAAAATGTTTTTTAATTTTAATATTTTAAAAAAATGTTTTTTTTTTATTTTAATATTATAAGAAAATGTTTTTAATTTTTATATTATAGAAAATGAACCAACTTAAATATTTTTAAAAATTTGATAAAGAAAGTAAAAAAAATAAAAGGGTTGGGCCGGTCATTACCTCCGGACCCAACCCGGTGGAAGCAATTGTGATCAAAAGAGTCTTTTAGGGTTTTGAAGGTTTATGGACTATTGGCGCGGCGGCCAAACGGTTAGGCCTAACCTTCGGATGTGTGTAATGTGACAGAAATAATGGTGAAGTTTAAGATCATACAAACAGAGAATTAACTACAGAAATTAAAGCCATACAAGCAGGAATTTAAAAGACGGAACTCAAAGCGCGATTGTTAAGTTCGCGAGGTTACATGATAGGAGCAGATACAATATGATGATGAAGAATTTAATCAATGATAAACGAATTTAAAACAATCAGTTGAACAACAGAAAACAAGAGGCTGTTAGTAGGGTTAGGCATAAATACAATGGATAATGAGATAGTGCAGAAAAAGATGCAAATTTAGAGTTTTTATTGTTTTGAAAAAAAAAAGATTTTAATTTAATTTATAAAAGAAAGAACAATGTTAGTTTTTTAAAAAATACTTTAATTTTAACCTTAAAAAAAAGGTTTTAATTTGTATTAAGAAAAAGTTTTAATTTTTATTTTAAACAAAGAGATTTTAAGTTATTTATTTTAAAAATAAAAAAAGGTCTTTATTTATTATTATAAAAAAAAAGAAAAAAGTTTAATTTAATTAAAAGCTTTATTTTATTTTATTTTTAAATAAATATCCTAATAAGATTTAAAAATAATAAAATTAAAATATAATAAGAAAAAAATTGTAAAAAAAGAATAAAGAGGAATTGGGCCGGTGATCAACCCGGACCCAACCCCAATCGTGGCAATCAGCAATATTGAGACTTAGGGTTTGAGACCCCCAATCTCCTTTCGAATGGCGCTGATCCACTCTCTTCATCTCCTTTGCTTCGTTTTGCTGCGATCTGGTTCCCTAAAAACCTGAAAACACACAAACTTAAACCGTCAAATGTGAAAGGCGATGCACTCGTCGCTTACGTTTTTGAACGATGATGATTTTACGGTGAGTCTCTGAGGTTTCAATGGTCGGTGATGACTCCTTGTCTGAGGCCAGACGGTGATCGCCTTTGATTACCCGCCGTCGGTGAAGGCAGTCGCGGTGATCACGGGAGCTTTGCGCGAGGGTTTCGTTGTTCCTCTTCTTCTCTTCAATCGCGCGGTCACTAGGGTTTGCGATCTTCGTTCCTCTTTCTTACGAAGACGATGACGAGGATATTGGTTCCTCTGAGTCTCGGCTGTTCTCCTTGTTTGCGCCGCCTAGGGTTTGTTCGCGATTGGTCCGTCCCCGTTTTCTCTGAGGTGAGATCGTCCCTTTATATCTTCTCTTTTTGGGCCTTGGATGTTGTTGGATTTGCGTTTTATTTTTGTGATTTCTGATACAAATTGATTTGATTTGATTTCAGAATTATTTGATTGAATCCACTTGGGATTCTTTCCCTTTTCAAACTCAGGATTTTCAGTTCGTTTTGATTTGCATTCTGATATATCTCGATTTCGAATTTGTGATTCGGATTGGATTTTGCAACTTCCTGGATTTTTCTGATACTGATATATCCTGTTTCCTCTTTACAGATTTGATTGGGATTTTGGTGAGATTGGACTTCGTTTTTTCTGATATATTTGATCTCATTTGATCTGAACTTTCCTTTTTCAGGATTCCCTATTCTTGGTTATAGATTTGCCCAGATTTTCATTTGATTTTGATAACTGAACGGCTTTGTCTTGATTTGTGGATATCCAGTTTCTTCGTTTCCTTGATTGGATCGAATTGGGTTTTCATTTTTCTGATGATATTCGGATCTTTCTCTTTTCAGAATTCCTTGATTGAACGTCACTTGACCCTATTCGATTTGTTTGATAACCTGAACTGATCTGTTTTGATTTCATTTGGACATTGCTTTGGATTCTGATATCTGAACTGGTTTGGTTTTGATGGACTTGTTTCGTTCAGTTTGGTTATCAGCTAGAATTCACTTATTTTTCCTCTTCTTTTTTCAGGATGGGTACTATGGTTTCGATCGCGTCAAACGCTGCTGAGGAAGGTATACGGCAATGATGACCTTGTTCTGAGCCTGATGGAGCAAGATACTACGTCCTAGCTTCTGATCATATTGCTGCTTCTGATTGAATTGGTGATGATGATTGGCTATGATGTCGATGAACTGAGCCATGTATTTGTTTGTTTTATGGACCGAGTATGGTTTTGATAACTTGTTTTTGGTGACTTTGTTTGTTGGGGCGATGATGTTCATAACTGAGCCCCTGTTTGGTGCTTTGCTTTTCCAATGTGGCCTGCACATTTGGTCGGTGTTTACTCTATGCTGATGCGTGATGATATTGAACCTATCTTGCTTTCTGTTATGGTTTTATGAACTGACTTGATTGTTGGTTTTCAGTCATTCATGATGACTCTGATTTGCTTTCTGATATGGCTGGTTCTTCTTCTTTTTTTATGAACCTGAGCTGTTTTAGGGATTGAGTTGTCTGCTCCAATTTTGTGCAGCTTGTTGCGATTTGATGCAGCCTTGGCTTCATTTCACTCTACTTGTTCTGTTTGAACTGGGTTCTTCATGAACTTGCCTCTGTGTTGCAGAACTGATGCTGCTTTTGGTTGTGCATTTTCAATTTGAATTTCCATTTACTCATGGCAGCTTATGAGCTATCTTGTTTCTGAGTTTCTGTCATCAATTTGTGCTGATGCTGTTGTGGAATTTCAGGTTTGGAAAAAAATGAGCACCAAGTGATTTAGACCTGCCGGCATCCGGGTCTGAATCCCGCTTGACTATGCTGCCATACTCTCATATCAGTTTGGAAATCCAATCGCGGCGAAACGAATCAGTTCCACTTCATTTATTTTTTTCTATCTCCCGGATATCCCATATGGATAAGAACATGTATTACCTGATCTGACGCCCACGGCGCGGATCGATAACGGGGGTAGGACGCAGCTTCGGTTGTGCCACTCCCGGCACTCGATGATGACATTGTTCTGAGAGTGTCGAAAAAAACTCCTAACCTTTTTTTCTATATTGTTTGTTTTGCTTTGATGTGCAGGTTAGTCGAGATTTGCGGCGAAGCTCAAGGGTCAACATGAAGACACTTATCATTTTTAGGACTTAGGATTTTTAGGTTTAGTGTAATTCCTTGTAACAGCAAAAATGTGAAACAATCTCCCTTTTGTATAATGCAATCTTTATGAAATAAAATTCCCAACACTTTGAATTTATTTATATTTTATTCCTAGTTAAAAAAAACTATAAACAATTGTGAATAAATCCACAAGCATTTAAATTCATTAACATAGTCATAAAACATAAACACTCCCAAGTGATATTTGTAATTCTAATCTCATCCGATTAAAATGTTAACCAAACCACTTCATAACCAACACATATGGGCACCGTAATCACAACAGTTTCAGCATCAACAGTAACACTACTCGTAATTAAATTCTACTGACCAAATGCCAAGATCTTGATATGATCAGACCTGGTGATAGATAAATGTATCAAACGCCTCAGAATTTTAATAACAGCCCATCTTCAAGGAATTGGTAGAATTTGTGTAAAATGACCAAAATACCCCTGGAATCAAATCTCTCTTTGATGTTGGCAAAAAAATCATGAAGTTTGACTTTGGTTTGACCACAGTTGACCTCAGTTTGACTTTTTAACTGCATTGACTGCTTTTGACTTATCTGATCATCTGACTGAGCAAACTTTTGAGAAAAGTCTTGAAACTTGACATGGGGGTTCTTATACACATATAAGATGTTATGAAGCTCACTTGAAGTCTTGGAAGTCCATTTAGCCTGATTAAAGTCAAAACCCTAGTTTTGGATGCACTGCTTAGGAGGTGCATTGTCTGAGGGAATTGTCAACTCTTCTGACCAATTGTGAACTTTGTGAACCTTGTGAATCTTCATAAGATATCTTGTGATACTCATGGGAGGTATTGTGAAGCTTGTGAACCTTGTGAACATCATGAAGTGGCTTTGTAGACCTCATGACCCTTAGGAAAGCTTTGTAAACATTGTGAATCTTGTGAACCTTGTGAACCTCCAAGAAGCAACCTATGGACTTCATGAACCTCATGAAAGGTATTGAAAGCACTGTGGGACTTGTGAACCTTGTGAACCTTCTTAGAACACAAAGTCTTGTATTGTGAGGGCAAATTTTGGGGTGCAACAATTAGTAGAACAGATTTTCAGAGTTTGTTGTAATGAATGCAGGTTGTGAAGATATATCCATAATGTGTCGGTAGAAGTTAAAGTTGTTGGCAAGTGTCAAGGGTGCTTGCTTCTGGACAGGAGTTGATGAATGAGTTCGAGAGACGGAAACGATGAAGGTTCTGTAAGAGCACAGATTGTGTCTTAGTAATATCTCTATGTTTTGATGATAACATTAATGATAATTTGTATACAAGAATTATACTCTCTAAATTTATTCTAAACTGTTTTCTACAGGCACAAAAGATTTTAATCTTAAAGAGCAAATTTGATGTGAACAATAAATTCTGAATGGCTCAAGAGCATCTGAAGATTAGAAGAATCTGAAGTATAAGAGCTTAGTCATCAAGATTCTGAAGATACAACACGCTGCATATATTATCAAGAATCTGAATGAAAGAAGACTCTGAGTGAAGAGACTCTGAATGAAAGAAGACTCTGAGTGAAGAGACTCTGAATGAGAGAAGACTCTGATCTGAGTGAAGACTCTGATCTAAGAGCATGTTACGCTTCAAGCACACAGCTGCACCAGACTCTGATTCAGCAACATCTGAAGAACATCTTAGGCTCTGAAGTTTCCAGAAGATTCTGAAGACTGAAGACTCTGATATTGATTGTTGATCTGAACTATCTGAAGAATTATTTGAAGAAGATTATTTTAATATATCCGTTGGAATATGCCAGCAAATCTTTCCTTAATTGGGATAGACATAAATCTCTGCAAGAAGATTATTCCTCTGATACATTCCAGATATGGTAAATTCACAGCTCAGCAGACAATTGCTACACCCACTATTTGTGCGCCGTCTCTCTGCTGCAATAGTACAAAGGACAGTACTATTTGATATTGGAAATATCTTCTCCAACGGTATTATATTCTCTCCAATATTCAAGTGGCTATATAAAGGATATCATAGCTCATTCTTCAAGTGACGAAATATATTGCAAGAACACTCTCACGCGAAAAACTCTCAAGCTCTCATATTCTTTGCTGTTCATAAATTGTTCTAAACTTAGAGAAATAACACAGTTGTGTTTATAGCTTTCATAGAAGCAATTTATTACTCTTACATTGTATTACATTAATTTGTAAAGGAAGTTTTCCTTAAGAGGATCTAGGTTAGATCAGTAGCTCTTGAGAAGACTAAGAACAGTTGTTCTTAGGTGTTGTTTTCCTTAAGAGGATCTAGGTTAGATCAGTAGCTCTTGAGAAGACTAAGAACAGTTGTTCTTAGGTGTTGCTATTTGTAATCAGTTGATTTAAATAGTGGATTAAGTCCTTGTTGAGAAAGGCAAATCACTCTTGAAAAGGGTGGACTGGAGTAGTTGAGTTCAACGAACCAGGATAAAAATACTTGAGTTTTTATCTTTGATTATTTTCTGTCATACTTATTCAACCCCCCCTTCTAAGTATTTTCTCACCTTCAGTTGGCATCAGAGCTCCGGTTCTGCGTGTGCATTCACTTAACCGTGACAGATAAAGATCCAGTGAGAAGAATACTCTGTTATTTATTTGGTTGCTAATATGGGTGATATTCCTACATCAAGCAACAAATATGAAGGAGACAGAATCAGCACCAAACCTCCAATGTTTGATGGAGAAAAATTTGATTATTGGAAAGATAGACTTGAAAGTTTTTTCTTGGGGTATGATGCTGATCTCTGGGATTTAGTCATTGATGGATATGAACATCCTACTAAGGATGGAAAAAAGATTGATAGAAAATCAATGACTGAGGAGCAGAAGAAAGAATTCAAGAATCATCACAAAGCCAGAACCATACTTCTTAATGCAATCTCTCATACAGAGTATGAGAAGATTACCAACAGAGACACTGCTCATGATATGTTTGAGTCTCTCAAAATGACTCATGAGGGAAACTCTCAGGTGAAAGAAACAAAGGCTCTGGCGCTGATACAGAAGTATGAAGCGTTCAAGATGGAAGAATCTGAGAACATTGAGACTATGTTTTCCAGATTTCAGATTCTAACAGCTGGGTTGAAAGTTCTGGACAAGGGCTACTCAACATCTGATCATGTCAAGAAGATCATCAGAAGTCTTCCTACCAGATGGAGACCTATGGTGACTGCATTGAAGCTAGCCAAGGATCTGAACAAAATCTCATTAGAAGAACTCATCAGTTCTTTGAGAAGTCATGAGATTGAGCTGGAGGAAGATGAACCCCAGAAGAAAGATAAAGGTAAATCCTTAGCTTTTAAATCTAACAAATCTGTTAAAGCTTTGCAGGTAAATGAAGAAAGCTCTGAGGAATCTTCTTCTGAAGAAGAAGATGAACTATCCATGCTGTCCAGAAGGATCAACAAACTCTGGAAGCACAAAGGGAAGAAGTTCAACAACTTCAGAAGATCTGATCAAAAGAGAGAATCTTCTGGACACAGAAGATCTGGCAAGAAAGAGGCCACTTGCTATGAATGTAAAGAACCTGGACACTTCAAGAGTGAATGTCCCAAACTTCAAAAGGAAAAACCCAAAAGGAAGTTTGATAAAAAGAAAAAGGTTCTGATGGCTACATGGGATGACTCAGATGAATCTGAATCATCTTCTGAATCTGAGGAAGAATGTGCAAATGTTGCGCTGATGGCCAACACAAATGATCAAGATGAAGGAACGTCATCATCTGAATCTGAGTCAGAATCAGACTCAGACTCTGAAGAGGTATTTTCTGAACTCTCCAGAGCTGAACTTGTTGAAAGTTTATCTGACATGTTGGAAAGCTACAGCAAGATTAAACTCAAATACAAGAAGCTGAAAAGCAATCTTGAATCTGAGATTGATCTTCTGAGAACAGAACTTGTTGAGCAGAAAGAAATAAATTTAAAACTCAAAAATGATTTAGAAACAACTCAACAAGAATCTGATACTGAAACAGAGTCAAGTGAAAATATTTTAGAAAAATATGACTCCAGTTTTAAAAGATTCCTCACTAAAAGCATAGACAGAAGCAAAATGGCTTCTATGATCTATGGTGTTAGTGGGAACAACAGAAGAGGCATTGGATGTGAATCTTCCTCTGGAAGCAATCCAAAATCTGTTGATAAACTCTTCATCAAGAAGACTCCTCTGTATTCTCATTTTAAGTTTGGTCATCTGAATGATATTAAACATACAAGCTCTGAAAAGAGTACTTATGTGTTTAAGCCAAGGGCTAGCCAGAATAAACACTATGTTGAAAAACAGAAGTTTAGGCAAAACCACAGAACATCTAACCCCAAAGGACCCAAGAAGATCTGGGTACCTAAAAGTAAAATAATACCTGTTGCAGATGTTCTTAGCAGCAAAATCCAGACACCAATCATGGTACCTGGACTCTGGATGCTCACGACATATGACGGGCGAAAGGTCTATGTTCCAAAGCCTGGAACTTAGATCTGGAGGGGACGTGAAATTTGGAGGGAACCAGAAGGGCAAGATCATTGGCTCTGGTACAATAGGTAATGGTAACCTACCCTCTATTTCTAATGTTCTGTTAGTTGAAGGATTGAAACATAATCTATTGTCCATAAGTCAATTAAGTGACAATGGTTATGATATCATCTTTAATCAAAAATGTTGCAAAGCTGTATGTCAAAAGAATGGTTCAATCCTATTCAGTGGAAAGAGGAAAAACAACATTTACAAAATTAACCTTTCAGAACTTAAAGTTCAAAATGTAAAATGCCTTTTATCTGTGAATGATGAGCAATGGGTCTGGCATAGAAGATTGGGACATATTAATATGAGACGTATATCTCAGATTAATAAACTCAATCTGGTCAGAAGACTCCCTAATCTGAAGTTCAATTCAGATGCTCTGTGTGGCGCATGTCAAAAGGGTAAATTTTCAAAATCTCATTTTAAACCAAAAAATGTTGTTTCCACTTCTAGACCATTGGAATTACTTCATATTGATCTGTTTGGACCAGTGAAAACTGCATCCATCAGAGGCAAGAAGTATGGGTTAGTCATTGTAGATGACTACAGCAGATGGACATGGGTAAAGTTTCTAAAACACAAGGATGAGTCTCATTCTGTGTTCATTGACTTCTGCAATCAAGTCCAGACTGAAAAAGAATGCAAAATTATTAAAGTCAGAAGTGATCATGGTGGTGAATTTGAAAACAAATATTTTGAAAAATATTTTTCTGAAAAAGGAATTGCACATGATTTCTCCTGTCCTAGAACTCCACAACAAAATGGAGTTGTAGAGAGGAAAAATAGAACATTGCAAGAAATGGCCAGAACCATGATCAACGAGACAAATCTGGCAAAATACTTTTGGGCAGAAGCAATAAATACAGCATGTTATATTCAGAACAGAGTGTCTGTAAGACCTCTTCTGGAAAAGACTCCCTATGAATTGTGGAGAAACAGAAAGCCCAACATTGCTTATTTTCATCCATTTGGATGTATTTGTTATATGCTTAACACTAAAGATCATCTGAACAAGTTTGATTCCAAAGCACAGAAGTGTTTCATGCTTGGTTATTCTGAACGCTCTAAAGGCTACAGATTATTCAATACTGAAACACAGATTGTGGAAGAATCTATTCATGTTAGATTTGATGATAAGCTTGGCTCTGAAAAGCCAAAGCAAGTTGAAAGTTCTGCAGATAGAGAAGTTATTCTCACAGACTCTGAAGGCTCAGAGGCAGACAAGACTGAAGACAAAGACTCTGAAGCAAACCCAGATGCTACGCCTCTAACTTCCCAACTTGACAATCTGCATATTTCTGAAAGACCAACAGTCAGAGGATCTTCTTCCAGAATGAAAGCTTCTCATCCAGAGGATGTGATAATTGGAAAGAAAGATGATCCAATAAGGACAAGAGCATTTCTCAGAACTTATGAATCTTCCTTCTGTGGCTTAGTGTCAATTATAGAACCAACATCTGTTGATGAGGCTCTGGAAGATAATGAATGGATTTTAGCTATGCAAGAGGAGCTGAATCAATTCACAAGGAATGAAGTCTGGGATCTGGTTCCAAGACCTAAAGGTTTCAATGTCATTGGAACAAAATGGGTTTTCAGAAATAAACTTAATGAGAAAGGAGAAGTTGAAAGGAACAAAGCAAGACTGGTTGCTCAAGGCTACAGTCAACAAGAAGGCATAGACTACACAGAAACATATGCTCCTGTTGCAAGGTTAGAGTCTATACGCTTGCTTATTTCATTTGCTGCACAACATAACATCACTCTTTATCAGATGGATGTTAAAAGTGCTTTTCTTAATGGAATTATAGAAGAGGAAGTGTATGTCCACCAACCTCCTGGTTTTGAAAATGAAAATTTTCCAGATCATGTTTACAAAATGAAAAAATCTCTTTATGGACTAAAACAAGCTCCCAGAGCTTGGTATGAGAGGTTGAGTAATTTTCTTCTGAAGAAAAATTTCATCAGAGGAAAAGTGGATACCACACTATTTTGTAAAACCATTAAGAAAGATTTGTTGATTTGTCAAATTTATGTAGATGATATTATTTTTGGATCAACAAATATTATGCTTGGAAAGGAGTTTGCTAAATGTATGCAGGCAGAATTTGAGATGAGCATGATGGGAGAACTGAGATTCTTTCTGGGAATCCAAGTAAATCAGACTCCAGAGTGCACCTACATACATCAGACCAAGTATGTTAAAGAGCTTCTGAAGAAGTTTAACATGCTGGATAGCAAAATGGCAAAGACTCCAATGCATCCTACAAGCACTCTAGGTAAGGAAGAGGTAAGTAAGAAGGTAGATCAGAAACTCTACAGAGGTATGATAGGATCTCTTCTTTATTTGACTGCTTCTAGACCAGACATTCTGTTTAGTGTTTGTTTATGTGCTAGATTCCAATCAGATCCTAGAGAATCACACTTAACTGCTGTTAAGAGGATTCTAAGGTATCTGAAAGGTACTGCTAATGTTGGTTTGTGTTACAGAAGATCTGACGAATATTCACTAGTTGGATTCTGTGATGCTGACTATGCTGGAGATAGAGTTGAGCGCAAAAGTACTTCTGGAAGCTGTCAGTTTCTTGGAAGTCATCTGATCTCGTGGTACAGCAAGAAGCAACCAACAATTGCACTATCAACCACAGAGGCAGAATACATTGCTGCTGCTGGATGTTCCACTCAGATGCTCTGGATGAAGAGTCAACTAGAAGATTATCAAATCTATGAGAGTAATCTTTCTATCTTCTGTGATAATACTTCTGCTATATGTTTATCCAAAAATCCAATTTTACACTCTAAGGCCAAACATATAGAGATTAAACATCATTTCATCAGAGACTATGTTCAGAAGGGTGTAATAAATTTAGCCTTTGTTGATACAGATCATCAATGGGCAGATATTTTCACAAAACCCCTTGCTGAAGATAGGTTTAAGTTCATTCTGAAAAATATGTGTATGGATTTTTGTCCAGAGTAATATTTCTCAGAGTCAACTTCTCAGATGCTAAGTGTTTAACACTCTGAAGTATTTCATTTGTCTTGCTTGTTTAATTTATCTGTGAATTATTTTTTTTGTGTGAAACTCTGTACTGACCATCTCAGAGGATCTGAAAGTTGAAAACGTTTCATTTCTTAAGAGTTATAGAATCACATGCAAGCAAACACGTGTCACTCAGAATCTGAAAAGATGGAGTACACCTACTGATTATGACGTTTAAGGTATTGCTTTGAAAATCTCAATCTGTCTTGATTTTCCCCCAAATGTCATATCATAATTAAAAATGATTACTTTTCATTTAATGCAAACGTGCGTATGTGTCCTATGTGTGTCTGTTGTGTTTCCCATGCTTGTTTTATTTGTCTATATAAACCACTCTCATAACACATTCACACTTTTCACATTCTCAAACACATATGCGCTTTTGTTTGTTGTTCTCTCTCTTTGCAAACCCTAAAAGAACTCAGAAACCTTCATCTTCTTCATCATCGTCAACAATGGCATCTACTTCAAACGCTGTTACTACCAAGAATGCTACCACTGTCATAGAACCAGTACGCACTCTCCTAACTGCTGTTGATTCACTAGAAGTACTGTGTGAAAGTTTCGTGGACTTAGAAGATCTTGCTGAAAATGGGTTTGATCTGATTTCTTCAATCAAAGCACAAGGCTGGGACGGTTACTTTGACAGGCTTATGGGTCCTGTGTATCCAAAGTTAGTGAAGGAATTCTGGATCCATGCATTTGCTACTCCAAAGTTCATTCACTCCTCTGTGCTGGGAAAAAAGATAGTTATCACTGAAAACCTGATAAGGAAACTCATAGGTTTTAAGGCAACTGATGGAGTAACCTCTCTGTCTTCTGCGCGTGAAGACCTGAAAGATGTATGTCAAGAAATCTGTACTACTGGTGAACCTTGTAAGAAGGTTAAGTTCTTGAAACCCACTTACAAGATATGGGCTAAGATTTTCATGAACACCATCTTTCACAGACCCTCTTCAAACTCTTCTGATTATGTTAATGCTGAACAACTTTACTTCATGTATTGTTTACACCAAAACATTCAGATTGATCTTCCATATTTGTTGTTTAATCATCTGGTGTCTCACGTCAAGGAAACAAGGGAAACAGCAAGAGATAAATCTGGAAAAGTCAGAACATGGATCCCTATGGGAAGGCTGATTTCAGATATTCTGATAGAAAACCAACTTGTGGCGCATCTGCAAGAGGCTGGGTTGACAGAAGATCTGACTTATATCATTGGCTCTGAAATAAACGGTTTAACTTTGAGAAGGATGAAACTGGTTGATAATTTATCTGAGAAACCAAGGAAAACTAACTCTGAAGAAGTTAAGGGAAGAAGGATTCCTGTTAAGGATTTTCCTTTATTCACCTCAGATGAACCTAGAGAAATTATTGCTGAGTATGTTGCTCGCTGCCTAAGAGATGGTGTTGAGATTCCTGCCAATCTTGTGCAGAAGGAAGGCCAAGTTCTTCCTGATTTGACAAGGGAAAGAAGACGTAAGAGAAAAATTGATAGTGAAGGTCATCAGAAGAAAAGGAAGCATTCAGATGCTGAAAAGAAGAAGAAAAGGAAGAAGCTGAAGAAGGTTCAACCAAATCCTCCTGCAGCAACTTTTGAAGAAATTAGAGATACTCTGAAACAGGTATTTAACACTGATTCTAATCCTGTTCATCATTCTGATACCCCCACACCCTCTGACTCCCCACTTAGATTTAGAAGATTCAGACCTTCTAAAACTTTTATCTCTAAACCATCTTCTGTCCCCCCTCATACACCACAATCCAAGCAACCAACAAACATACAAACAGAAATTCCACAACAAACTCAACAAACAACACCACAACCACAAAACACTATCCCAGAATATACCATTCCAGAGGATGTTCACCCTGAACACTCTGACCAACCTGAATATCTCATTGATCCTGATGAGATATTAGATGTCACACCTTTAAACCAGTCTGTCAATTTATCTTCAACTTCTGAAAAATCTAACCACTCTGATACATCATCTGATGATGAATCATCTGGTTACATTAATGAATGCTTGAATGATCTCAAACAACCTCGTTCTGAGAGTGTTTGGAAACAGCTGTTTAAATCTCCAACTTCTGAACATCCACCCTCTCCACAAAATTCCCCAACTCAAACTCTCACTCCACAACCTCTTGAAATCCAAAACACTCCACAACCAACAGAAACCCAACCAATTCCCTCAATACCTCAACCACAACATTCTGACCAACAAACATCTGAACCACAAACCAACCAACCAACATCTGAACCACAAATCAATCCTCAACATTCTGAACCACAAACATCTGAACATCCATCTTCACAACCTCAACCTTCTGAACAAACACCACAAACACAACTAACCCAACCAAGAAAACCCAGAATCCCTGATGAAGCAGAATTGGGATCACGTGTTTATACTCTGTTAAGAGATTTTGATAAGGATAATGTCTCAGACTTTGCTGACATTATGGATGTTTGCATGACTACTATGGACAAAGAGGCTGCTGACGCTGTTTGGAAGAAATATCTTTACAGACTGAATAGGGAGGCTTTGAAAATCAGGACTCAATGTCTTAGATTGTCAAAAGTAAGGTTTGCTGCTTATCAAAAACGGATTAAGAGAAACACTCCTCCTATTCTTCTTCTAGAAGCTCCTCCACCTCCAGAAATTCCTGCACCTGATGTTACTCAGACTGTTCCAGAATCTATTGTTTCAGAATCTACTGTTTCAGAATCTACAGATCTTCAGAAGGATGTCAAAGAACTTAAGGATTTTATGGTTGATCAAAAGAAAACAAATGAAGAAATGAAAACTTGGATGGTTAAGCAAGATGAAAATTCAGAAAGGATTACAGCACTGCTGCAACTCATTGCTTCTCAACAAGCCTCATCTGCTAAACCTACTTGATGTTTTGCACAAGTTTTTCATGTTTTGCTTTGTTTTGATTTTCTTCTGATATGTTTTGTATGCTTTTATCTGAATCTGCATGTTCTCTTGACTTAATGACAATGATCCTTTTGCTTATCTGGATATGTGTTTCTTCTGCATCTTTACTGTCTTTTAAAATTCTTTTTGATTATGACAAAAAGGGGGAGAAACAAAATAGAATCTGATTGTTCAAATCTATAAGCAATTATCTGAACTAAGTCAGACATGTTACTAACATTCTTTGAATTTAAGTGTCCCAGATATTATTAAAAAATCTGACAAATTTCATTGAAGTTTTTCCTGAGATCTATCTTTTCAGAACCTGATCAAAAATAGCTAAATCTGAGTAGACCAGACTCTGATATCTAACCTTGAGTACTATGATCTAAAAGATAACTCAAGACAGGAAATGGCAAGATAAACAACCAGGTGTTCTGAAGTTGTTCATCTGGCATCAAGCTTTAATATGGCATCAAGCTTTGACTCTAGAAGTCAAACATATGTCAACCAGGCTTCAATCAGGCTCTGAATCTGAAATGTACTCAACCAGAAAGGGAAGTATCTAATTCCATTAGAGTATTCATTTCAGGGGGAGATTGTTAATCTCAGGGGGAGTAATTTTAATTCATATTTTTATTGAACAAATTTCCCATGTTTTGTCATCATCAAAAAGGGGGAGATTGTAAGAGCACAGATTGTGTCTTAGTAATATCTCTATGTTTTGATGATAACATTAATGATAGTTTGTATACAAGAATTATACTCTCTAAATTTGTTCTAAACTGTTTTCTACAGGCACAAAAGATTTTAATCTTAAAGAGCAAATTTGATGTGAACAATAAATTCTGAATGGCTCAAGAGCATCTGAAGATTAGAAGAATCTGAAGTATAAGAGCTTAGTCATCAAGATTCTGAAGATACAACACGCTGCATATATTATCAAGAATCTGAATGAAAGAAGACTCTGAGTGAAGAGACTCTGAATGAAAGAAGACTCTGAGTGAAGAGACTCTGAATGAGAGAAGACTCTGATCTGAGTGAAGACTCTGATCTAAGAGCATGTTACGCTTCAAGCACACAGCTGCACCAGACTCTGATTCAGCAACATCTGAAGAACATCTTAGGCTCTGAAGTTTCCAGAAGATTCTGAAGACTGAAGACTCTGATATTGATTGTTGATCTGAACTATCTGAAGAATTATTTGAAGAAGATTATTTTAATATATCCGTTGGAATATGCCAGCAAATCTTTCCTTAATTGGGATAGACATAAATCTCTGCAAGAAGATTATTCCTCTGATACATTCCAGATATGGTAAATTCACAGCTCAGCAGACAATTGCTACACCCACTATTTGTGCGCCGTCTCTCTGCTGCAATAGTACAAAGGACAATACTATTTGATATTGGAAATATCTTCTCCAACGGTATTATATTCTCTCCAATATTCAAGTGGCTATATAAAGGATATCATAGCTCATTCTTCAAGTGACGAAATATATTTCAAGAACACTCTCACGCGAAAAACTCTCAAGCTCTCATATTCTTTGCTGTTCATAAATTGTTCTAAACTTAGAGAAATAACACAGTTGTGTTTATAGCTTTCATAGAAGCAATTTATTACTCTTACATTGTATTACATTAATTTGTAAAGGAAGTTTTCCTTAAGAGGATCTAGGTTAGATCAGTAGCTCTTGATAAGACTAAGAACAATTGTTCTTAGGTGTTGTTTTCCTTAAGAGGATCTAGGTTAGATCAGTAGCTCTTGAGAAGACTAAGAACAGTTGTTCTTAGGTGTTGCTATTTGTAATCAGTTGATTTAAATAGTGGATTAAGTCCTTGTTGAGAAAGGCAAATCACTCTTGAAAAGGGTGGACTGGAGTAGTTGAGTTCAACGAACCAGGATAAAAATACTTGAGTTTTTATCTTTGATTATTTTCTGTCATACTTATTCAACCCCCCCTTCTAAGTATTTTCTCACCTTCAGGTTCATTTCACAAGACCTCTTCAAATTCTGTTACTATCCCTTTTCCTTAAACTGATGTGCCTCACTTCTTGTTTTGGAAGGTAGTATCATGTCGTGTGCTGAAAATGCGGCTGGATCGTAGCAGCAGCTGCCATTGTCTGGTATTGTGAAGCCATTGTGGGTGCTTCCTGTCTGAATTTACAACGCGATTGTTGCATGATACTTTTACAATTTTTTGCAGGAAATGTGTGTTTGTGGTCTGAGCTGGGATTCGTAGAAGACTTGGTGACGTTGGCTAACACATCGTTCTTTATGGAAGGCGGCCAGAATGATATGGGCTGCTGGGATTGTATGTTGGGCTCGATGGTAAGTATGAAGGAGATGCTGGGCTGTAAGAAGGTGATGATTGTCTATCCGGATACTCTCTTTTGCATGAAGAGATACACTTGCGTTTGTATTATCAACATAGGAAATCATGACATCTTGGGCAGCAGGAGAAGCCCCGGATGAATCAATACCAGATATCGATCCATGCTCCTGCAAGCTTCTTGGAGTTCCAACAGTCATTGGATATCTTGATTGGTGAGACATCATATAAAATATAGCATAATATTCTTAGATCTCATGGCCATGGCAATGCTTGAGCTAAGATTTTGCGTTGCTTGATTTTCACGAGGCTGTTGCCTAATAGCATTAGATGTAGTGATTCCTTTCATTGTGCAGGTACTTGAATGGCGGAATTGCGGAGCAAGAAAAGATGCGAAGGCGAAATCGAGGTGGTGCAGACATGAATGTGTTCCTCTGTTTGAGTCATAATGGTAGGATTTGCTTCACTCAAAGAGCGAGAGCCAGCACCGAGTGTTTTGGGTACATACCTAACACTTGCAACTCCTCAATGTGATTTTAATTGGTTCTTGATATCATTAAGTAAAATGTAATACTTGTCTTTGAATAAATGACAACAACTCAGCCTGCAGTTATGGAGCTAAACCGTTTCACGCGATAAATGTTACGTGCGTTGATGCCCTGGTTTTATCATGCTTGATGGAGAATGCGACGCGGATTATGTTGCAGGGATCAAGTCCAGAAGGAATTTACGCAACGGGAGGAATTGGTATTGCAGTTGGTTACGCCATGCCGAGGAGAAACAATTTCCAGTAAGCCATGTCATGAGTAGTTAGTGATGTGTCTGATACTGTATTCTGTGTTGGGGCCATCAGCAAGCAACATTACAGCATCACAAGGGAGCTACGTTTAATTACCGTAGGCGGTATTTAGGTTCAATAGGTAGCCAACATATGTTGTTACAGCAGGTCCTCCATATTTGTAACCCTGTGTCTCTACCAAAGTCTTGTAGATACCACCATTAGTTACTAAAGAGTTTGCTTTGTAAATTGATTTCTTCCTTGTGCTGATATTGTAATGTAGATCGAGAGTATTTGGCTCAAAAAACTAATACCTACTCTACTGACCATTTCGAGGATGTGGTTATGGTTAATTATGCTTATAAGTCTTCATTCACTTGTAATGGGCCAACGTTCCAAATGTTCCTTTGATTGTGACTGCAATCATTTTATTATATAAACTTGTAGTGCAAACTCGGATGTAAAAACCAAAGTCAGGCTTAAGGGAAAGGTGGTATTCCCTCTTAATACGCTATGCTATGACTTGAGATGATGTTCTTTTGAAATGGGCTGGGCTTATAAGAGAGTGTCGTGTACTTTCCATAATAAATTAATCCCTATAAGCCAAAATTCATAAAAGGGGAAGCTTGCAATTTGAAAACCATGAACCAGTTTGACTTTGAGAAATTCTTCCGGATCTTATGCATCCTTCCACGATTTTAATCTTGATGTAAAGGTATAAGTCTCTCTTGAACTTGAGATATACAACAATAAATTGAAATCGAATTGCACTCTTATGACGACACATGCGTTCATAGCTCGTGAATTATCTCCTACAAAACTTGAATTTTACACCTTTGAAGTAACTTACGGTTTTAATAAGCCCATGAGTTTAAACCACTTTTGCCTTGATAACAAATTACCCCAAATCTTATTCATGATTCTTATCCCCACTTGCCATATTAAATTATCAACCAAAACCGAACTCTTTCCCATAAATGATAACTCATCCTTGTGAAAACAAACAGATGATGTAACCTGGTATGCGAACCATGCCTTGAGAAATCCTTCGAAAATAATGACACAAACTGTGATGCAGCTACCCACGAGAGTCATAATAGGCGTCAAATGTTTATGCCTTTAAGTATTCGACTGTAAGGGTCTACACTTCTTATTATAGCACTTGCACTAACTGGTTAGCCATAAAAAGTAAAATAGCACAAACAAGAAACGAAAAACGAGGAGGTGGGATCATAAGGTCAAAAATTAGGGTGCAACACTCTGGTGTGTTGTATACAATGGGATGAAGGCTCTATTTATAGGCTAGAGAAGAGTTTGGGCAGATTTGGAATTGTGGTATTCAAAGATGGTTTTTGTGAAAAGATCTCATGAACCTAGGTGATGGTTTGGTTCTGTTGGCCTTGCTTGCTTTCAAAGAGATTAGCCCTCTAAAACCAGCTGCAATGAGCTGTAAGAAGTGACCAAAGAGTGTACAAGGACACCCTCCCATGCCGCAGCCCCCAAACACTCTCTCTCATGTGTACCTTTTGTACTTTTCTTTAATAAACAAATGGATCTTGGATGATTCTTTGGATTTGCTTGATTTCCCTTCTGAATTAGTTAATTTCACTCTCAAACACATCATATCATAGGTCATTCCATGGTTAGAGATGAAGTTCATAGTTGAAAATCAAGTTCATGTTGGGTTTTGGCAAGTTGACAAACTAGTGCACATGCCTAACTTTCTCACTTCATAACTCTCAGCTCACAAGGGCTATGGAAGAGTTCTAGTACTATTTGGAAATACCTCATGGAGCTCTACAACTTTCATGTTCACTGAAATTTCAGAATCCAAGTGGAACTAGGTCAAAAAGCCCTTCAAAGTTGGCTAAAAACATGATTTGCAAGGCCAAAAGACTTAGAAATTTTCTAAGTGTTTCCCCCTCTTGTGATGTTTTTGACCATAACTCCCAATTTACTCATTTTTTGCACATGGAAATCTGTGAGACTTTTGTAGGAATTGTCAAGATCTTTCCAACAAGCTTTGAACCACATCATTTGGATGTGTGGTTAGGAAGTTATGGTTCTGCCCCTTTCAAAACCCTAATTCCCGATTTTTGCGATTACTCCCAAATCCTTGATCCAATGGTCATGAAACTTCATGGATAGATGTAATATGACATTAAGAACATTTTTTATTCACACTTTGAGGTCAAATTCCTTATAGTTGGAGAGTAGACTTTTTGGTCCACGAAACGATCGATCGATGACGATCATATCGACTTTTGTTGTTCTGGGTCTTCTAAGGCCCTGAAACTTCTTAAGGGGACTTGAATAAGTCATATGATCTTCATGGACCATAATTCCATCATTGGAACACCTTTAAATCAAAAGTCAAACCACAGTTGACTTTTCCTGATCATAAACCCTAATCGGGGATCCTGAATTGCACTATTTTTAATTTTCGGGTGACAATCTCAAATTGGACTCACGATTGACCCAATGGAGTATCTTTGATGAAGTGGAGACTTGTTTCATGGAGAAACAATCCAATACCTTGACTGATTAAATCGTTGAAACCTCGATTTCCGGCTGTACGAAACCCTAATTCACTTGTATCTTAACAAAGACAAAATTGAAATAGGTTAAGGTTAGATAAACAATGGTAATGCTCCTAGAATGATGATGAATATTTAAGGGGTCAAAATTTAGGGTGCAACAGTTGCCCCTATTTAAATATCTTCACTGGATGGCAATGAGAGATGATAATCCTCTAAGAATCGTAGTGAAAGGTATTTAAATATAGCAAACCAGAAATTTTGTCCCTTAGATCGGATGGTATGCAAAAAGGATAAATGCGAATATGCCATGAATCTAAATGATGCTTGGATGCAAGGCAAATGCAGACACACGAGCAAAAATTAAAGAACGACAATACGACGAGTAATTACTCATAGGGGACCCGACACACTGGGGAACCAACAAACATCATCCATGAACGGAACTGGATGGAAAAGAGTCACAACATTCAAAATATCGATGAATGAGGTGAGTAGAAATCTGGGAAATATAACAAGGACACAGAAACAAACATCCGGAAGAACATCGAATGAACTCTGAAATATACCAGAGATACTCGGAAAAACATCGAATAAACTCTGGAATATATCAAAGAAGCACATTGAAGACATATATTTTGAAGGTACACCCGAAACATTTTAGAAGGGTATTTGAAGACATATCTGGGAGAACATCAGGCAAGCAACAAAGTAGTTCTGGAAGAACATCAGAACAAAGACATATATATATCCGGAAAAACATCGAAAAGATTCTGGAAAAATATCAGAATTTAAAGTAAATATCTGGAAAACCATCAGATAAAAAACTCAATCTGGAAAAACATCAGAGAGAGAAACATATCCAGAAAAACATCGGATAAATTCTGAAAAAAACATCAGAATCAAGGTAAATATCTGGAAAACCATCAGATAAGTTCTGGAAAAACATCAGAACAAAGACTCAATCTGGAAAAACATCAGAGAGAGAAACATATCCGGAAAAACATTGGATAGATTCTGGAAAAACATCATAATCAAGGTAAATATCTGGAAAACCATCAGATAAGTTCTGGAAAAACATCAGAACAAAGACTCAATCTGGAAAAACATCAGAGAGAGAAACATATCTGGAAAAACATCGGACAAATTCTGGAAAAACATCAGAATCAAGGTAAATATATGGAAAACCATCAGATAAGTTCTGGAAAAACATCAGAATAAATGCTCAATTTGGAAAAACATCAGAGAGAGAAACATATATGGAAAAACATCGAATAGATTATGAAAAAACATCAGAATCAAGGTAAATATCTGGAAAACCATCAGATAAGTTCTGGAAAAACATCAGAACAAAGACTCAATCTGGAAAAACATCAGAGAGAGAAACATATCTGAAAAACATCAGATAGATTCTGGAAAAACATCAGAATCAAGGTCAATATCTGGAAAACCATCAGATAAGTTCTGGAAAAACATCAGAACAAAGACTCAATCTGGAAAAACATCCGAGAGAGAAACATATCCGGAAAAACATCGGATAGATTCTGGAAAAACATCAGAATCAAGGTAAATATCTGGAAAAACATCAGAACAAAGACTCAATCTGGAAAAACATCAGAGAGAGAAACATATCCGGAAAAACGTCGAATAGATTCTGGAAAAACATCATAATCAAGGTAAATATCTGGAAAACCATCAGAAAAGTTCTGGAAAACCATCAGAAAAGTTCTGGAAAAACATCAGAACAAAGACTCAATCTGGAAAAACATCAGAGAGAGAAACATATTCGGAAAAACATCGGATAGATTCTGGAAAAACATCAGAATCAAGGTAAATATCTGAAAAACCATCAGATAAGTTCTGGAAAAATATCAGAACAAAGACTCAATCTGGAAAAACATCAGAGAGAGAAACATATTCGAAAAACATCGGATAGATTCTGGAAAAACATCAGAATCAAGGTAAATATCTGGAAAACCATCAGATAAGTTCTGGAAAAACATCAGAATCAAGGTAAATATCTGGAAAACCATCAGACAAGTTCCTAGAAAAACATCAGAACAAAGACTCAATCTGGAAAAACATCAAAGAGAGAAACATATCCGGAAAAACATCGGATAGATTCTGGAAAAACATCAGAATCAAGGTAAATATCTGGAAAACCATCAGATAAGTTCTGGAAAAACATCAGAATAAATGCTCAATTTGGAAAAACATCAGAGAGAGAAACATATATGGAAAAACATCGAATAGATTCTGGAAAAACATCAGAATCAAGGTAAATATCTGGAAAACCATCAGATAAGTTCTAGAAAAACATCAGAACAAAGACTCAATTTGGAAAAATATCAGAAAGAGAAACATATATGAAAAACATTGGATAGATTCTGGAAAAACATCAGAATCAAGGTAAATATCTGGAAAACCATCAGATAAGTTCTGGAAAAACATCAGAACAAAGACTCAATCTGGAAAAACATCAGAGAGAGAAACATATCCGGAAAAACATCGGATAGATTCTGGAAAAACATCAGAATCAAGGTAAATATCTGGAAAACCATCAGATAAGTTCTGGAAAAACATCAGAACAAAGACTCAATCTGGAAAAACATCAGAGAGAGAAACATATCCGAAAAACATCGGATAGATTCTGGAAAAACAACAGAATCAAGGTCAATATCTGGAAAACCATCAGATAAGTTCTGGAAAAACATCAGAACAAAGACTCAATCTGGAAAAACATCAGAGAGAGAAACATATCCGGAAAAACATCGGATAGATTCTGGAAAAACATCAGAATCAAGGTAAATATCTGGAAAACCATCAGATAAGTTCTGGAAAAACATCAGAACAAAGACTCAATCTGGAAAAACATCAGAGAGAGAAACATATCCAGAAAAACATCGAATAGATTCTGGAAAAACATCAGAATCAAGGTAAATATCTGGAAAACCATCAGATAAGTTCTGGAAAAACATCAGAACAAAGACTCAATCTGGAAAAACATCAGAGAGAGAAACATATCCGGAAAAACATCGGATAGATTCTGGAAAAACATCAGAATCAAGGTAAATATCTGGAAAACCATCAGATAAGTTCTGGAAAAACATCAGAACAAAGTCTCAATCTGGAAAAACATCAGAGAGAGAAACATATCCGGAAAAACATCGAATAGATTCTGGAAAAACATCAGAATCAAGGTAAATATCTGGAAAACCATAAGATAAGTTCTGGAAAAACATCATAACAAAGACTCAATTTGGAAAAACATCAGAGAGAGAAACATATCCGGAAAAACATCGGATAGATTCTGGAAAAACATCAGAATCAAGGTAAATATCTGAAAAACCATCAGATAAACACGACAGAAAAATCTGTTTGGTAGGTGCCAAGTGAGTTGGTCTTTGACCACAAGGTAAGACGTGGATAAAATACGACCTCGGGAGAAATGCAAATGAGATGAAACACTCATGTTATGCATATGAATATGAATTATGCAGATGATATATGATCAAATGCAAATGCAAAGGTCGAAGACAAGGCTCGACTCTTTTGGTGAGATGACAAGACTGGAGAACTGACTCCTCAACACTGATATCACTGTGATTTTGCTTGGGGACTAAAGATGCTACTGTTGGGCACATCCCTTCCACAATGGTAAACTGTGTCAAGTTGATGATCCTTGTAGGAAGGATGAAGAGCTGTTTGGGGATTCTTCAAGTAAACTGCCCCAAATTAGCTGTCTGTTGTAGATGAACTGATAATTGCTTCAGCTTGTCTGATGTTGAAAATGACTAATCCACTGTGTGCTTGGAAGGATTGCCCCAGTCTAAGTTTTGAAGTATCTTCTGGATAAACTAAAGTCTGAGAAGACCTTTCCCTGAACAAGTATTGAACTGATTCTTCGACAGGATGTGAAAAGAACTTGCCCCTGATAGGATCACCGACCAAGTTTCTCAATGTTTGAAAATTCCTTGAGAGGAAAGCCAGTTTGCAAACAAAAGTGTTCATACAAACATAGTAATGTAAAGTTCATGCAACTTTTGAAATCAAAATCATTTTTGAAAGATGCAATATAAATGAGTCATTGGTCAGAACACGGTGGTTCAAAACACTTAAAAGTGAAAGGTAAAGCAAAAAGGTATGATGCCAAAACAAATGATCTGCAAAGATCTTTTGGAGTCAGTTTAAGCAAACTTCTTATAGTATGCTTTCAAAATAACCTTTTTTTCAGTTAGGTCTTTTGAGGGTTGTAGCGTGGCCTGGTTCACGGTTTAAGAAACAAAAGATAAAAGCTCAAAGTTTATTTGTGCCCACCCAATCTACATGATGATCTTCAGTCCTATGCTCAGCTAACTCAGAATATACACTCAGGTTCCTATAGGAATTGCACTGATTATAGCCATGATGATGGTTCAGAAGTCTAAGGACTCTTGAGACGGTAGTCACTACTTCCTTATAACATCTGACATTGAGGATTTTCAGGGTAAAGATTTAAATATCTCCTATTCTATTATCCCTAACTTTTGCCTGAACTGTTTCTTGTGATGATTACAAGCGGGATGCCCCAGTTTTGCCTAAGTCTCCTTCATAGGTTTTGACTTAGCGGGCTTTTCTTTTGATTGATTTTTTTTGAAAGAAAGAGAGTGATTGTCTGGCTTTAATGATTACGGTGAACCATCATCGGCTTTTTGGCTTGAAAAACATCTTCGACACTTACTTGTGGTGTGCGAAGGAAAACTTGTGAATGAAACCTTTATATGAAGGGTGTATTGCAGGAAAGCACAATCAAGTTAACTGAGAAACTACCCTGCCCCAGGTTAAAATTGCAGTTTTTCTGTAAAGAAAGAAACTCCTACTTCTAGGCTCAAAGGGGTTAACGAGGGATTATCTTCCTTATTTCTCCAGTGTTTGGGAGTTAAAACAATGCCTCACATCGTCAACAAAGTTTGATTGAAAGCATACTAACAGCAGTTATGGGTATAACGTTTTCATCATCCTCCGTCAAATATTTGCATGTCCAAAGTTTGAACAAAAGGTGCATATTTTAAAATATAAAGCATAAGGATGCAAATAATAGACAAATGAATTGAATCAAAAGTTGCAATGCTCATTTCATTGGTATGAAAGTACAAACACTAATTAAAAGCAAACAACTTAAACAAAATGAAGGAAAGTACAAACAATGAGAAATAAAAGGCCTAGTGACTAAATCAGGACAAGGATGAGCCGTCTTGTCTGAAACACTGGTGTTTTAAAAAGATAGTCTGCTGAAGTCAGACTGAAGCTTCACTTTTGATGCACTGGCAAGGGATTGTTCTGAACATTCGGATGACTATCCTTAAAATCAAGGATTCCAGTTCTAACCAATTCACACACTCTGGCTTTTAATGCATAACAATGCTCAAAATCATGGTCTGGGGCACCCTCATGAAAAGCACAATGGAGATCAACTCTAAATCCAGTTGGAGGAGGATTAGGAGGAGGTTGCAAAGTCTTTGTAGTGATCCACCCTTGTTGAACTAGATCAGGATAAAGTTCTGTGTATGTCATGGGAATAGGATCAAATTGATTCCTATTTCGATACTGGTTATGTCCAACAGTTGGACGTTGAGGAGTCTGAGCTGGTGGTGGAGCAGCAGCAGCAGTAATGACATCAATAGTAGAGTGATTATACCTTGGTTGGGGACAAGGATTTCTCACTTCAACCATGACAGCGTTGGTTTGATCTTCTTTCTTATTATGGAAGGCCCCAAGGGATTTCTTCGCACCACTTGAAGATTCAGCAGCTTCGGAGACTTTACCATTTTTCAGTCCTTCTTCTAACCTTTGAACAATAGTCACCAGATCTGTAAAGCTTGAAGATACACTTCCTATCATCTTTTCCCAATAAAGAGGGGACAGAGTATCCATGAACATTCCAGTTAATTCCTTCTCTGCTAGAGGGGGTTCAACCTAGGAAGCCAATTCTCTCCATCGTTGGGCATACTCTTTGAATGACTCTTTCTTATTCTGAGACATATTTTGAAGTTGACGGCGATCAGGAGCCATGTCCAAATTGTATTTGTATTGCTTCATAAAAGCGTCGGCGAGATCCTGGAAGCAGTGAATAATGTTATGCTCTAAGTTCATATACCATTTGAGAGAAGCACCACTCAAGTTGTCCTGAAAGCAGTGGATGAGCAGCTTCTGATTGTTGGTGTAGGCTGCCATCTTTCAGAAGTACATGATCAGATGGGCTCTTGGACATGAGAGACCCTTATACTTCACAAACTCAAGAATCTTGAACTTAGCAGGCATAACGAGGCCAGAAACTAAGCACATGTTGTCTGCATCAACGTTGAAGAAGTCAGTACCCTCGACAGCTTTGAGTCTCTTGTCTATGTTGTGAAACTGTTCACGGACAATTTCAGGCTTAACAAAATCTTCATGATCTTCTCCTTGAGCACTGGCAGCATGGTAGTTAGAGAAAGGAGTCTCAAAGGGAGTTCGGCCATTCTGGGAAAAACAGTGTGGACCACAGGTCTGGGCTCCGTAAAGACGGGAGCTTGAAAAATTAGTCTGACAGTCTGACCAATCATAGCATTAGATGCAAGGGGTGGAGAGTAGTTGGGAGGTAAACCAAATTATGGCTAAGTTGAAGATGGCAATTGAACAGGAGCAGGATCAGCACTTGAAACTTCCTAAAGGACGGTCCTTTGAGATGGCTTTCCTCTGGCAATCAATACTTGAAGCATCTCGGTGAGCTTAGTCATGCCTGACTTCAACTCATCGATCTCCATTCAGACTTCTGTGTTGTGTACTTCTTGCTTTGACATCTTGTGTCTATAATTAGCTATAGTCCGATATCGGTGTCGAGGAATCAGTTTGACGACTCAAAGGCACACTAGAAGATGAAGACAACTGAAGATGAGCGACTGGACAAACAGAGGTATGCCATGAACCATGCAAAGATGCAAATGTAATGTAATGCTATGCAAGACAGGATGCAAAACACATATAACAGGATCAAACGTTTACGATCATAATATGGAGTCTGGGTAAAGAACCAACCATAGGGTGTGTAATAAGGATAAAGCACCTGCACAACGGGTTCTATAAAGTTCCCAGAGTCATAGTAAATCCTTCAGATATTGTCAACTAAGGCAACTACTTACGTGAGTCAACAATATTCTCAAGATAAACTCGTTTGAGTGTAGCATCGCGTGACAACTATTGAGGGACTACTCCCTAACAATTTCCGCGCTACGTCCTAAAAAGGCCAAGTGGGGTAAAAGTGTTACTAAAGGTCCTCAGCTTCGCAGACTCATGTTGAAACAATTAGTGAATACACGACTACTCATGCATTACTAACCATTTTAAAGAGTCTCCACTGAGCGTGATTACATCATATGTCAGACATATTGGGACTACTCCCAATAGCCCAACTTTTGATCATATCACAATCCTATCTCATGTGTCACTCAAATCCGGGTTAGGATTTATCTTACAAGGCACCCAAAACAAACAGATATATTGACATATATACATAAATATACAAGCAAGCAAACATATAGCAAACACAAATATAAACAAGGTGGGCTTAACCCTCTTAGGGGAGTCCCCAGTGAAGTCGCCATTTCTGTTACAGTGAGAATCGTGATACCAAGCTATTGATTAACTTGAATCTTAATTCATAAAATTCACAACCGGACTTTTAATTTATCCAAAAAAGGAAAGGTTTAAAGAAAGAAAAACCTATAAAAATGCAAAGCAAAAAGCAAGGCTTAAAGCTAAGCAAAGAGAGATCTAAAGATTCGGGGGTTGGTTATGCCTAGGGTAGGTATTTCACATCCTAAACATCTGTAGTACTCTACAGGAACCTCTTGTTAATATTTGTGTTTGCTAAAGTTTCCTTGCTAAAAGAAATGTGCTAAGGGTAAAGATATAAAGTATACAAAGTATGTACGAAGTTTGTAAAGTATGTAGAGTATGCTCGCAAAGACATCGCATCTCGTGCCTACGTATCCTGACGGGAATGGAATCAGAGCAACCGTAGTTCCCATATCTAGGGGTGAGGAACTCTTGACTGTGGTCAAGGTTCCAAGGGGATGTAAGCATTCATAGAGAAGTACTTACATGGAGTGCGACGACTCCTGAATCTACGTTGTGATTATTATGATAAAGGATGTCCACGGCGGGACGCTAAACATGAGTACGGCGACTCAGATCCTAAGGTTAGGATAACGGGGAAAAGATGTCCACGGTGGGAGGCTAAATAAAGCATGGCGACTCCAATCCTAAGGTTAGGATAAAGGGTAAAGAATGTCCTATGTAAACTAACAATGTCACACAATGTAAATAGAAGGCTCAAAACCTCAAGGGGATAATCAATGGTTTAAAAGGTGAATCACTTAAATGTGTACAAACAAAGTTGAACTTCAAACTTTAAATGCACAAGGGATCCAACAATACAAGTTCATGTCATCTTAAAATTAAACTCAAAGAGGAATAAAATAAAAGTTTGAAAATGAGAGATTATGAGGGGAAAACCCTAAAATGATTTGCAATCCTTTCACAATTTAAAGTGTTCTTAAAATGGGAATTTTAGATTTCTTTGGACATTTTATGAAAATATACAATAAAATAAGAATTTAGCAAAAAAAGAATCAACTAAAAAGGATTAAAAATGAAGAAATTATGAAATTTTGTGAAGAAAACACGAAGAAACAAGTAATTAAAAAGAAGAGATGCACTTGGTGGGTGTTGAACTCACCACCTTTGGATCACAAGTGTAAAACTCCACCATCTCAGCCAAAGGCGCGTGTGGAATTAAGATGAAAAAAGAAGAACAAATAGTAAAAACATAAAAAATCATAAAATTTGATAAAAAGTGGCTTCGTTGATGTCGCGGTGAAATTTGGATACCAAGCTATCGATGAGCCTGAATCTTAATTCATTTGAAACCGAACTTTGATTTGTCCAAAGGAAGGGAAAAATATCGAAATACCCACAATGCAATGCACATGCAAAGGTTAGAGAGTTATAGGTTGGGGGGTTGGTTAAACTTAGGGAAGGTGCTAGCATCCTAAGTTTCTGTAGTACTCTACAAGAACCTCGTGTTTTATGTTTGTGTATTGCTAAGGATTATCTGCTTAAGGATAAAAGACCTAGTGGTTTAATTCTAAATATACTCGATAAGATGTCGCATCTTATGCCTACATATCCTTACGGGAGTGGAATCAGAGTATCTGTAGTTCCCCTAAAGGGTTTGAGGAGTTCTTTGACTGTGGTCAAAGTTCCTACGGGATTAGGGTAGTTGATTGATTGATTTTAGGAGAAAATATGAGTTGTCATTTTAAGAGAGATTACTTGATTTAACCACCACAACTTTGTAGGAAAATAGTCTTTGCATCGTCTTAAGAGAAGGGCTCAAGTACTCTGATTGTCAACAAGTACGCCTCTATCTCTCCTAAGGCAAAGTTCCTACATATTAATTAAATTGTTATGGGGTAGGAGTTTTATCTCGCTTAAGATGATTAACATCTTGTTCTCTAATATGTTTGAATAGTTTGATTTAAGTTGTTGAATGTGTTTGTCTAAGTTGTAAAGAAAAAGGTCCTCCTTATGGGGTAGGATCTAAACTTAGAAGATCGACTTGAATGGGATCAAGGATCCATGAGGAGTATGATGCAAATGAGATGCATACGCACAATTGTTTAGGTTATGCGCAGATTCTTCCTTTGGACGCATGCAATACGGTAAAGTAAATGCGATAAATGTAAATTGCAGGAAATAAAGGCAGATAAATAAATCCATACACAAACGCATGAAATCGCTAAGTGAGTGTGTGAATTGTGCATGTGTGAGTGAAAGTGAATATGCGGACGAAATCGGAGCAGAGACGCAAGCGTGCATGATTGATTGATTTTACGGGAGATTGAATTGATTTGAGAGAAGTCAGATTTATTTTAAGGGGATTGATTTTAAAAGGTTGAGTTGATTTATGTGCGATTGTAATGGATTAGTTTTTTAGGAAAGGTTGAATTTTATGGGTCGATTTTAAGAGAAATGGTTGAATTGATTTTTAAGAAGATTAATTTTAAGAGAAATTATTTTAAAAGGGTGAATTAGTTTTTTATTAATTTTAGTAAAGAGCTTAGGTGATAAATTAATTTCGAGAAAAAGGTTACTTGATTATTTTTAGTGAAATTAAATTGAAAACTAGATTTCTGAATAGAAATGATTTTAGAGAGAAGTTTATTATTAAATATGTGGTTTTTTTAGTTATTATAAAAGATAAAAGTTAATTAATTATAAAAAGAGATTGTTTATTATTATTTTATTAAATAAAAATTAATTAAATATGAACTGGTTTATTATAATTAAAAGTTATGGTTATTATTAAAAGTTAATTTAAATTATACAAATAGTTTTAAAAGAACAAGTTATTTAGAAAAGACTTTTGGTGAACAATTATATTATTATTTTTAAAAGGTAAATAAATAAATAAAAATAGATTATTTCAAAAGTTGATTAATTAAAAGAAAAAAAAGAGGTTAATTAAATAAATGAGTTATAAAAACATTACTTTAAAAGTCTTATTAGTTGTTTTTGAATAAGAGGTCTAACTAAAAAGGATTAGTTTAAGTTAATTAAGTAAAATAAAAGGAGTTAAACATATTAAGTTAATGGGCAGTTTAAAAGATTTATTAAATAAAAGTTGTGATTAAGTTATTTAATTATAAAAATTAATGATTAAGTGATTAAATTAGGTTTAATTAAATAGGGTTAAGGATAATGAAGATTTTAGTGGAGGCGGGTGATTAGGTGCGATAGGCTGCGGGGGTGCACAGTGTGGTTGCGCAGTGTGGAACGTGTGATCCGTCTGATGATAGATCGTACGGTGATGAGGTGTGAGTGCAGGGTGATTATCGTGCGTGTGTGCGTACGTGATTATATTACACATAAAAATAGAGAAAAAAACTAAATCCTTAATTCCCAAATTCGATCTCCCTCTTGTCCGCCATTGTTCTCCTTCTTCGCTTCTCACTCGACCTCTCCCTTTTCCCTTCAGTTTCCTCGTCGTCCCGCTCTTTTTCCTTCCTTTTCCTCTATCGCTCTCCGAACCTTCCGCCTTCATCTTCTCGCTCACCATCTATCTCGATCGATTTCTCCTCTCTCTTATATATCAACCTGAAACAACAACAATGTTAGCACAAAAAAACTATTGACAATTTAGAAATGGGTTTTTTACAGGGTTTTTGAAGATGGCTCCTCGGCGATGATGGCGAATGAAAGAAATGGGTGGCTCGCGGCGAAGTTCAGAAAGGTGAGTTCTCCTTTACAAAATTTTTACGATTTTTATGATTTGGGATTTTTGTGTGTTTCTGAGAACGGTTGTGAGTTCTTGTCCCTGTCCTTTCTTCATCTTAGTTCCCTTCTCTTTATAGGTGGTACGAAACGGAACGAAGTGTCAATGATAATAACCCCTTTTCTTTTTTTGTTTGAAGATGTCTGAAACATGCTGGAAGTTTCCATTTTCATACCGATAGATTAAAAACCTTCCTTTTATGCTTGATCTTGTTGGTGATTGTTCTGTCAGCGGTTTATTGATGTGGATTCTCGTGTTTTATTTCTAGATTGGTGTTGAGCTGATTGGGAAAGAAAATTGCTCGTATGATGTGTGTTTTGGATGCCGACTGCTGCTAATTGACTTCTCAAATTACGTTGGTAAGCCTTTAACATCAATCTAAGAAGGAAAACTTGAATTTGTAAGCTCTGGATCGAACTATCTTTAATCGTCTTCTTCTTGGATTTGTAGGTTTGAATGCTCGATGACAAAGGTTTGAATGCACATGGGTCGATGACAATGTAAGGCTCGTTGTATTGCTGAGACTTCCATTTTCCATTGCTATGTTATTGTTTGGAAACACTGTTGACAACAATTATGTTCTTGTTCTCAGGGTTGAAGATCAAACTTCCGACGCGCACGGCCCTTTGCTTTGGGGGTGACTTGCTGGAATTAAACACTTGCTCTTCTTCTTTTCCGTATAACACCCTCTGTTATGATCCCTTATGATGGTATGAGTCGATAAAAGATACGATGCCAAATAGAAAAACGGGGTTTCGATCTAAGTTGAAACATAGAGGACCTTGCTGTTTTGGATTAAGTTAACTTGGAAACAACTGTGTTCCTTGGACTCTTATGCTTGTATTTGGCCATTTTAAATGATGAATGATCATTTGTGACAAGAAATAGCAGGTGGAGGATATAATTACTAATCCTCCTCAAAAGATTCGCGTTGTACATCGTGGTCTAACTCCTTTTTCTTTTCTATTGAATTTGCAGGTACTTCTTCAAAATCTGTTCTGCAAACGATTTCGGTTCAACTTTGGATTGCTTGAAGAATAAAGCTTCATAGTGTTGCACCCTAAAATTTGCTCAACTTATTCCACCTGATCTTATGTTTCAATTGCATTGTCATTTGCATAAAAAGTCATGTACATAGTCTAATCATTTGCATAGCATAGCATGGGCAAGTCATCCAATAAGGGACCAAATGCAATTCTTATGAGCATATCAAGAGGGTATTATTCAAATTCAAGCACATCCAAGTCATCAGAAAGAAATTGAAATCTAAGAAGTCAATGGATCAAGCAGTGGATCTATCTCCTATCTTGAGGGTATTTGAAGATCATCAAAGAAGTTGTGAGTCATGAATTGAGGCCATGGAAGGTACATAGACATCATGGTGGACCTAGAGGGTAATTTTGAAAGTGAGACAAGTCATTGATGTGATTGCAAGAGCTGTAGTTGAAGACAGTCAACTAGGGTTTCATCTGGGTCAACCCTGGGTCAACCCTAGGTCAAATGCTTGGTCGAAGGTCATCAAGGTCTATTTGAAAGATGTGGGATGCCTCATTTGACATGTAGATATGGATGTGGTGTTGTGCCAAGGAGGAATCAAGAGAAATCAAGAAGAAGAGAGGTTTCTAAATTAGGGTTTCTGTGTAAAATCCCCTGATTTAGGGCAAACTTCCCAGCAAGATAATTCAGAATGCAAGTCTCAAATGGATCCTTGGCCAACATGAAACTTGTATAGGATCTCAAGACCTTTAATTTTAGTGGTGGAAGACATCAAGGAGATTTATAGAACTCAAGTTATGGTTCTTGCAAGTTACAGGTCATCTGAGGACACTGAAATTTGTCTGTGAAAGTTACTTGACTTCCAAGCAATTTTTACCCCTCAAGGAGATTTCAAATGGATTTATGGTCAACATGAGAGTTGTTCCTCATGATCTTAGCTTTCTATAAAGGTATGGTATGCCTTCATCTTATTTGTGGAACTCTACTTATGACTTTGGCAAGCAAAGGGTATTTTGGTCATTTGGAAATTATGGGTCATTTCAAGCATATGCCTAAAACTCATACTTGAAAGTCTCAAATGGAAAAATGTTCAACATCAAAGTTGTTCCAAATGACATTTTGAGTCTAGAAAAATGGTCATGGAAGTTGGCAAATGCTCATAGCTCAAGGTTGCAAATTTGGCCAAATAAAGGTGAATTTAATGAATAAAAGTGACTTAAAAAATGAGATTTTGCAATACATGTCCAAATGGGATGAAATTATAGGTCATTTTGATTGGAATTAATGTTTTGAGAACATTGGCAATAGTGGATTTTTGAGTTATGAACAGAATTTGGAAGTTATCTCAAGTTACTTGTAAAAGAAGAAACATATGCCAAATCACAAGGGATCAATGTGTAAGGAGCTTCCAGCATCTTCCAGAACTTTCCATTCACATCTATATAAACCCTAGAGCTCATTCAATGCAGGGTTGGTGATTCATTTGGTAGAAATTTCAGAGTTGCATTTCATTTTGCTTTTGTGCAAATCACACCCAAATTCTCTCAATTCTTCATCATTCTCCAAAGTTTTGATTCTATCATACTCAATAATCATCACTGATCATATTACAAGCAAGATTTGAGTGATTTGAAGCAAGATTCGTGTGCTGCAAATTTTCTCATACAAGTGCAAGAAGAGTTGGTTATGGCAATCCAAGGCATTTGAGCAAGAGTTGCTGCATACAGAACCAAGATCCACATCCATTGATCAATTCTAGAGCGTTGCTAGCTGTGAATCCAAGAACTTCACCATTTGTTTTCAGTTTTGCACCAGGTTAGTATTTCCTTCGAATTAGCTTGAATTAGTTAGCATGATGTAGGATTATTAGGTTAGATGTAACCTAGGTGGTTAGATGATTGATCCTGGAGCTTTTGGCAAGATTTGGAAGAGGTTGAAATTTTGACATACCAACTGTTTTGAACTAGGACTAAGAGGATAGAGAGTGTTAGTTCATGTGGATTGGCTTAGGGTAATCAGTGATGTTTGGTGGTTATTTTGATGTCAATAGACTGGCAAAACATGAGAGTGAAAGTTGGGGTATTCATGGAGGTAGAGCTATCGGGTTTGGCATTTGAGGGCGTTGTAGTGGAAACTAATGATGTAGTTCTGTTCAGCTTAAGAATTGGAGCAACTTTGCTCTTTAAAGAAATAGATTTGGTTGAGAGATGAAGGAGAACAAGGCAATAGAAGATAGCTTCAAAAAGCTTCGTGCATGGAAGTTGCTTCACAAACCCTAGTACACCCAAGGTTGAAGATGATATATGGTGCGTTGGATCCCAGCAAGGTTGTTGACTTAGACTCAAATCTCACGGCCAGAGTTTAAACAAGAAACGAGAGGGAAACTCTGAGTCCAAAACTCAGCGTTTCATTTAATCTCTCCCCTGGGCTTAGTAGACGTTTTGCTTTCCACACCACCATTTCCAGGCCCATTCACAATTGAACTGAATCTTGTTACTTTTTGCACCATCACTTTCTTTATTTTCTTTTGATTTTCGTAATTAATTCTGATTGTTTACTGGGCTTAGTACCAATTGATAGTCGTACCCCACATGAGGCCCATTCTGGATATTACGCTGGAAGAGATTACTACCTACACCACGCGTTTCCCCTTTTTGTTGATTTATTCATTTGTTTTTCTGAATTGGTCTGGGCCTAAACAACATTGCTACGGGCACCTCCAGTACAAGCCCACCAGCAATTTACTTGTGATATCACTGCTGCTTGCACCCCCCTGGGCTTCTTGCTTTTATTTTGTTTGTAATTCATTTTTTCATCATTTTATAAAACCCATAATAAATCAAAAAATGAGAATTTTGACATGAGATTTTTTGCAATAGAATAGATTTGACTTGAAGAAGATTAAAAAGAATAAAAAATATTAGTTTAATTCTTTTTTTTTTTGCCATTATTTTACTTTTAATAGTGTTTTTAATTGAATTTAGTTGTATATAGTTTTTGTAGAATTTCTTTTAGGGGGTTCTCATGATCTTTTTAGGACAATTTTTTTAGTATAATTAGATACATATCTTAGGTACCCCCTTGATTTTTATACCAATTTTTTAGGATTTATTTTAGGTAGTTTAGTTAGAAAATATTAGGCTAGTCATTTAGGGTTATGAATATAATATAGGTATAATAAAACAAGTTTCTTTTGGGTTTTCTTTAGGACAAATTAAATGATGGGACTATAGGGGTATTATGGGTAAGTGATAGATCCCTTAGAAAATGCTAGGAATTCCCCTATTATGTTAATACTATTAGTATATTTTCTGTAATTGATTGATTGTGTGGTGTGCCCTCTCTAAGGTTATTTGTTTGACTGTGTGGGGTATTGGGCCTGCTTGGGGTTTGGGTTTGAGCTGAAGACTTTGCTGATGAAGCCCATTGAAGACAAAAGGAATGAAGACCTATTTCAAGAGTGGATGAAGAGTATATCTTGCTGGCAGCTGATGAGGTTATAGGATCTAGGAGCTAGGTAGAGCTATAGAATAGAAACTTGATTCACAAACATGGAAGGTCTTGTTTGCCTCCATTCTTTCTCTATGATTCAAAGTCTCTTTTAAATATCCACCTCCTTCCTTTGGAAGGATTAGTGAATGTATTTAAAAGATAGAACTTTTGAGAGAAAATTGTCTATATCATGTTAACAGCCAGTAGGCCACCCTTGGTAGGCAATTGACTGCTTAACATCCAATGCATCCTGTTAACTGCTACTCATCTTGGAGAGTGAGACTTGAAGAAAAGCCCTGAAAGATTGAAGATAGAGACCTTGCTTGAAGGCTTGAAGATGAAGACTGATGCTTGCTTGAAGCTTGTAGATGGTTGAAGATGACTTGAAGACAGATGTTGATGCAGATTGCTGTTTGCTGTTTATTTTTACTGTTTATAATGTTTGATGTATTGTTTGAATTTCCCTGACTGTATTGCTTGCTAATTGACCTGTTAGGTTGAAAGTGAATTTTGTTCGCTTTTGCCTGTTGTTTTCTAGGTTCGAGGTTGAGTGGGACTCCCTTGCCTCGCTTGTATTGCTGCATCCATGCATTTTACTACTTTATTGTATATATGCTATTGTTTCTGTTTCTGTTTATCCCTTAGGATCTCTGTTTCTCTCTGCGCAAGAGAGGAACATGATAGACATTAGGTCTTAACCCATGCATGATAACATTAGGTTAGTTTGATTCCCTTTTCAACTATAGGTTAGAGTTTTGTCTCTTCTTTCTCAAAACAAACAGAAAAACACAATAAATATTTCAAACACAATAAAAGCCACTTCTTCCGTAAAAGAATGTGAACTCATCAAAACGTCATTTTTGTCCGTTTGGACTGCTAATCAGAAAAACCCTTTTTTAGAAGGAGATAAAAGCAATCAAAACAGACTTGTGTCGTACGTGGCCCGAACTACGTTTTCTCTGATCTTTCATGCTGTATGAAAGTACGTAGGCATAGGATGCGATGTCCTAGCGAGCAACCTTCCCCTCCTTTCCCGTAGGTAGGCGAACTACGTTGACTCTGATTTCTCGTTCCAGACGGGAATACATAGGCATAAAGTGCGATACTTTACCGAGTCCCTTTCTTTCTTTTTAACCCTTAACCCTTAGTTTAGATAGAAATAATAATCCGTACCCGAAAACAAGCGTGGATCCCGTCGAGTACGACGGACGTGAGGGGTGCTAATACCTTCCCCTTGCGTAACCGACTCCCGAATCCAGGATTTGGTTGCGATGACCATTCCTTTCCCCGTTTTGCGGTAGCTTTACTTCGAGCATTTCCTTTCCCTCTGTTGGGATAAATAACGCACGGTGGCGACTCTTCTGTTCAGTCGGCGCCGATTTTCGCAGTAGCGACACATAGGTTGTGGTTTTAACAGCTCCATATGACAGATTCAATAGGTAACTACCAGTTTGCCTAAAGTTGCCTTTTTCAATCTTCTTCAAAATCTTTTTGCATTTTTGACCCTTTCTCTCACTTTCATCAGTTGTTGCTACGCTTGCAAATGTTTGGAGTAGAATCCTTAATTGGCGAATGGAGTTCCGGGCTGATGGCGTGCTTTGGAAGCTGCTGTCAATGGGGTGCCTTTGGATTCAGAAAGACGGTTGCGGATGGTTCTTATATTTGGAAAACCATAGGACGGATGAAGATGGTGAAGGAACCTAACAGGCTCAGCATACAAGTGTCATCTCTGTTGTTCTCTCGGGTCATGATACTGAGGTTAAACCGAAACTTCTTTGAGTTGTTATCTTAAATGCTCAACGTCTCCTGAAGCTATTGTTTTGTAGGCACGAGTCGCGGTTTCTCGGTGGTTAACCCGTATTCTTGGTTTTGTTAGCAGGGCGACATAAGTTGCCAAATTGACGGATTGAGAGAATCGCAAATGCCGGTGCTTGCGCTTTCTAACGGATTGAGGTTCTAGAAAGAACATAGGCTTGCAAGCCAAACAACGAGACCGATGATTCGAAGAAGGTTTAACCGATGAGGTGCAAAGCAGGATGGCATCATTGTTGTCACCGTAGGCAAGGTCTTTGAACATCTACTTCCCTTACTTTGTCTTGTTAAACAAATTCAGTTATGTGTGTCTTTCTGCCCTAAAACTTATTGTTTTCCGTTGTTGTTTCTAGTGAGTCACAAAGAGCGCATTTAAGTAAAGTTCTTGCTTGTGGGCCATGACCACAGGTTGTAATGGCGATTACTTAGTGAAATATTCTCGAGGTCACACATGTAGTAACTGGTTCGTTGTTGTGGTGCTTCCGTTAGTGTTCTGTAAGTTAAATGCTCAATCATGGAATTAAGGTGTGATTCGACGAAGTCTAATCTTAAATAAAACCGTGTGTAGGGATAACTATCACCGTGACCGTTTCGAGACCGACGACCTTCTCGCAGGAATCAAAAGGTTGATAATTTCTGACTTTTGGCTTCAAAGTGATTTTGATGGTAAAAGTCTCTTATCTTTATAGAACCATATTTGTGATAGCTTTCCATCCTCTTTAGATGACCACATTTGCGGTTTGGTTTATAGGCTGCTAAAAAAGGAGGTTACAGAGCATAATCCCTCGAAGCTTACTAGCTCCGCCTTTATCATCGTGGAACCGGGTATGCGGCATAACGTTAGCGTCAACAGAGTGTTTATGACAGTTACTTCTGAGTGTACAAAAAATGTCCTTCTCGCTGAAGTGTGGACCCGCCCGAAGATGGAGATTTTCATACCATGGCACACTACCCTACGGAAAACGTCTCAGTAAATTTGTTTTCAAATTCGGAGCCTTGTAAATAAAACAGAAGACAAACATTCTGTCCTTATAACCATAAGATTGTGTTGTAATACTTGTACTTTAAACCAGTATGAATATATGATGTACTAAAGTTAGGCATTCCAACTTGTATGGAGTCTTATGTATTTCCAGAATTGGTTATAGACCAGATTCAAAAGTTCTTGAATTTGTAATATTATGAATCTTCAATTTGTGACCTTATGCGGTTCTGGCACCTTAAATTCGTTGGAAAAAAGAAAAATGGCCTTAAAAGTAAACCATGACGGAAAGAACCTTCACTTTTGGGACTCTAATCACACAGTTAGTAATGTAGCCTGGATAGCAAGCTATGTTATCAGCCCCAAGGCCTTGCAGATCTCAATCACGAGCATTCATATGAGACCGTGAAAGTCTTGATGATGGCAGAACCTTTTCAAAGGATAACACGTCCCCAAAACAAACATCACACCATAATTGGGCTCGAAACCGAGTTTTAACACACCAAAGCCCATCAACTCCAGTTTGATATCAGTGCACTGTATCTCTTGAGAAACCTTGATGGAAAAAAAATGCCTCCTTAATAAGAGAAGATCAAACCCAATGAGACTCCCTAGGATCTTTGAATTAGAAAGGGTTATGCCCCAAAACGCTTGACGGTGGTAATGAACGTTGTCTCCACTTAAAATTGATGCAACTGCACATGTTGGTTAGTCATAATACACATACATACAAAAGTAAAATAATACAAACAAAAAACAAGAAGACGGGATCTTATGGTCAAAAATTAGGGTGTGACAGATGCCCCTATTTAAGTTTCTTTTATCCGGAGATATGGAGATTGAAATCTTCGTCTCGACGAGATAGGAGGGACTTAAATACAAACATTGCACGGATTTTTGACCCTAAGATGCCACCAAATGCATATGATATGCAATGCTATGAAAATGCAAGGCCGACAGTTCTGTGGAGAAAAGATACCACAGGGGATGAACTGGACACGACACACGGGAAGAACAGGTCCAACAAAGCGAGACTCCACGGGGGAAGATTGACAATCACAAGGGATCCGTAAATATGTTGCGAAGAACTTGTAGGAAAATCCATTGGCAGAACCGACCGTATAGGTCAAATGTAATGATTTCAAGATATCAGCTGAAGAAGTCTACTGTCGAGACTAGTAATTTGATTTGAGAATACTTTTTGCCAAAGTATCTACTGTTAAAATTTTCAGGGAATCTACTGCCGAGATTCTATGTTGAAGCTGCTGGAGATATACTTTCGTCGAAGTCTTTTGGAAATCTACTGCCGAGATTTGCCACGAAATGTAATAGCAATACCTACTGCCGAGGCCTTCTGGAAATCTACTACCGAGATTATCCAGGAAATGAAATATCAATACCTATTGTCGAGGTCTTCTGGAAATCTACTGCCGAGATTAGCCAGGAAATGAAATAGAAATACCTACTGCCGAGGTCTTCTGGGAATCTTCTGCCGAGACTTACCAGGAAAAGAGATATCTTTGAATAAATGTTCACGATGGAAAGATGACCTACTACCAATCCTGGTAGCCTAAGCAAAGGTATCTGTCCAAAATGATACAGGATATTACCTACTATCAAATGTATGATAGCCTAAGCAAAGGTAATAACCAAAATAACCTCCCCACGCCTCATGGTCTGTGTGCCATGAACGGGTCTCAGTTTCTTGTTTGAACTTGAAAAGGGTTGAAATAAACCTCCCCGAGCGTCATGGTCTGGGTGCCATGAGCTGGTCTCAGTTTCTACCTGAAATGATGAAAACTCGTGAGAGCATCTTCACAGGGGATTGAAAATTTTGTAGATTGTAGAATCATTGTAGATTGTAGATGTTATTGTAGAACTTTGTGGATTGTGGAACTCTGGCTGTAAGCCATAATGTACTGGAGGTTACAAAACTTCACCGGGGATTTTCAGGAGAGATGTGAGTGGTTGAATTGTAAAGTATGTCTTCTCAAATAAAGAGAGACTAATGTGATAAACTTCCTCAACTTCTATGGGGAGATGTCGCTTGATGGAAATAAACTTGTGTGATGAACTCGCTGGGGAATACATTCCTGAGGAGCATCCTAGCTGTTGTAAAAATGTGTGAATTCTCAAATAAAGAGAAATATCTGTAAGGTTTTCCATTTACCAAGTCGATAATCACTGGGGATGGACAAACTGTCTTGAGGAGGCTATCATTTGTCGTTTTGAATAAGATCTTGGTCAAAATGAGTTGCTTAAATAAAGAGAGTGCTTGCAATTCAGATGTAAATTGTTGAGAGAACCTTGTAATATTGTCGGAGAAGTATACGTCTTCAGATAGTGATCTTCAAAAAAGAACCTCTTGGGTAGTCAAAGTGCAAAACAAATGCACGCTTAATTCAGATTTAGAAATTGGAGATATCCAAAATGTGGTTGTCAGGGACCGAAGTTCAATTCAGGAAGTAACTGAAGAGAAACTGTCAAGCAAGACTCGACCATTGAGGCACGGGCTCAAATGGTATTTAACTAAAATAAATGTCTTCCACGAGGATCGAACTTCACGGGGAAATAGGAATATTGTGCTCTTTCTGCCTAAAGCTAACAACTCTAATTAGAAGGAGAAGACGCGGCCAGTCACTCGGGGATAAACACGATCAAAGAGACAGAACAAACAAACGCAAAGATGCAAAATGCATATGACATGCTATCTATCTATATGCTATGCGTACGCTATGCTGACAAAACAAAAGAACAAAGGCAAACAGAGATGAAATAAACATCTTGAAGCAAACATCCGACCAATCTTCAAAGATAGAAGTACCACTGGGGATAGGTGGAGAACCAAATACGGGATCACACTCCTGCTTCAGGGCTTCAACAACCTCTCTTGGGGAATAGAGAATATTCCACTTGAGGATGTAACGTCTTGATAAGTCTGAAAGATTGTCCTGTTGAAGACGAGGATAAAGATCTACTAGGAGCGGACCATACTCATAACTGGAGGACCTTCATGGATAAAATAAATATCCATTTCACTGAAGATATTCTTGCTGGAACTGTAGATGGAAATAGCCAAAATGAAGTTTCACATGGGATAAAATAGATATCCTCTTCAAATGAGAAACCCGGGTTATTCTAGCTGTTGGAGTTGGAGCTTTAGTGGGGATGAAATAAACATCCGCTTCGCTGGAGGAGACTGGTGTTGTAGAAGATCCACTGAGGAGTCGAATAATATCTACTTCCTTGGAAATTTGAAGCTTACGAAGGTTCACTGGGATTTTTGTATTGAAAAGATTCATCGAAGAGTTATGATGAAATTATGTATTGATGAGCTGCGTAATGGTAGTCGTCATTCTGAACAAAAAGTATTGTACAACAATATCAATTCTCAAATTCCCCAAGTCACCTGGTTCATAAGAAAAAGAAAGTCATTCTCAAGAGGATTTTACAGAAAACATGACGTCTGAAATGCTTCGATGTCCTCAAACTCTTTTAAAGATTCGTCGAATCTCGACGTAACTGCCCCTGATTGACGGTATAACTGAGTCTTCAAACTTGTGTTCTAGGTGGATCCAAACTTGTACGGATCAAACCTCTTGGAAAATAACTTGCCCCATGTTAGCATAATTCTCAATCTTCATCATCGGTGTCTGTGTGTAAGCTTTCTAAGATATCAAGTGAATTTAGCAAGTCAGAAATGTTAATTTCGAAACTGTTAATGCAACACACGTTTGTCTTTAAGTTTTTTGAAAAAGATATCACAATAACTAGTGACCGAAATCACTAAGTTAGGATATAATTTTTTTTTGTTTATAAGGCCGATGCTAAATTTGAGCATAACTCATAGGAGTCAGGAAACTATATTTCATCGAGTATGCTTTCGAATTAAACCTTATTTCAATTAGGACTTTATGGGTTGTATCCGGGTTTAGTTTCCGATTTGTAAAACAAAGGAATAAAAGGCTAAAATATATTTGTGCCCACCCCATTTTTGAAAGATGCTTATTTTTTATGATACCCTGCCCTAGGTTGAAACGAGGTTTTGATTTGGGGAAAGAAAAATTCTTCATCTAGGTTTAAGGAAGTTTAAATATTTCGGGTGTTTAGGGGGTTTGAAAAAAAATGCCTCACATCATCAGTAGGTTTTTATTCAAAAGCATACAACGAGAGATCATGCGTTTCACTTCATCATCCTCCTTCCAATTATTCATCAAAGTGAAAAAAATTGGGTACAATTGGTATGAAAAATAATTTTGAGTGAATACGAATGGATTTCTTCAAGACAAACATGTTATTGCGTTAATGTTCAAGATAACAAGTTCTTACATGCCAATTATACTTTTAATCAAAGAAATAAAAAGGAAGTACACATAAACAGCTGATGAGCCCTTCTCAGGATTTTCACATATATCAGCGTAACGGGGTTTCATTCACGATTGGGCTTTCTCCCCTGAAGGTTAGCACTTCATCATCTATCATTTCTTGGACTTTATCTTGAAAAACTTTGCACTCTTCGATTGAATGCCCCAAACTCCATCATGAAATTCACAGCTGGCGTTCGGGTTGAACCACAGTGGGTGAGAATTCATGATTCTAGTCTTTCTGGGTGTCATCACCGAGTTTCGGATGACATAAGACCATAGTTGACTGTAATTCATTGGGATAAGATCAAACCAGAGAGTTTCTTCTTTTGCAACACTCAGAGGTGCCTTCTGACTCTGAAACCGTCTTCGAACCTGTCGATTCTGATGCTGATCTGGAGATATCATCCTTCGCTTATGAGGTAGTCGCTGCTTGCGCTGAGCAGTCGCTTCATACTGATGTTGAGGGTGAGGTACTGGAACCGGATCTAACAGGACTTGAGAGGGATCCCAAACTGCATTAACATCAACGCTTCTTTCCTCTAGGGAATCATCAACTGAAATTTCTTCATTAGCTTGGCCATTCAAGTTATCCTGAATTCTTCCACTTTTGAGTGCATTCTCGATGTTTACTCCGACTTCTACAATTTTGGAGAAATCTAATGGCACAACGCCCACCATCCTATCATAATAAGAGTCTGACAGCGTTCTTAGAAACATCTTGCTTAATTCTTTCTCTTGAAGTGGTGGATGAATTTGGGCTGCCAACTCTTTCCATCGTTGCGCGTATTCCCTGAAAGATTCGTTTTCGTTCTTACTCATTATTGCCAGTTGATCACTGTCTGGAGCCACGTCCAAATTATAATTGTACTGTTTCACGAAAGCATCAGCCAAGTTTCTCCAAGACTGAATACGGTTCCTTTGTAACTTCATATACCACATCAGGGATTCCCCACTCAAACTTTCTTGAAAGCAGTGAATCATCAGTTTGTCGTTGTCAGTATAAGTAGTCATCTTCCGACAAAACATCGTCAAATGGTACCTTGGACAACTAATACCCTTGTATACTTCGAAGATAGGTATCTTGAACTTCGGAGGAATAATTACACCTGGAACTAAACATAAGTCATGAGCATCAAGATCAGATGCATTAGCTCCTTTCATTATCTTCAATTGCTCTTTGAGATCACGAAATCCTTTCTCAATTGCTAAAAATCTAGGATCGTCCATCTTTATCTTAACATGAACATTCAGAGTATTCGGTATATGTTGTGGAAACTAGGAATCTCTTTTATCAACTTGATTAACCAAGTTATCTTGTATAGGTTGAGATTGCGTAGGAACATCCACTTGTTGAACATTGTCATCAGAAGGAAGATCAAATATCGAATTAGTCCTTACTCTGAAATCAGTCATGGAATCCATATCCTTGTTTTTTTACTATCCTTTAGTAGATACTTCAAACTTGTTCAGATGGTCGAGATGCTAGCTGACAAGACAAAGGCAGATAGTCGGATGAGGACGCAGAGGAGAAGAGACGCATGCATATGCAAATGTTGAATGCAGGATGCTAATGCAAAAATACAGGATGCAGAATGAAATGTTTCATGGAACTCGAGTATTTATAAATGTTACAGAATACCAAAGAAAATTCATTTATTATTTTTGATATCGGATCACAGATGAATATTCTTAAAAGAGTCATGACATAATATCTAAATAAAAGCTAATAAAGTCCTAAGGAAGTCCTTCATCGTGCTTGGATCTTCTTGAAGATAAGTTTGTCCATGATCAACTTTTAAGGGTAGGAAAATAAATCCTCCATCTCTCTTCTATTCTTGTTGGAAAGTGAGAAAGGAATCCCTTGTTTACTTGGATCTTCAATGTTGATGAAAGTTTCTTTTGAACTTCTATTGATCTTAAATGATGATGGAAGCCTCTTGTATTTGTCTTTTGAGTTTCCTTGATTCTTCAATTAGTGCCCTTAACTTCCTTAGGTCATCCAAGTGAGGACTCTTAAAAGAATATTTCAAAATATTTTCTTTTGTAATCCCTATTGGTTCTATAATGTTTATAAACTCGGGGTTCCATGAAACCAATGCAATATAATGCTATATGGATGCAACAAACACAGGTAAGCACATAGGGACACAAAGATAAACAAACAAGGGAAACCCTAGGTTTGTAACGAGCATGGAGCCAAAGGGTGTACCCATTCCCAAAGGATATGGACTAAAGGTTGGTTGTACCTGCAGAACAAGGTTCTATAGAGGTGCCCAAAATCACTAGCCAATATTTCGGATATTATCAACTTCCCAATTACTCGGTGATTAATAATATTCTCAAGAAAACTTCTTTTGAGTGTAGCATCGCGTAGCAACTATTTCGAGAGTACTCCCTTATAGTCCTCGCACTACATCCTAATAAAGGCCAAAGTGGGGTGAGGTAACTACGGTCCTCAATATCATAGGCTTCAACATCGAAAATAGTGTATGTTTTCACGATTAAAACTCGTTCAACAGTACAACTTTCGAGAGGGCCTCCACTGAGCGTGATTTTCAAGTCAGCTTGGTCGGGATTCAACCCCCTATAAGCCTCGTCGAACACATCACTATCCTATCTTAAGTTCACTCAAGTCCGGGTGTAGGACTTTGTCTCACCACTCAAGAGTATCAACCCAAAGGCAATAAACAAACAAGTATACAAGTAAACAATTAGGCAAATATAAGCAAATATAAACAAACATAAAAAGCAAGTTAGGGAAACCCACTTGGCTCCCCAGTGAAGTCGCCATTTCTGTCGCGGTGAAATTTGGATACCAAGCTATCGATGAGCCTTAATCTTAATTCATTTGCAACCGAACTTTGATTTGTCCAAAGGAAGGGAAAAAGATCGAAATACCCACAATTCAATGCACATGCAAAAGTTAGAGAGTTATAGGTTCGGGGGTTGGTTAAACTTAGGGAAGGTGCTAGCATCCTAAGTTTCTGTAGTACTCTACAGGAACCTCTTGTTTTATGTTTGTTTATTGCTAAGGATTATCTGCTTAAGGATAAAAGACCTAGTGGTTTAATTCTAAGTATACTTAATAAGATGTCGCATCTTATGCCTACATATCCTTACGGTAGTGGAATCAGAGTATCTGTAGTTCCCCTAAAGGGTTTGAGGAGTTCTTTGACTGTGGTCAAAGTTCCTACGGGATTAGGGTAGTTGATTGATTGATTTTAGGAGAAAAGATGAGTTGTCATTTTAAGAGAGATTACTTGATTTAACCACCACAACTTTGTAGGAAAATAGTCTTTGCATCGTCTTAAGAGAAGGGCTCAAGTACTCGGATTGTCAACAAGTACGCCTCTATCTCTCCTAAGGCAAAGTCCCTACATATTGATTGAATTGTTATGGGGTAGGAGTTTTATCTCGCTTAAGATGATTAACATCTTATTCTCTAATATGTTTGAATAGTTTGATTTGAGTTGTTGAATGTGTTTGTCTAAGTTGTAAATAAAAAGGTCCTCCTTATGGGGTAGGATATAAACTTAGAAGATCGACTTGAATGGGATCAAGGATCCATGAGGAGTATGATGCAAATGAGATGCATACGCACAATTGTTTAGGTTATGCGCAGATTCTTCCTTTGGACGCATGCAATACGGTAAAGTAAATGCGGTAAATGTAAATTGCAGGAAATAAAGGCAGATAAATAAATCCATACACAAACGCATGAAAGCGCTAAGTGAGTGTGTGAATTGTGCATGTGTGAGTGAAAGTGAATACACGGACGGAATCGGAGCAGAGACGTAAGCGTGCATGATTGATTGATTTTACGGGAGATTGAATTGATTTGAGAGAAGTCGGATTTATTTTAAGGGGATTGATTTTAAAAGGTTGAGTTGATTTATGTGCGATTTCAATGGATTAGTTTTTTAGGAAAGGTTGAATTTTATGGGTCGATTTTAAGAGAAATGGTTGAATTGATTTTTAAGAAGATTAATTTTAAGAGAAATTATTTTAAAAGGGTGAATTATTTTTTTAATTAATTTTAGTAAAGAGCTTAGGTGATAAATTAATTTCGAGAAAAAGGTTACTTGATTATTTTTAGTGAGATTAAATTAAAAACTAGATTTCTGAATAGAAATGATTTTAGAGAGAAGTTTATTATTAAATATGTGGTTTTTTAGTTATTATAAAAGATAAAAGTTAATTAATTATAAAAAGAGATTGTTTATTATTATTTTATTAAATAAAAATTAATTAAATATGAATTGGATTATTATAATTAAAAGTTATGGTTATTATTAAAAGTTAATTTAAATTATACAAATAGTTTTAAAAGAACAAGTTATTTAGAAAAGACTTTTGGTGAACAATTATATTATTATTTTTAAAAGATAAATAAATAAATAAAAATAGATTATTTCAAAAGTTGATTAATTAAAAGAAAAAAAGAGGTTAATTAAATAAATGAGTTATAAAAACATTAATTTAAAAGTCTTATTAGTTGTTTTTGAATAAGAGGTCTAACTAAAAAGGATTAGTTTAAGTTAATTAAGTAAAATAAAAGGAGTTAAACATATTAAGTTAATGGGCAGATTAAAAGATTTATTAAATAAAAGTTGTGATTAAGTTTTTTAATTATAAAAATTAATGATTAAGTGGTTAAATTAGGGTTAATTAAATAGGGTTAAGGATAATGAAGATTTTAGTGGAGGCGGGTGATTAGGTGCGATAGGCTGCGAGGGTGCACGGTGTGGCTACGCAGTGTGGAGCGTGTGATCCGTCTGATGATAGATCGTACGGTGATGAGGTGTGAGTGCTGGGTGATTATCGTGCGTGTGTGCGTACGTGATTATATTACACATAAAAATAAAGAAAAGAACTAAATCCCTAATTCCCAAATTCGATCTCCCTCTTGTCCGCCATTGTTCTCCTTCTTCGCTTCTCACTCGACCTCTCCCTTTTCCCTTCAGTTTCCTCGTCGTCCCGCTCTTTTTCCTTCCTTCTCCTTTATCGCTCTCCGAACCTTCCGCCTTCATCTTCTCGCTCACCATCTCTCTCGATCGATTTCTCCTCTCTCTTATATATCAACCTGAAACAACAACAATGTTAGCACAAAAAAACTATTGACAATTTAGAAATGGGTTTTTTAAAGGGTTTTTGAAGATGGCTCATCGGCGATGTCGGCGAATGAAAGAAATGGGTGGCTCGCGGCGAAGTTCAGAAAGGTGAGTTCTCCTTCACAAACTTTTTACGATTTTTATGATTTGGGATTTTTGTGTGTTTCTGAGAACGGTTGTGAGTTCTTGTCCCTGTCCTTTCTTCATCTCAGTTCCCTTCTCTTTATAGGTGGTACGAAACGGAACGAAGTGTCAATGATAATAACCCCTTTTCCTTTTTTGTTTGAAGATGTCTGAAACATGCTGGAAGTTTCCGTTTTCATACCGATAAATTAAAAACCTTCCTTTTATGCTTGATCTTGTTGGTGATTGTCCTGTCAGCGGTTTATTGCTGTGGATTCTCGTGTTTTATTTCTAGCTTGGTGTTGAGCTGATTGGGAAAGAAAGTTGCTCGTATGATGTGCGTTTTGGATGCCAGCTGCTGCTAATTGACTTCTCAAATTAAATTGGTAAGCCTTTAACATCAATCTAAGAAGGAAAACTTGAATTTGTAAGCTCTGGATCAAACTATCTCTAATCGTCTTCTTCTTGGATTTGTAGGTTTGAATGCTCGATGACAAAGGTTTGAATGAACATGGCTCAATGAGAATGTAAGGCTCGCTGTATTGCTGAGACTTCCATTTTCCATTGCTATGTTATTGTTTGGAAACACTGTTGACAACAATTATGTTCTTGTTCTCAGGGTTGAAGATCAAACTTTCGACGCGCACGGCCCTTTGCTTTGGGGGTGACCTGCTGGAATTAAACACTTGCTCTTCTTATTTTTCGTATAAGACCCTCTGTTATGATCCCTTATGATGGTATGAGTCGATTAAAGGTACGATGCCAAATAGAAAAACGGGGTTTCGATCTAAGTTGAATCATAGAGGACCTTGCTATTTTGGATTAAGTTAACTTGGAAACAGTTGTGTTCCCTGGACTCTTATGCTTGTATTTGGCCATTTTAAATGATGAATGATCATTTGTGACAAGAAATAGCAGGTGGAGGATATAATTACTGATCCTCCTCAAAAGATTCGTGTTGTACATCGTGGTCTAACTCCTTTTTCTTTTCTATTGAATTTGCAGGTACTTCTTCAAAATCTGTTCTGCGAACGATTTCGGTTCAACTTTGGATTACTTGAAGAAAAAAGCTTCATAGGTTGTGGTTTTAACAGCTCCATATGACAGTTTCAATAGGTACCTACCATTATGCTTAAAGTTTCCTTTTTCAATCTTCTTCAAAATCTTTTTTCATTTTTGACCCTTTCTCTCACTTTCATCAATTGCTGCTACGCTTGCAAACGTTTGGAGTAGAATCCTTAATTGGCGAATGGAGTTTCGGGATGATTGCGTGCTTTGGAAGCTGCTGTCAATGGGGTGCCTTTAGATTCGGAAAGACGGTTACGGATGGTTCTTATATTTGGAAAACCATAGGACGGCTGAAGATGGTGAAGGAACCTAACAGGCTCAGCATACAAGTGTCATCTCTGCTGTTCTCTCGGGTCGTGATACTGAGGTTAAACCGAAACTTCTTTGAGTTGTTATCTTAAATGCTCAATGTCTCCTGAAGCTATTATTTTATAGGCACGAGTCACAATTTCTCGATGGTTAACCCGTATTCTTGGTTTTGTTAGCAGGGCGACATAAGTTGCCAAATTGACGGATTGAGAGAATCGCAAATGTCGGTGCTTGTGCTTTCTAACGGAGTGAGGTTCTAGAAAGAACAGAGGCTCGCAAGCCAAACAACGATACCGATGATTCGAAGAAGGTTTAACCGATGAGGTGAAAAGCAGGATGGCATCATTGTTGTCACCGTAGGCAAGGTCTTTGAACGTCTACTTCCCTTACTTTGTCTTGTTAAACAAATTCAGTTATGTGTGTCTTTCTGCTCTAAAACTTACTGTTTTCCGTTGTTGTTTCCCGTTGTTGTTTCTAGTGAGTCGCAAAGAGCGCATTTCAGTAAAGTTCTTGCTTGTGGGCCATGGCCAAAGGTTGTAACGGCGCTTACTTGGTGAAATATTCTCGAGGTCACACATGTAGTAACTGGTTCGCTGCTATGGTGCTTCTGTTAGTGTTCTGTAAGTTAAATGCTCAATCATGGAATTAACGTATGATTCGACGAAGTCTGATCTTAACTAAAACCGTGTGTAGGGACAACTGTCACCGTGACCGTTTCGAGACCGACGACCTTCTCGCAGGAATCAAAAGGTTGATAATTTCCGACTCTTGGCTTCAAAGTGATTTTGATGGTAAAAGTCTCTTATCTTTACAGAACCATATTTGTGATAGCTTTCCATCCTCTTTAGATGACCACGTTTGCGGTTTGGTTTGTAGGCTGCTAAAAAAGGAGGTTACAGAGCATAATCCCTCAAAGCTTACTAGCTCTGCCTTTATCATCGTGGAACCGGGTATGCGGCATAACGTTAGCGTCAACAGAATGTTTATGACAGTTACTTCTGAGTGTACAAAAAATGTCCTTCTCGCTGAAGTGTGGACCCTCCCGAAGATGGAGATTTTCATACCATGGCACACTACCCTACGGAAAACGTCTCAGTAAATTTGTTTTCAAATTCGGCGCCTTGTAAACAAAACAGAAGACAAACATTCTGTCCTTATAACCATCAGATTGTGTTGTAATACTTGTACTTTAAACCAGTATGAATATATGATGTACTAAAGTTAGGCATTCCAACTTGTATGGAGTCTTATGTATTTCCAGAATTGGTTATAGACCAGATTCAAAAGTTCTTGAATTTGTAATATTATGAATCTTCAATTTGTGACCTTATGTGGTTCTGGCACCTTAAATCTGTTGGAAAAAAGAAAAATGGCCTTAAAAGTAAACCATGACGGAAAGAACCTTCACTTCTGGGACTCTAATCACACAGTTAGTAACGTAGCCTGGATAGCAAGCTATGTTATCAGCCCCAAGGCCTTGCAGATCTCAATCACGAGCATTCATATGAGACCGTGAAAGTCTTGATGATGGCGGAACCTTTTCAAAGGATAACACGTCCCCAAAACAAACATCACACCATAATTGGGCTTGAAACCAAGTTTTAACACACCAAAGCCCATCAACTCTAGTTTGATATCAGTGCATTGTATCTCTTGAGAAACCTTGATGAAAAAAAATGGCCTCCTTAATAAGAGAAGATCAAACCCAATGAGACACCCTAGGATCCTTGAATTAGAAAGGGTTATGCCCTAAAACGCTTGACGGTGGTAATGAACGTTGTATCCACTTAAAATTGATGCAACTGCACATGTTGGTTAGTCATAATACACATACATACAAAAGTAAAATAAAACAAACAAAAAACAAGGAGACGGGATCTTATGGTCAAAAATTAGGGTGTGACAGCTGAGGCTCGAACCTGGGTTCATACGCATGGCAAAGTACTTAAAGGCAAGGCATTAACCACTAGGGTGACGATACATCCATTCATTATGCCACCCCAGTTTTAGGATAAACCTACAAGGCGTGCTATTCTGGGAAAAGAACATGGCAAGTCAAGTTGAAAACTCAAAATACGGTTTTATTCAAACTTCCTCAAAACTTAGTCAATTTTAACAAAATTAAAGTCTAAATCACTTGTTTTTTCATAAGGAATATGATGGTATCAACCATTTTTCCAAATAACACACACACAATAAAATTCGAATGAACATGCATAAAGAGGTTTGAAATGCATTTTGAAACTTTAATGATCAAAACTGATGAGTTTAGAGCAAATAAGGGTCTGAGCAAGTTGTAAACCTGAGGTAGACTGAATTCTAACAGAAAGTTTGATCAAAAGACATTAGAATGAGAAATTGGCACATGACTTGCAATAAAGAGCATGAGTAAACCAAAATAAAGTAATCACAAAAGGGTTGAGTTCAAAGGCCAAACACAGGCCTGCTTCAGTTCTAAAACCTGCTGCTTATGATGATTTTGAACAAAACAGATCTCAAACTCTACTGAGGCAAAATATGACCTTGTGAATAACAATCCAAACTCATGCTTTGTAAAAGGAAACCTTAACAACAGTAGTGGTTTCAACACATTTTGAAATTCAAACAGGTAATTCTAAACCAATCTATTAGCAAAAGACTAAGCATTGTGACCTATGATGCTAACAAGCAATTCATGAAAGGAAATTAAACATGACTCACCAGTCAAGGTAATACACAAAGCCACACATACATGTTTAAACAGTTGACCAACAGCAATGTAGACATGCTTAAAAATAATTAATATTTAAAAATTGGACAGTGAACAAGTAAAAGAGCCAACCACTTATGTTATCCCTATTTGAAACTTAGTCTGGTCACACATGATAGCAAGGTAAACCGACAATATACACACAAAGGAAAACTTCCAAGAGCTGCACTAGACCCTACCTAGACTGCTTTAAAAAACTGTCATCATGAATTAGCACACTCTGAGGCTATAACAGATCTAAACATGTGTAGAAAGCTTATATCAACAATTCAATCCACAAATCTCATGACAACAACAGTTTGGTCATTACAAAGCCACAACTCAATGAGCCATCCACTCTACACATCTCAATCATGAGTTGACAGGTGTATCACAACCTCTAACATCAGCTCTATCTCTCTCTCTCTCACCAGAGCATTATAGCAGAGATTCTACTGTTCTCATAATCCTAAACTCAACCTGCCTAAAACAACAACAGGCTAACTGCTGGTTGAACAACACCATGAGCTCAGCACTAATCACACTAAACTTAATTTAACAACCCTAAACTCTTAAGACCACCAACCTGGCTACAACTTTCCTACAGGTGGACATCAGCAGCAAAAACCAACCATTAAAGAAAAGAGAAACTGACCTGGCAATAGTTAGGTATGGATTGATCAACTCAGTCCTAGAAATAGTGAAGAACACAACTAAGATTGCTTAATTCTCAACTCCATACTAAACAACCTAAAACTCACAGCCTAAGGTCAATGTTCAAAGGAACCTACTTAAAACCAAGCAGAACCATGAAACTGGCATTACCAAGCCTAATAAACTAATACAAAGAGTCCACAACTCTAAGTATTTCACCATGGATTAACAAATCCATCCCACATAAATTCTAAAAGCAGCCCCTAGACAAGGAGATCCAATGACCATTATCTAGACAAAACTAACATGAAAAGCAAATTTGACAGCAATGGGGCCTGAATAGCAAAATCAGACCTCCATGTACCAATGTTCTAACAAAAGTACCTCCAACAATATAAACCAAATAGCCCTGCCTAAACAGAAGCAAATACCAATCTTGTCACAACAATGCAAATAGAAAATCCAAGTATTGCCTTAAACAACTTAATGTCAAAACATCTAGATAGAGGCAAAACAAACATGTTGGACTTGAACTTGTTGAAACAACAAACTGCAGGCCTAAAAACTATTCTAGAAGGCAGTCACAACACCAAACAACAACATCTAGTGTGAGAGCCAGTTTCTAGCAGCAATAGTCATGAGTTGACACACTTAGACTCCAAAACAGTTTGACAGCAAAGGAAACCAACTCAACATACCAATGTCAACAATTTCACAAAGAAAATCTTCTAGCACTGATAGGAACAAACATAACACAGTTGTTCCAATAGCAAGCTTGACATATCAATATCAAATCCATACTTTTAGTGAAAGTTGACAAACTCCAAGATAGTTTTTGACAACACAACATAATTTAAACATAACAATGCGTAAACCATTTAACAAACAACATAAACATGATGCATAATAGTGAGGAGGTTTAAAGTTACATACATCTTGTAGACCTCACTATGCTAGCAGCCAAGAAAACCAGAGGTCCTTCCTTTTGAGCAAGCTTGTGATATTACTTCCTTTTGAAGAAAAACGCAATCTTGTGGACAGTTTGAGTAGATGATATTCCAGCTGTTATTTGAGACTATGAACAACTAATACATCATAAATATGAAATGTCTAAAGCGCCAAAATGATGGAAATTGATCTATGTAGTGATTTGGCATGAAATGTGCATAAAAGTCAAACTTAAGTGGTGTGAAAGTTGACTTTTTGATTCATGTATTTTTTGGAGAAAGTAATGATTAGAACAGCTTTAAATGAACATTTTAAGCTTGTGTATATGGTTTTTTAAGTGGTTTTGGATTAGGAACAAGAACTGGTGTGAAAAATGCAAAGTGGCGAAATTGGTGGTTTTGTGAGATTTCTTCACTTTCAAGTAAAGAGGGAAAGAAGGAGAGATATGTGTTTATGGTGTTTTGGATAGCTCTGGTGTGTTGTATATAATGGGATGAAGGCTATATTTATAGGATAGATAAGAGTTTGGGCAGATTTGGAATTGTGGTATTCAAAGATGGTTTTTGTGAAAAAATCTCATGAACCTAGGTGATGGTTTGGTTCTGCTGGCCTTGCTTGCTTTCAAAGAGATTAGCCCCCTAAAACCAGTTGCAATGAGATGTAATAAGTGACCAAAGAGTGTACAAGGACACCCTCCCATGCTGCAGCCCCCAAACACTCTCTCTCATGTGTACCTTTTGTACTTTTCTTTAATAAACAAATGGATCTTGGATGATTCTTTGGATTTGCTTGATTTCCTTTCTGAATTAGTTAATTTCACTCTCTAACACATCATATTAGAGGTCATTCCATGGTTATAGATGAAGTTCATAGTTGAAAATCAAGTTCATGTTGGGTTTTGGCAAGTTGACAAACTAGTGCACAAGCCTAACTTTCTCACTTCATAACTCTCAGTTCACAAGGGATATGGAAGATTTCTAGTACTCTTTGGAAAGCCCTCATGGAGCTCTACAACTTTCATGTTTACTGAAATTTCAGAATCCAACTGGAACTAGGTCAAAAAACCCTTCAAAGTTGGCTAAAAACATGATTTGCAAGGCCAAAAGACTAAGAAATTTTCTAAGTGTTTTCCCCTCTTGTGATGTTTTTGACCACAACTCCCAATTTACTCATTTTTTACACATGGACATCTGTGAGACTTTTGTAGGAATTGTCAAGATCTTTCCAACAAGCTTTGAACCACATCATTTGGATGTGTGGTTAGGAAGTTATGATCCTGCCCCTTTCAAAACCCTAATTCCCGATTTTTGCGATTACTCCCCAATCCTTGATCCAATGGTCATGAAACTTCATTTATAGGTTTAATATGACATTAGGAACATTTTTTATTCACACTTTAAGGTCAAATTCCTTATAGTTTGAGAGTTGACCTTTTGGTCAACGAAACGATCGATCGATGACGATCGGATCGACTTTTGTTGTTCTGGGTCTTCTGAGGCCTTGAAACTTCTTGAGTGTACTTGAATAAGTCATATGAGCTTCATGGACCGTAATTCAACCATTGGAACACATTTAAATCAAAAGTCAAACCACAGTTGACTTTTCCTGATCAGAAACCCTAATCGGGGATCCTGAACTACACTGTTTTTAATTTTTGGGTGACAATCTCAAATTGGACTCACGATTGACCCAATGGAGTATCTTTGATGAAGTTGAGACTTGTTTCATGGAGAAACAATCCAATACCTTGACTGATTAAATCGTTGAAACCTCGATTTCCGACTGTACGGAACCCTAATTCACCTGTATCTTAACAAAGACAAACTTGAAATAGGTTAAGGTTAGATAAACAATGATAAAGCTCCTAGAATGATGATGAAGATTTAAGGGGTCAAAATTTGGGGTGCAACAGTTGGAGATCTTCAACGGCTACAAACAGAACCGAATCTTCTAGTACATCTTCTTTTCCAATAAAGCAAGTGTTGGAACTTACAGTCAAAGAGTATCCATGAAACAAGGCCTTTTTCTAGAGGATACAACTCTAATTCAAGTACAACACAATCTGTATAATATAATGTCAATAAATATTGAGTCCCGTGTTAGCAGAACTGACATGACATTACTCAGCATCAGAAGCAACATATCACGCTTCTGAGCTAGAGTGTACTAGCAACTGCTTTTTTGATCATACGTCCTTGAGATAGCGTGACCAGAACTGAACCAAAGTTATTTCAGTGTCAGAACTAGTTCCATCAAGTAAATATAATTATACACACACAAACTGACTAATTAGAGATCCCAATTGTTTTATCAAATACTTTGTTATCATCAAAACCTTGGAGGGTTCATGGCATGAACCAAACTTGTCTCAATAGTATGGTTAGTCTTTCTCTTAACTTGCCTTTAAGTCCTTTCTAACAACCAACAACAAATCGAATATGGATTGCTTTTGTGAATAAGGCCATCACTTCTTTTATTCAACTTGAACTAAAACTTGCAAGAGAAATTTGTCAAAAACATAAAAACAAACTCAAGCCACAACAAGTATAAATGAAATTTCATGGCCTTACCCTAGGAATCATGGCCAAAGGCCAAATGATTTCCTAAAGGATGTCATCAAGCATCTGCGAGAAAGTTGATTGTCTATGGGTAGCTTGTTATGAAAGATTCTCCAGGCCAGGAGCAAGCTCGAATGAGGAATTCAATGGTGCTAAATGAACTTACTCCAGCTAACATTTTAAGAAAAAACAACATAGTGAAAATAGGCTCTCTTGAGAGTGATCTAACCATCAGGCTCAGGACACAAAACCATAAAGTCATTCTTGTTTCTAGAAATCACAACATGATAGCAAGGGAAACCAGGATGGGAAAAACCTCAATCAGATAACAAGGAAAAATATTTTATCATCATGTAGGATACCTTAAGTTGCAATGAACATGGGCATGGATATAAAGAAACACAAACAGAGTTTGTCAGACCAATTGTCGAGCCAAAGGTTGATTTTTTCACCTTTATCCATTAACTAGGGAGAGTTTTGCCTAAAGATATAATACATAGATTTCATATTTGTTCAAAGAGAGGATGAGATATGGTGCTTGATGTGACCACCTGTTTAGAAGGCTCTGAATCAGAGAATGAGGGCCCAATGATCCTGAGAGTTGGCTAACTCCTAACAGTTTAAGAGTTTAGCAGCTTCATTAAGATGAATTAAAGACCTAATGATAATGCCACCACTAACCATATTTTTACAACGATCTCTCCATGAAATTGTAACCATCTTCCGCTTAGAAATCTCACCACTCCAAATGAAATTACGACATCATTTCACAATGTCCTTAAGAATGGAGATGGGCTAGGAATACACAAGAAGAAAAGGGAGAAGCATGCTTTAAATGACATACTTAACAAGAATAACACGACTAACAATGGACACTCAATAAATATATCAAATTAATAAATAAGATAACAATAATTGTGAAATGTCAAATTAATTATGATTTAATTCTATTATATTAAATAAAATAAAAATAAATGTAAGTGATAATTTATGTTTATTTTTTAATAATTATTTCAAAATTTAAAATAATATTAATTGTACTTAAAATTATCCATAATTATTTATTAAATGTAAAAAAGATCAATTGAATTAATAAACTATTATAGGTATTATAAATAAAAAGAAATTATTATTCAAATTGTAAAAAAAATTATTAACTTAATGTGTGCAAAAATAAAAAATGACATTTAAAAAAAGAATTAAAATTTAATTGGTATGAACTTATCAACTAATTACTTTACATCACATTGTAAATTTTAAATTAATAGTATGACATGACAGATTAATATATTTTTATTAGATGACAGTATAAAATTATTTTATAGTGTAGAGACAACCCAATTAAATTCAAAGAATTATTTTAATAAAAAGAATCTTAAAAATATATCCTTGATTGCCCCAATCCCAATGGCAAAACCTCAAACAAGACAAATTTAAAAGGAATAGATATGTAATAACTTTATTAAATAGTTTTTTAACTATCACCTTTCAAATTCAAGTTCAATTCTCATGAGGACACACTATCCTAATGAGCAAGAGTACAAGAAGTTAGACACCACCTCAATAAATAAATCAAATTAATAAAGAGCATAAGATCATAATTTAAAAGGTCGAATTAATTTATAATTCTATTAAATTAAATCAAATAAATATAAATAATAAGCGGTTAATATACATATAAAAAAAAAGCATTATACACGCAGTAGTAGTAGTTAGTTTTTGAAAGCGAAAATGGTGCAGTGGACCAAAAGCGTTTGACTATTCAAAAACGCGAAACAAAACCCTTGATCGCATACAACAATGGCGGAACCTCCACAACAACCCCTTCTTCGTCTTGAAGGCACCGATTCCAGAAACAACCGAGTCATGTCTCAACTCACTCACTCTCTCCTTTCTCAACTCAATCCTTCTCTTCCTTCTTCCACCCTCGCACAACGCTCTTCTTACATTCAATCTCGCCTTCAACACCTTTTCCATAACTTTCACACCCCCACTCACCCTCCTTATGCTTTGGTCAGTAATCTACATTGCCAATTTGTTATTGAAATTGATAGATAATGAGTAATGATGATGTTGATTTGTGTTTTTGTTTTTGTGTTTAGATGATAAACAAGGCGATTGTGGAATTGAATGACGAAAGTGGATCCACCGTCAAGGCGATTTCGGAGTTTGTTCGAAGAGAATACGAGGATTTACCGTGGGCTCATTCGAGGATTTTGAGTCTTCATTTAGGGAGATTGTGTGAGGTTGGGGAGATTGTGTGCAATGAGAATGGGAGATACATGTTTCCCGTTGGTGGCTTGGAAAAGAAAGAGAAGGAGAATGAGAAAGAACGGTGTAAGGGTGGCAGGAAGAGGCGGAGGAGCCGTAAGAGTAATCGTGAAGGTATTGAGAGAGGGATTCAGTTGGCTTTGTTAGATAGTGACAGGACGGGTGAGGCTTCGACGCAGGTCGCTGAGAGTGATGATCATTTGATTGGAAGTGTTGAGGAAAAGGAAAAACTACAATCGAAAAAGGGGATTCAACTTCAGGTATTTTGATGTTTTGGCAATTTATGCATTTGATGTTGCTTAGGTCTAATTTTATCTGGTTCATTTGAGTATTTGGTAATTTCGAGCATAGAGACTCTAGGATTAGGCTAGAGTGTTTATTTGTCTCTATTTCCAACACTTCTAGGATATTCCGACTATATGTGGCCGGCAAGACAACTCAAGAAACAAACCTTAGACATTTCCACAGGGTTGAAAGTGTGTTGAAACAATGATGATGATCGGGGTTAAAGGCATTATATTTGATTACATCATTTTAGCTTTTGGTATTAGATGGATGAATGTATGTGAAAGATTTAGAGTTTTTTTAATGTACAGATTGATCAATTTTAGACGTTATAGCACTGCTATACTGCTATTGTGTATTGGATTAGGGGTAGCCAATGCAAAAATCGATACAATATGTCAACTTCGCTAGTCTGCAAATAGCAACACATTTTTATTTTTCGGTTATACCATGAAGCACCGAATAGCAGAATTAGTTGTGTTTTTAGCTGTGAACCAATTTTTAAATTCATTAGCAGTGTCGACACTGGCCTTTCTCCGTATGATTTTATGTGCTATTTTAACACTGCCCTGCACTCCATACCCCTTTTATCACTAGTTTGTAATCTGCTCTGTTTAGGCTGTTTGTTTAGGAAGAAGTAAAGAAATGGTTAGAATGAACATTTACTATTAAAATTCATTTGGTGCAGATGGTAAGTAGCATAGTTTGTGCAGAAGGGTCACCAGAGGGCGTAACATCTACCGGTTCAGGAATAGAATTATCATCGCAAACACAGTTGCAACCTCAAAAATCCGATGACATTGATGCAGATGTAACAACTGCACTAGTTTCTGCGAATGTAGATGATGATGAGCTTCCTCGGGATTACAGTCAAGGGAATATTGATGGAAGCCTTGATGAGAACCCGGTTATCGAGTGTCTTGATCAGATACAGCCAATGCGAAAGCGTTCCAGAGGCAGGCCTCGTAAATCAGAAACTGATGATGCAAACTGGCAAGAGAAGCCGTTGCTGCTTACACAGGGACCAACCAAAAACAAGAGGAATCAGAATGGTCAAACTAGAGGTCCAGGGAGGCCTAGTAAGTTAAAGAAAAAAGAAGAGAGGCTAAGGAAGAAAGAAGAGATGTTGAGGGAAAAAGAAGAGAAGTTAATGAAAAAAGATCAAGCTACGCTGCATGACTGTGAAGGGAAATTAAAGAAAAAAGATCAAGCTAAGTTGCCTGAACGTGAAGAGAAATTAAAGAATGAAAATCAAGCTGGTCATGGACGTGGTCGTGTTCGAGGTGAAGGGAGGCCTCCTAAGCCCAAGGTATGTGATACTGAGGCACCAATTGCTGAAGCCACAACCATGTGAAGTTCAGGGTAAAAGGTGGATACATGCCTCTTAAACATAATCAGATTTAAGTTGCTACTTCATGATGCTAGTTTTGTTACTTCGATAGCATGGTGTTTGTTTTTTGGATTATTGAGGAATGCTAAGAGTCACTTTAATACTCTTTCTAACAAGTTTTTATGATTGAGTGCTCGCTTGGAAACACGTTTATCCCACGCATTTAGCAAAGTTCACCGTGATTTGCTGAAAAAATAGTGTTCGGTTTTCTTGCTGATAAATCAATTCAAGTCTCAAAAGCAAGTTGAACTTGAAGCTAATATTCTGCATTAACCAAAATCTTTGTACTCTTTTATTAAACAATTATTTTATTTTATATTATCGTTTGTTTATTATATCTTGTGAATATATCAAGCATGCCTAGATTATTTTCTTATAGAATTAAGCTAGTAGATTGGATCTGTTCAAATATAAAAATGATATCAGTCGATGTAATTGTGTGATAAAATAACAATGAATATAACAACATAACATAAAAATATGTTACCATATTATCTTTGAAGTGTACTATATTCATATAACATTAGTAACATTAACTCAACTCCTCATGACATCATTTCCATATTTATTTTTACACAGGGTTTATGATTTATCTCATTTCATTTGGGTTCATATATTCATTGATTATCTTGTACACTTATTCATCTCTATTAAGCATGACAATCGAGCATTATTTATAAAAGGGGTAATATTTCACACGAAAAATTAATTTTTGCTTCAGTAAACTATCAAGGTGGATAGGATATAGTAAAAGGGGTAATACTTCACACCAAATGTCAATTTTTGCTACAGTAGACTATCAAGATGGATAGGATATATTTGTAATTAATTTTTGCTTCAGTAAACTATCAAGTGGATAGGATATAGTAAAAGGTGTAATACTTCACACGAAATGTCAATTTTTGCTTCAATAGACTATCAAGATGGATAGGATATATTTGTGAGTGATCTTTCACAGCCTACATGACAAATAATTAATTGTTAATCCTTCTAACATCAATGTCTTCGACAATATTAACTTGCAAAAAGAAAGATGTTGAAAAATATGGTGCACTAATAAGTTATGAAGGTATGCATATGATAGTTCCTTTGTTTCTTCTTTGTCTTGCAAAAAGAAAGATGTTGTAAAATATGGTGCACTAATAAGTTATGAAGGTATGCATATGACAGTTCCTTTGTTTCTTCTTTGTCAGAAACTCGGGCAGTGGAAAGCCCTTCCTTTGTTGTCTTTTCCTGGCTAACCTCAAGGGACTTGGTCTTTTCTTTCTTTTTTGTTGATTCAGGTTCTAAAGCTTCGACTGAACCTTTCCTCCCTTCAAAGTTCCCGAAGTGTGCACCTCCAAATTGTTTGTGGAGGTTACCTAAAATATTGACAAATATTAGCATAATTAGAAGGAGACATGAGAAATGAAAATGGTTAAGAGTCTTCTAACCTTTGTGTCTCCTTCGACAAGCACGTCTTCATATTGTTTAATTTTCTTGTTTGAGACAACGATAAATGAACCACCTCCTATTTTTCGACTCTGCAATAAAATGGGAATTAAAATGTCATCCATGAAGAATGCAAAAAAAGGGATTAAGAGAGAAAACATGTTTCTCCTCAGTTGGTTGATTAGGCTCTTCGCTAGCATCAACAATGCCTTTTTTTGACTTTTCTTAAATCAACAACTGCAAGAATTCTACACAGCCACATTAAAAAGACAGAATGAGACTAAGAAAGTTAATCTAAAAGGTGTTGTTCCTCACCCGCAGATGCGGGGGGATAAGATCTTAACATGTCTAATGTTGACATGGAAGTGACCTCTATAACGGTGTATATTGTGCTTAGTCGAAACTACTCTTTGGACAAAAAAAAACAATTACATTCATTTTTCAAAACTTTTAAAGAAGACCCACAAGTAAACCACCATGGGGTTGGAGTTAGAAAAGCCAAAGCAAGCTCACAAGTGGGCAAAGGGGAAAATTTGAGTGGATGAAATGCTAAAACAAAAGCATACCTATCTTTAACATAAGAAGGAATTTTAGGTATCTTTTAACTTTAGATTTTGCATCTCTTAACTTGGCCTTAATGAGTTTGATATATCCTATACCTATCTTTAACATAAGAAGGAATTTTCGATTTAGGTATCTTTTAACTTTAGATTTTGCATCTCTTAACTTTTAGTGAGTTTGATAAATCCTACAACTTGGAAAATAGAGTAACGGCGCTAGATAGCTAATTCATTGCGAATTTCGGGGATTAAATCTAATATGAAACAATTAAGTATTTCATTTGGTGGTAAGTAGTACTTAATTTCTCAAATTTTCAAATTTGGCTTTGTATTCTGAAATAGAAACATATTATCTTAGTTTAAATAGTTGAGCTTGGTTATTTTTATAGGTTGAGGGGATAAAATGTAGTTCAAGAGATCTTAAACATGTTTGTCAATCAATTAACTGATTGTTTTGAAACATCCACTTATCCCATCCTAAGACTTTCCCTTTCATATAAAAGGCAGTCATGGGGAGTCTAATTTCAAAAGGGATATTATAAAAATCAAAAAATTGCTCAACTTGAAATAGTCACTAAGGCATCAGCCCCATAACAAATTCCAGTTCAATTTTAGGAATTCTAAAAAATGGTTAAGGCATATTGATATTCAAAAAAAAAAAATAGGGGAATAAGAGATTTTTTTAAATATAATGTGGTTGAAATGGGGGAGATTGGGACTGCTGTAAAGGTTCTGATTGGAAAAAAAGACGGTGGTGTAAATGGGAGAGGGAAATGTGTAGGGGTATATACAAAAGATGTGTCGAAACTCTATCATGTGAGGTGGAAACTGTCATAGCAACAAACTATTGAGTCGTGTGAGAGATGTGTGCAACAAAGTTAGATTTCATGCAATCGACGATACTGCTATCCAACTAACCTAGTTGCATTGAAAGATTTTAATTGTTGTTCTCTAACTGACCCAACTGCATAGAGATTAAGTGAGTGTTAGCTTTCATAGTTGTTTCAAAGGTGTGGTTATGAGTGATAAACTCATCAAGACATTGATTTGTGACTTAAAGAGATTCATTAAAGTCTTTTGGGATATAATTAGTGATTTTGCAAGACATTGAGAAAGATGAAAGCACCAATGATATATGGACTCCACTACTACTAATGAAATTAGGGTTTAACCAAAAAGACAATAAAAGAAAATAGAAGAAATGTTTAATATCTACATATCATTTCAAGGTGCAACGCAAACTTAAAACAAAATATTCTTATAACACTGGGTTAAACCCACTTGAAGGAATTAAACAAAAAAACAAGAAAACATAGGAATTTTAATCTAAAATCAACCTAGTGCATAATATAAGAGGGTTACTTTATCCACCCTATGGAGTGAGAGTGAACATTATGAAAATTCAATTTTGTTCTTTCTATATTCTAAAAATGCATCTCTAAGCATTTTTAATTTACACAAAAAAACATTGGAAGTAAGACACTCCTATTTAAACAAAAATAATAATATAGAAATGTATCTCCAAAATATTCTAGAAATGCACATCAGTAACTTTCTCAAACATTTCCACCCACCAAAGTGAAATTTAATAGATGATCCTAAAATCTAACTGAAAATCAAAGCCATTATATTAGAATAAAACGAAAGCATAATGAAATTAACAAACAAGATAGTACAAAGCCAATAAACAAGTTGTTTCTACGAAAAAAAATGCTGTAAATTTAGTTTCTTTAGAGACTCTGACACATTACAATATATTTGTTGATTCACAACTTTAACAGAGTACTGTTGAAATTAAACTCAGTTTAGGCTAGTTGGCCAAACTTGGGGTGGGTTTTATGTCTCGGAATTCAAAGCTGCAAGTGTTTATTTGTAACTTAGAAGTTGTGATGAGACCTTCAAATAAAAGTTCTGGGAGAATTATGGGAGTGCATCTCTAAAACATTAAAATGTTAAAATGTGGGTATATTAGGTGTGAAAACACAAAATCTACAAGTAGAGCACATACAAGCATAACCAATTAATTTAACACATACTGTTACACAAAGACATGCAAACAAAAGTTTATATGTATGAGAAGAAAATGAAGTAATAAATTGAGGGTAATGAAGTTTATGATTATGAGATGTCATGGCGTTTGGAGGCGGAAATGTGATTAAAAGCACAAAATCCGTACTATGATGCCATATATTTGATGTAAAGGGCATGAAAGGCAGGGCACCCCGTAGAAAACCTACGGGTATTTCAGAGCCACAGTTTATTACTGCTCTCCCCTATATGCTTCAGCCCTAAACTGAATCACTCGCAAATCTCAAAGATTGAAATAATGAAAGGTTGAACAATAAAAATTATGCAAATTGCAAAACCCTAAGAACCTTTGCGGCTCTGCTAGTTTACAACAGCAACACATAAGTGGTAGCGGAAGAAAGCTTCCTTTTATACGGTCAAAATGGAGAAAGGAATATGGACCAAAGTAAAGGCCCGAATCCACGTACATATATTGAATTAAGAGAAAGATGAGATATTTTCCCCCTAATATACACCCCCAACTATTCTCATCATTAGATATCAATAATACAAATTACACTTTCTTTTTTTAAATTTTAAACTATTATTTCATTTGCTGAAAAACGAAAATTTTAAGTCTGATTAAGTGGCAAATTCCTATGATAATCCTAAAATCTCAATAGTAATTATGTTTTTCAATTAAATTGGTTTTCAATGTTTCAAATATAGACGTCTCTTATGAATTTCAAAATGAAGTGAACGTGGTTGCAATTAAAGTTGACATCGTATTTCAAGTTATCGACTATAATTCACGAGCAAGAGAAAATTTAAGTATGAAAGTTTGGATTTACTATTGATATTTTAAGATAGGTGGAAAAATGCTAGTCTATTTCTTCTGTTGAAATGTGAGAGAAAGGGTACATATAAACAATACAAGATGAACTTGACACATAAAGATGCATAATTCTTGAAATGTGAATGTTGATTTTGAATGAAGTTATTTTTTTTAAGTAGTCGCCAATGGAGTCTTTCTAATATGCATGGAAAAAACAACCATAAGATGATCTTTAATTTTTTAAAGGTTACAAATATTCATAACATCTAAAGCCAAAAGAGTTAAAAGATTGTTCGTGAGATGAAAAATAATATAGTCCTTTCAAAAAATATTTTGATGACGCTGAACAAACAAAATTTTTGTAATGCAATTATTATTAAACATATTTATAATGCATGTTTAAAATTCAAAGATATTATCTGAGGTCCGAGATCATAAATGTAATATCAGATGAAATGTTTGATTGAAAATAAGTATGTGTATAGCTACAGATCAATTGTTAATATAGAAATTATGAAAAATATTTTTTACACTCATTTGAATTTCATTAAAATGTTTAACACTTTTACGACTATTTTGGTGATAAATTCCACTTATAAAATAAAAAAGTAACACATATCGTTGCTAGGGTTTGTTGGTCTGACTAATGTTAGTCTCGTTCATGTATAACCTTATTATTTCTATCGATATAGAAATCAAGAACAAAATTCTAAAACCTTAAACTCATATCAGGATTCAATTAGAGAATGAAGGCAGAAGCGTACCTGAGTTTGTCATTGAAATCGTTGAAGGTTGCGGGTATGTGATATTCAGATTTGTAAAGATCTTTAAGGTTCTTTGAATCTCCTCTGATGGGGATGAAGAGAGAAAACCTGATAAATCGTATTTTAATCGCACTCTACAAATGGGGACCATAACCCATTTAAGTAACCCTAAAATTATTTTTTAGTTTTCAATATTCTAATTTGACCCCTCACCAAATTAGATATTAACTTATGGTATCTACACAATAACCTGACCTTTCATGTCATTTATGTTTTTAGCCATAAATTTAATATTATATTAACTAGACCCATTTAAGTCTTGACTAATTAAAATAATGACACTAACACCTTAAATGTTACATGTATGGGAAGGAAGAAAACGTCATTTGGGCTATTGAGAGGTGTCGTGATTTCTTAAAATCTCCAAAAACCTCTCTCAAAATTATTTTAATTCCAACAGATGATGCACCTTGAGCATTCCCTCCATTTGTAGAGGAGGTGGAACTAAAACCTTTCTTCTTCCTTTCTTTAGCCTTAATTCTCTTGTAAATCCATTCGGTACCAATGAGGTTCACATCTCCAGGTCTAGGAACTAGCTCCCAAACCTTGTTTCTTTCAAGTTGGAAAATTTCTTCTTGCATAACATTGGTCCAAAATTCACCAGTCAATGCTTCCTTGACATTCTTGGGCTCAATCTTAGAGATAAATCATGTGTTGGCAATAATTTTCTCTAGATACTGTTGTCGCTACGCGAAAAATGACACAGAGTCGCCACCGGATTTTATTTATCCCACGGGGGGAAGGGAAATAGCGATAAAACCTTTGGGAAAAGAGCGTGGTCATCGCAACCAAGTCTTAGGGTTCGGGATTCGGTTATGCGAGGGGAAGGTATTAGCACCCCCTCGCATCCATCGTACTCGATGGGAACCTCCTAGGTTATTTCGCGTGAATGGGTGTTTTATTCTAAAAGTTTGCTTGTTTAAGGAAAAGAGGGATTGGTTTATTTATTTTAATGCTCGCCAAGGATTGTGGCCCTTGTGCCTACGTATCCTCACTTAAAAGAAGTGAAGAATCAGAGCTCCGTAGTTCGGAGGCTTTATGAAATTGTTGTTTGTTGGTTGATTTTATACCTTGAAAAAGTTTTTTTTGGATTGACGCCCTAAGGCAAAAATAGTTTGATGAGTTGATGTTGTTTTTAGTTTTTTTTGAAGAAAATGTGTTCTTGACTAGGATTATACAAAAGACTTTGGATAGAGATGAATGTCTCGAATAACCAAGTCGAGCGCCTTGTATTCGAAACATTCGGAATGAGTGTAGGAGGGTTCCATTCTCATTCCTTCTTCACCACTTTAAAGTTCATGGTGCATAATTCCAATCATATACTTTATTGTGTTTTTTTTTGTATTTTTATGCGAAAAGAGAAACACTTGACGTTGGATCAAGATTTATTGCTTGTAAAGATATTTGAAGTGATGCGATTTAGGTCGATGGCGGTGCACAAGGCATCCGACTTACATGGTCAAAAATGGCTCGATAAAATCGAGAGTTTACTTTTAAAAATAGTTTTTGTAAACAAAGGTCAACAAGAGCCATAACAATATTCACATACAAACATCATACAAACATAAGCCACACGGCTCAAAAAAATCGAGACACACAAAAAAAACGACACGGCCCGTGTTGCTGGTCCAAGTCGAAATCTCACATTTTTTTTATGTTTTCGTTTCGTTTTTGTGGTTCCTTGAGGATGGTTTCTTAGTCCCTTAGGGGATCTTACATGATATACAGTTCAACAACACATAAAAGAGTGAATGAAATGAATATAAAAGCAAAGAATAAAAGGAGAAAGATTTGAAAAAATGGATACCAAGAGCTTTCTATCCTTCTTGCAAGTACTCCAATGACCTTTGTTGGATGTGCTCTCCCCTCTTCACTCTATGTTGTGAAGGTTTGGTTTCTCAATGATCCTCTTGTGTCTCTATCTCACTCTTTTTTTTCCTGTTTTTTGAGGGTTTCTTGCTAACTATTTTCTGGTTTTTTGCTCTTACTCTTTGCTCTCTATGTGTAGTCTCTACTCTGCTTGCTTCTTGTGTTGTGTTCGGTTTTAATAGTAAGGAATACTATGTTTTCTATGCTTGCTTGCAGCCCATTTTCCACCTTTTCTGTCAACTTTTTCTGTTGTCCTAAAGCCACACACTTTGCACACCTTTTCATCACCAACTTTCCATTCTTGGCAATGCCTTTTTCTTCCTTTTGTGCAGCCCCACTTTTCCCTTCTATTTCTAGTATGACTTGCTGCATTTTTCTGCTGTAGCATACTATACTACTATCCCTCTTTTTGCCCATTAGTCTCTTGGATGGTATTGCTTTGTATCTTGCCATGTAGCCAATTGTTACCACTCTTTGACAGCATTTGCAAACTGATATTTAGCAAGTAAATATATCATTTGCATGCTATTTCCTTGACTTTGTGACATAAAAAATGATCTTGTAACATAGTACATGTTGTCCTCTTGATTTTGTGACATGTAGTAATTCTTCAACTCTTGCATGGGGCTGTTTTGCCTATGATTGAACATGCATAATCTTGGCCCATAAACATTCCAATGTTGATTTAATTCTTGCATATTTCTTGGATGTTTGTGAGCATAATGTAGCACATGAAAAAAAATGGTGTAGTATGAAGAGTACCATATCATAGATTTGATTAAAGACTTGAATGAAGATTTAGAAATAGATTAATTTCTAAACATTATCTAGAGTTGGAATTTTTGTAACAAATGACATGATTGTAATGTCACAAAATTCCTCTTAGTATTATTTTTATCTCCATTCATGAATCTTGAATTTTGGATGATGGATTCCCTCATGTGCTTAAAAATGAAATCTTGAATTATGCATTGATGATCTTGATTCATGCCTTAATAATTTGCACTCCACTTATGCCATAAAAATAAACATGTATGAAGGAGCTTTGGATTTGGCCTAGCATTCATGTCTATTAATATTTATCTTGAATATCCTTGTATTTTGTCAAGTAACTTCCCCTTGCCAAAATTTTCATGAGTAGACTTTTTCCTTAGATCAAACCTTAGGTGATGAACCTTTTTTCATGTAGTCCGAAAATAAACAAGTTACAACCAAACGGCCTAGTTCGTACCTTGTGAACCCGCATGCTCGATACACAATAGAATGATGTATGATATGCCGAATACAGGGTATAAAAGGCTAACGGTGAAAATGAGGGTGTGACACCTGTCATAACTCATTCGTTGTTATTTCCTATGATATTTTATATAGGAAGATCCTTTTCAACCCTGATTGATGGTCTCTTATTGATATGAAGATCATCAGAATTTGTGATTTCAAGCCTAATGTCAAACTCCTTGGGTGAGACATTGTTTGGGACATCAGTTTGATGAGGAGGAACCTTATCTTCTTCTTTTTCCTTATCCTCGTGAGTTATCAATGACCATATTTATGGACTCTATCATAGACTTGGTGCACTTGTTATACATTCTATAAGCTCTGATGTTTGTAGAGTATCTAATAAAGATTCTTTCATCACTTTTAGGATCTGTCTTTCTTCTTTAATCCCGATTTGCCAAGATGCAACACATACTCCCAAAGACATGGAAGTACTGTAAATTTGAATTTCTCCCTTTTCCATAAATCATATTGAATTTCTTTAGTCCATATCTGAAGGTCACTTTATCATGTATGTGGCAGGTTATTTATTGCTTCAGCCGTGAAATAGTAAGGAAGTTTCTTGGCATGTAACATAACTCTGGATGACTTTTGAAGAGTTATATTCTTTCCTTCCACCACCCCATTTTGCTAAGGAGTGATAGGACCTGAGAATTCATGACCAATACCTTCTAAAGAACAGTACTCAGATAACTTAAAATTTTCAAACTCTGTACCATGGTCACTTCTGATTTTCACTATCACAATCCCTTTTTCTCTTTAAAGAAGTTAGGATAGCTCTTTGAACACCTCAAATGTGTCAGATTTTTCTCTAATGAACTTTACCGAAGTGAACCTTGAGTAGTCATCAACACACACAAAGACATATCTTTTCCCTCCTAGACTTTCTACTTACATAGGCCATATTAAGTCCATATGCAAAAGTTCAATAACCTTGTGGTGGCAAGATGTTGAAGCTTCTTATGGGGCATCTTGGTCAGCTTTCCTATTTGGCACTTTCCACAGACTTTACATTCTTCAATCTTGAATTTAGGCAATCCCTTTACATCTTCTTCAAAAACAATCTTCTTCATGCTCTTGAGATTGGGGTGACCGGGTTTTTGATGCCACAACTTGGTCTTGTCAACTTTTGTCATTAAACAAGTTAAAGGATTTTCTCTGCTATAAGATATATACAAATATAAAGTATCCTAAGAACTTGGGCCTTCCATAACCACTTATTGCTCTTAGATGGAGATAACACATTCTAACTTATTGAAGCTTACGTTAAGACCTTGATCATAATAATGACTTATACTGATCAAGTTGGCAGTCAAACATTCTACCAGCAGCACATTCTCAAGGCTAGGAAGACTAAGATACACTAGTTCGCCTATGCCTTTGATTTTACATTTTACACCATCACCAAAAGTAACATAGCCGTTTGAGTAAGGTTTTAGCTCTTCAAAATAAGACTTTTCCTGTGTCATATGTTTAGAACATCCATTATCAAAGTACCAATCTTCTCTAGAAGACACTCTAAGGTAAGTATAAGCTATGAGACTTGTGACTTCCACTTTGGGATTCCACACCTTCTTTGTCTTAACTATCTTTTCTTTCCTTTTGAGCCATAGTTGGCGATGGGGTTGAGGATAGCCATACAACTTGTAAAAACATGGACTTATGTTCCCATATTTACCACAATGATGACATATTCTATTAGAGCTCTTGAAATTCTTATAATGAAGATGGATATGTCGAACAAGATGTTGCAACACCTAGTCCTTCTTGTTCATAAGGTTGTAGTTAAACCCTATTGCTACTAGAATCTTGAATTTTGTTTCCTTTTATTTAGATTTCTTCTAACAATTTAGCACCATTCTTCAACCCTGACTTCTTCTCATCTTCCACAGTTTCTTCTAACATGTGATCATATCCTTTATTTAATATCTTACCAGTTTTTGTGGTGTCCTCAAGTTGGGATGTTAACACTGAAATTTCATCTTTCAGACCTGTGATGATAGTAGCAAGTTACTCTTTATCTTGACGAAGAACACTTATTGTTTTCTTTCGACTCTCTATTTTAATGCAGGTTTCTTCCCATTTAGTGATCAAAAGCCTAAACTAAGTAGCTGTCTCTTCATCAGATAAGTCCTCATCACTAGACTCACCCTTAACACCATGCTTACCAATGTACGCCATTACTTTTTTGGAATTTTTTTCATCACTATCATTGTCAAATTCAGACTAGGTGATTAATAATCCAAGCTTCTATTTCTTCAATTAGGTAGGACATTCAGTTTTGAAGTGACCATACTCTTCACGCTCAAAGCATTAAATCCCTTTGCCTGTGCTGATGTCAGACCCTTTGTCTTTGGAATTTGTCTTCCACTTCCTATCCAGGTTCTTCAAGGAGTTGTTGAACTTTTTCCCAAGGATAGATATAGCACCTGACAGACTTTCTTCTTTATCACTATAACGACAAAAATCGTGAGTGTAAGCTATTAATTAACTTAAATCATAAAGCAAGAACCGCCACCACACTTTTATTTTATCCAAAAAAGGAAAGGAAAAAAAGCGAACAAAACCTAAGCAAGTTCTAAGGCAAGAACAAATGAACAAAGACTGGGTAAGGAGGTTGGTTACACTAAGGGAAGATGTTAGCACCCAAAACGTCTATAGTATTATATAGGAATCCTTTGAAATATATACACTTTTTGGTTTGAAAAAGTTTGATTGAAATGAGATCGGAGAGATGAGAAGAGAAATATTTTTTAAGATTTTTGTGTTTGGAGAGACTTGACGCCTCATGCCTACGTACCCACAAAGTGCAATATAGGATCAAAGCCCCGTAGTTCGTGGTACAAATAATAAAATAGATTTGTTATGGTTGATTTTAAGTGAAAATACAAGTCGTCATTTCCAAGCGAATAGTTTCGCTTAAAGAGATGACTCATGTCTAAACTTATGGAAAATTTTTAAAAGAAAAAGTGCATAGACACAAAAGGTTTGAATGAGTTTGTATTTTTTATGTCTTTTTGAAAAGAGTCAAAGTATGATTAACGTTGATTGAAATTTATTAAAGAAAAGGAAGTTTGAAAAAGCACTTGACAAAAGTCAAGGTTTTATTGTGAAAGAGGTTATAGTTTGAAAACAAAAAAGATTTTGAAAGGGAAAAGATTTAAAAATTGAAAAGGGGGTGGAGAAGAAGGGACTATCCTAAAGCAAAAAAGATAAAATCTAAGGATAAGAACAGTCTAACCACACAAGTAAGCTCCACAATATAAGCATTATTCCTTTAGTTTAGGCCTTGATCAAAATAAGTCTTCAAAGGAGAACTTCAAGTATCCAAAATCCAAGGTTTGACATCACAAGCTTCCAAGCATAAGTTAAGATCCAAAACTACATGTCCAATGCAAAGGATAGTAGTCATAGTCCGCTATGAAGAGAACAAGTTTTTTAGGGGTTTAAGCATTTATTAATGTTTTTGGTCCAAATGGACAAAAGAAAAAGTGCGGAAACATAAACAAATAATATGAGATGAGATAATAATAACGAAGCATAAAAATAAAAGAGAGATAGGGAGCAAGAAGGAAACATAAACAAAATTAGTACAATAATATTGTTAGTGAGTTAGTGATTAGTTGTTAGAACAAATGATCAACAATGGTTAAATAATGAACTTAGGCCAAAGTTAATGAAGACTCATTAGAGGATTGATAAAATCAAAGCCTCATAACAACAAGTTTCATAAGTAATGGACCTAAGACAAATAATCAACCATACTTGGACTTTCAAACATAAGTTTGAGCCACGAATGATCATTTTCTGATACGGGACAATTTAGCGCTATGTTAAGCAATCGTAATCGGGCTTATGTAGAAGCCACGACTATCTGAGACCGATCAATAAAAATATTTGTACTAATGTATGATAGAGAAACGATATGTAGATCATCCTCCGAAAGTAATACCGTATGAAAAGAAAATAGGTAACAATCTCATCTTCATCAAGAACTAAAATAAGTTCCAATGGTATTGAAGATTTTTATCGATCAAAAGAAAATGAGAGATAGATGAAGAAATGCCAAATTGAACCATACAAAGATGTAATCCAAGGAAAATAACAAAAGGAAAGGGAAGTAAAAGAAAATGGAACCAAAACAGTCCCAAAAACAAGCAAAAATCACATTCTGGCCACTGGTTAATCGATTAACCAGTGTAAAATTGCAATTCTGGACGTAGAAACCAACTGTTAATCAATTAACCAGTTTGTGCTTGTTTTTGGTCAATCGATTAACACTGTAAAAACAACAGAAAATCAATTTGAAAATTGCAAAATCCTTGATCAATCATTTCTTCAAACACCTCATGATCAAGGATGCAATTGTGCACGAAAACTCAAGTAAAACAACAACAACTATCATCAATAAAACACAATTTGCAAGATCCAAAGATCAAGCAACAAGAATCAACAATAGATCACATTGTGAAAGATGGATCAAGAACAACAATGGTGGAATGAGGGTTTACCACTTCAAATTAACTTAAAGAACCATACTCTAAAGCCTTGATCTACTGAAATTGATGATGAAAAAGTGATTAGATGAATGTTTTAGCTCAAATATTAGTAAGTTCCAATGAAGAACTTACTAACTTTCAAAAGAAGAAAGAGCTTTGGTAAATTTGGTAGTTGGAGAAAATTGAGAGAGTCAATAATAAATTTGATAAGATGAATTTGACTATCAAAAGCTTGAAGAATGAATGAAATGAGGTCTCTATTTATAGAATTTAGGCTTGGAAATTTTGGTGGTTTGGAACCAAAATTAGGCTTGGAATTTGAATTTGGAGGCAAAATCAAGATCAAGTGGTGATTAGTGAAGGTGTATGGTGGGAATCAATTATGATGAGGTAGGGGAATTAAAATGAAGTGATATAAAATATTCTCATGATGGAATATTTGAAAATTGGTGTCAAAATGCTGCAGAATTTGAATTTGGTTCATTCACACAAAAAACATATTGGTTAATCGATTAACCATTTGTATGTGCAAATGTGTTAATCGATTAACACAGTGAAAATGTGTGAAAAATAGCCTTTTGATATGATGTCTTGGCTCTGGCTCGATTTTTCTGACTTATCAAAGAAGGCATGGAAATAAACACATGAACCTTGGAATCTTTTGAAAAAAAGTCAATCAAATCTTGGGAAACTCTTGATCAAATGATTTGAATTGCTTGCAGATCAACTTTGACTTTGTTCAGATGAAATTTATTTAAGCTGAGGGACTTTTGATTAATGTCCTTAATTCCAACCTCTTCCTGAAAAAGTTAGTAAAGGAAAAAAAACAAACATATTTTTCGTATTTTGATTAGGGTTGGTAAACATAAACATACAAATAAAAGCAAATAAGAAATATACAGATGCCCAGTGATCTCTGCAAGGTATAAACCCAAAGATGAGAGGGATAGATTAACTAAAGCATGATCTTGTTTATGATGCAAAGATGCAAATGAGATGTGCGAAATCTTAAGGATAAAAATTAGGGTATTACAATCACTATGATTTCCTTCAATATTAGAGACAAATTTTTTACCTTTGTTCTTCTTCTCTGATATGTCATTTATGGAAATCTCAAAGGTTTACAAAGTACCAATAAGTTCATCAACCTTAATGTTGCTCAAGTCCTGAGCTTCTTTAATAGCAATTACTTTCATTTCAAACCTCTTAGTCAATGATCTGTGAATTTTTTTGCAATCTTTTCTTTAGACATCTTTTCACCTAAGGCAAAGGTGGTGTTGGCAATATCATATAATCTGATATGGAAATCATAGATTAATTCTTCTTCATTCATCCTTAGATTCTCAAACTTAGTGATAAGAAGTTGCAACCTTGACATACGAACTTTGGACGTGCCTTCATGCATAGGTTTGAGAATCTCCCAAGCTTCTTTAGCTTCTGAACATGTGTTGATCAATCTGAACATCTTCTTTTCTACCCCATTGAAGATAGAATTCAAAACCTTGGAGTTTCCAAGAGCTTCATCATCTTCGACATCAGTCCACTCAACCTTTGGTTTCAAGCTAGTAGTTTTATCTTCAAAAGTAACCACTAAATGTTTCCACCATTTTATCACAAATTTCCATGCTTTGTTACCCATGGATTTAAGAAAGGCAACCATCACAGACTTTTAATAATCATAGTTGGTGCCACCCAAAACAGGTGGTTTATTGATTGATCCTCTATCTTTCATTGTGCTCAATTTAGCATAATTTATCTTCCCTGGAGCTCACCCAACAAGTTAGGGTGCTTGCTTTGATGCCAATTAAAGTTATGTTCCTCAGGAGAGAAATGTCGAATAAAATATCCTAGAAAATTGGTTCGACAAGTTAAACCAGAAACATCACAATAGCAAGTACTAGATAATAGAGCAGAAAAGCAATAAAAAATACGATAGTTGTTTTACCTAATTCGGTGAAACCACACCTACGTCAGGGTGGTTGAGTCCATAAACCAAGAAAGGAAATTCCCTATTAGTAGTTTAGTACAATTAGTTTTACAAGTAACAACAAATCCTATGTTGTTAAATGCCTTTTCCTAACACTATCCAATGACGTTCTATTTAGGGCTCCCCCTAAACATGAGAACCTACTCACTTTCTTCTCAATCACACAACCTGTGATTGGAGATTACAACTCAATAATCAATGTTGAATACTACCACTCAACTCTAGATAAACCAACTAGGACAAGCTACTGAAACATAATGGTGTACATACAACAATAATAAAGACTTAAAATAAACCCCAACACTCTAAAATCTTCAATGTACTGCTTGCTTTCCAATCTAGGTTTGAGCTCCTTATATAACATAATAACTCTGGGCTTTTCTCCTTGGATATTAACTTTTATTTCATCCAAAATTAATGCATAATCTGTTGGATATCATCTGTTCCAAAAATCTCTCAAATAAAATATGATTTGTTTCATTTTAAATTCAAATTTAAATATTCATTTAAATTTAAATCAATCTTCGTCCAATTTTCAAACAAATCACCTTATCATATTGCTAAACTAATTACCAATAAAATATGATCCCATCTTTGACTAGAAATCTTCTGAAACGCAACACCAATGACCTGTTGTGAAAGGCCTTGATGTCGTACCCACATGCTGTGACATCACGTCTATCATGTGTAGGGGTGGCAAAACAGGCCGCCTGCCCGCCCCGTCTTACCCCCCCCTTTAAGCCTGCCAAATGAAAATGGGCATAAAAATCTAGCTTGCCTCGCCAAGGTGGCAGGTTGGCGGGCTTGCCCGCTTACTTTTTTTTATTTATTTTGTTTTCATTTTTTTAATAGATTAATAGGCTTATTTTTACATTTCAATTAGATTTTTCACTTATTTTTCAGAAATTTTTTTATAAAGCATCTTTTAAACAAATTTTAATTTAAAAAATATTGCATATATTCTCAAATAAATGTATAAAATAAAACCATCAAGAATTGAAATTACTGAAATTAACTAAAAAATGACGAGTTTAAGGTGGGACGAGGTGAACGAATAGGTGCGGCGGGCTTTCGCAGGCGGCGACTTTTGGCGGGGTGGGCTTTGGTGGGTGGCTGTCTTTGGTGGACGGCGGGTCCAAAATCCCAATCCAACCCGCCATTTTTTGGCGGGTGTGCGGGCCAGTCCGACGGGCCACGACCCGTTTTACCACTCCTGATCACGTGTACTTTATACAGCTCCTTACAACTTAAACAAGCTAGATTAATCTTGAACACTTCTCCGTGTTTTTATTTTGCAAAATGTAGCCAATTCAAAAGGAACAAAAACTATCGAATTATCGAAGGTCAATGGATCTTCGCCACATATGCATTTAGATCTGATTGCTCGACTGCGTCAGATCGAAAGCTGTTATGGAAAATTTACATTCTACGAGGTGTCTCGTAAGTGTTTCACCAGTAATACAGATTGCAAAAACCATTAGTCACTCCGCACTTGAGGTTCTCGCTTTCTTCTTATTTCTCGAACAAACTAGTGCAACTCGAACCTCATTTCGTGGTTTGATATCACTTGTTATTTATGAGAGGTGTTCTGATGATGGTTTGATGCTAAAATTCGCAGCGTTGCGGATCTTAACGGTCAAATATGACAAATTAGAATCAGAGAATCTAACTATTTTCCTCGTAGCAATGTGTTGGTTAAGTGTCTTTCTCTATTGATTCCGGCTGAGATTTGACTTTGGATCGATATACTTGTGGAATTTTGCAGGAATTAAGAGTCAATTCTCACATGCGATACCCCTGTTCCATTATTTGACCAGAATTGAGGTACATCGATAATGATGAATCCTAAATTGGTGATATTGATCTCTAATGCATCGACGCGGGTTGGACTTTCGTAGTTATCACTCCAAAGCTCAAGTCAGTTCAAAATTTAAGATGAGTGTAAAAAAAGTGAAGACCAGAAAGTCTATCTTGAGTATCATAAGTGAAATCTTTTATATGTTAAATTGTATAAAGTGGTTTGACATTAGGTCAGTCCATGACTTTTTAGACCTTCAGTCGACCCATAATAAGATTCATTCAATATCAATAACTTTAATTTATAAATAAAATACATTGATATTTAAGAAATCTAAAAGATTTGTTTAGTTATAATATGGACATGTAACTATTTTTTTAATATTAATTATTTTTAAAAGGCATGGCAAAAAAATTCAGAGTCGATCGGATCTGGCTGCCCCAGCCCTAAATTTAATAGGAAAAATCAATTTAATTAGAGGCATAGACTTCCGATTTCTAATTACAGGGATGGAGACAGAGGCGGGGATGCTAGTATACGCTCAGACCTCGTACCTGCCCCTGCTTATTAAAATTAATTTATTATGGTATAATTATATCTGGGGTTCTTTAAGTTATTTGTTTGTAACAAGTTGAAACTTAAGTTTTTTTGTAACAACTGATCATCTAAGTTAACAAACATGTTGAATTAAAATCTTACTTTATGTATTTTGGATGCTATTTTATGTATTTAGGATGCGACTTTATGTAGTTTGGTGCTATTTTATTTATTTTGCGTGATTGGTTTAGTCAAAGATTTAAAAAAAGGTAACAATGCACAGGTTTGTTAACTTAAAAGACCAAATTATTACAAAATAAATTTAAGGGTCAACCTGTTACAAACAAATAACTTAAAAGATCCCTGATGTAATTATGTCATTTATTATCTTTATATTTTACAACTTTATTATCCATTAACTTTTATTAATCTTTAAATATTAAATTTATTATAATAATATATATTTAGTTTAATTATCTTTATAATAATAATGTTTAGTTTAATTATTATTTTTTATTGTTATAATAAAAATAAAAATTAAAAAAATACAATTTATGTAGTGGGAGCGGAAGTAAATTGTTACTCCCTCCATCCCACAATGAGTGACCCATCTATAATATAAAAAAATTTGATGTTCTGAAAAAATCCATTTTGCCCTTGCCTTAGAAAATGTCACTTTATCACTTTAGGGGTCTTTTGTGTCTAAATATTATTTTTTTCTAACCAAATAACTTTTTTTTATGATATAGTAAGATAGTAGTTACCAATTAGTTTGAAATTGTGCTCAAATTTGATGCTCTCAACATACTTTTGTTTCAAACAAACTAGCTAAACTTATAATGTCAACTAATTGTGGGTTCTAATGCAAAATCTGATACACTACTACAAGCTCACTTATTTCTCTCTCCCAAATAAAAAGCTTTTCATAATTTTCTTTTCATATTCTCTCTCTCTCTCTCATTTCTTTTTTTGGCTCTATTCAATCCAACCTCTCCAAAACCTTCATTTTCTTCACCGTCTGCGCATATTTGAAGGCGAGGTTTGGTAATATGAGATGAACATGCATATTCTTCATGGTTTTGTTTAACAGTAATATTCTTCATGGTTCTTCTTCTTCAACGTTTTCCATTTTTTGTTGTATGTTGATTTTTTCGAGTTTCAATATAAGATCCTTAAAATTTTGTTGACATCTTAAATGGTTGTTCAAATTTTTTATAAGTAAAATAATTTGTTCATTCATCTTAAATGGTTGTTCATCCAAGTTTTAAATAAAATGCATTATGTATGATTGTAGAAATGAAACATATGAACTTGATATTTTTCTTTTTAGATTTCATTGTTCTTAAGTTTATGATACTAAAAAGCTTTATATTACATTGTTGATACTAAGTGTTTAAGTTAATTTGTATTTCTGAAACTAATGACATTTCTTTTTTTAGATTTCATTGTGTTTAAGTTTATGATACTATAAAGCTATATGTTTCATTGTTGCATTATTTAGGTGGATGACTATTTTGTACCAAAAAGCTTTATATTACATTGTTGTATTATTAGACTTTATTGTTTTGTAGTTGACGATACTAAGTGTTTAAGTTAAGTAGTATTTCTGAAACTAATGGCACGACTGAAAAATGCAAGCTAAAACTAATCACAAGGCCATTCGAGAAGATAGCTGATATTAATCACACGAAAGAGTTATGAAAAATTGCAGCCAAAGTACACCACAAATGGTCTGTAATTCCTAAGAACAAAGAGCACATGGAGCTTATATGCTGGCGTAAGTGTGAATTGGTTATTTCGATTTAACTTCATTTTGGTAATATCTTAAACATAAGTTATATTTGTAATGTATTTGTAGGGCACATATGTTCATGTTATAGTGCCAACAACTTTGAAAGCAACGTTTGATGTTGTTTTGTTGGTTAACAACACTTATACTATGAAAGATTTTCTCCCTCAAATAAATGATCTCATGTTGAAAATCTCAGAACATCCTTTTGTTATAAGATTTACACCTGGAACTCGTGTCTCTAATATAAACAAGCATGAAATACTTGGTAAAAAGTTGAACTTGTAGCCGTTTACGGAAATTATTTATGGGAGCGGAAAGAATGATTTATTAATAGGTAAAACATTATACTTAAATTATTTTCAGATTTTAGTTGTAGTTAATATTAATATAATCACTATGGCTGCAACATATATGTTGTTAACTAATAAAGTAATTGCCGTTGGATGTTATTGGACTGGTTGAGATTGGGTATACATAGATGAGTGCAGGAAGCAAGAAACAACAAGTCAACCTCATTTTAAAAGACCTTGGATAAATGTTCTCCATTTTAATACATTTTTATGTTAGTTTTTGTTTTTATGCTTTAAGTATTATTCTTATTGTACTATATAATTTGTTAAAATAACCTTTTAACATGTGAAGGAATGACATATGTTTTTAGATATCCACTCCCAATACCTTAATATTAAATTTTCAGATATCTAAATACTTGTTGCATGTGTAGTTCTACTCGTACTCATAATTTAAAGTATATTTTAATCTTATTACCATTTACCTTAGGCCAACTTTTTAAATATTCAAAATCCTAACTAAATGTGTACCAACAATATCACTCATTAGCTATTTTGTCTTTAGTGAAAATAATAATATATCTGCTCAACGAGAATAGCCTAGCATGCTTGCAAATCATGACATATAGGATGATAATTACTTTTCTACATTTCTACTTTGCAAGTAGAGTGTTAATACTCTACTTGATACTAATAAGATCTTTTACATCTACACGCAAGTATTAGTACTCAAAAGTTATTTTTGGAGTATGTTTTAAAAGTAATATATCGTTTTTAATGCACTTGATGTACATTCCTTGCATATGAATCACTAAACCACAAACCAATTTTGCCAGTTTTTCTTTTAATAATTTTGACTTGTAATTATGTGTCAATTTTTAAGTAATCATTTACATGACAAATCCTAATGATATTTTATGTATTCTTCTTAGTATTTTTAATAATAAACGCCATGCAAACATAACAACAATGAACATTATGAATCATCTGATGCACATTACTTAATTAATCCATTACACAATAAAACAGTAAAAGGATACCACAACAATATCTACTTTCACCCAACACAACAACACTTAATATTAATATTATGATCCACTATAGATACCTCCTTCATTTTTGCTTAATCCATCAAACATTTTTCTTCTCCACATACATCCTTCATTCTGCTGGTTCAAATGTAAATCTCAACACATCCCCTTTCTCGAGTTTTTTTTCCTTGGCATATTGATACCACCCTTTTCCTACAAACTTTTCAGCTTTGTTTTGTTTAGCAGAGTGTCATTCACTCTAATAACAGTTCCCGTTTTCTGCATCAACATTTTCAATTCCGCTTTCCAAAATTGGGACACACATCTTTGATGCCTTTCTAGGAATATTCTGCAAGATAAAATTACATCTTAAAACTATAATATAAGATTATAATAAACAGTAAAAACACATCAATGATTGAAACTTTTACATACCAAGACATTTCTCCTGGCCTTTACACCTGAACTTATTTCTCTTTGCCAATACAATTCATCATTTTCATTTGCATCATCAACCTCATCACTATTTTCATCTGCTTAATCATCTTCCATGTTTGCCACTTGGACCTCTGGTTCTGGACATTCGTACTGCATGTCTTCATCACTTTCGTTCTGCATGTTGCAAAGTTCATTTTCATATTTCATGCAGTCCAAACTCAAGTTTATGTCATCTATCTGACTTTCCCGTTTATCATAAAGGCTGCAACAAATCAACAAATTCTGCTGTTGCTGCTAGGAAAAAAATGAAATAGACATTAATGAATAGAAAAATTCATTCAAGTTCTTCAGAAAAAGGAAATATCCCTACCAATGAAATTTCAAACCCACAAACAGATCAACCAGGATACATATCAAATACAACACCACTTCATGAATCAACTTCTACTTTTATTAACACTCAACATTCAAAACGTCATTGTAGGTCTAAAACCAACTCATTTGGAGTTAATCTATTTAAGTACTTTGAAATAACCACTGTTGAAAGTTCTAGTTCCCATGTTACACGACCTGAAATGACCCAATTACATACATCAACAACTACACAGAATAGTAACTATTAGAAGTAATTCATATTTATTAGTTGTACTATTTTCTTAGCCCCTAAGTTTGTTAGAGGGTATTTTAGTATTTTTATCTTATTCTAGTAACCCTAGTTTTAGCTTATAAATAGGGTAACAATCATTGCAATTTTGTAGTAGTGTGTAGTCGTCATTCTCTTAATAGAATATTTCTCTTTTCATCATTTATTTTTACCTTTGCACCAACAATTGGTATCTAGAGCTCCGGTTCTGATTCATTGGGAAACACGGGAAACACGGGTGAACGTGATGTCTTGTGTGTTTGATTTTGATTCTTAGATTCGTGTTGAATCTTGAACAAAATCTGATCACAATTTTAATTCTGTGGGTTGGGAAACACTGTGTGAGAAATCTGAGTGTACTGTGCAAGGTAGAAGATGAACGGAAACGACAACATAAACACCAAACTTCCAGTATTTGACGGTAAAAATTGGAATCGTTGGATGATCCAAATGTGTGTACTGTTTGGTGCTCAAGATGTTCTAGATCTTGTCACTGATGGTTATGTTCCGGTAGCAGCAAATGCGACATATGAACAGAAAAACGCGCAGAAGGAAGTAAGGAAGAAGGATCAGAAAGCATTGTTCTTCATTCATCAATGTGTGGATGTAAATGTGTTTGAAAAGATTGCAGATTCAACGGTAGCAAAGGCTGCGTGGGACACACTGGTGAGATGTTATGGTGGTGACGCATCAGTGAAGAAGGTGAAGCTTCAGTCCTTGAGAAAGCAATATGAGAATCTCAACATGAAGAATAATGAGAAAGTCTCTGAATACATCTCCAGAATGATTCTGATCACTAATGAGATGAAGGCGTATGGAGAAACTCTTTCTGAAGAAGCAATCACGGAGAAAGTATTGAGATCCCTTACCTCCAATTTGATTACATTGTGGTAGCAATAGAACATTCCAAAGATCTGAGCACCATGAGAATTGAAGAGCTGTAGAGCAGTCTAGAAGCGCAAAAGTTATGTTTGACTGAGAGAACTTCTGAAAAGGAAGTAGAGCAGCAGGCTCTGAAAGTAACTTCTGATAGGAGGTATCAGAAGCAGTCAGAATCCAGGAAAAGATCTGATGGTGGTCAGAAGTCAGAAAGCTCAACCTCTGATAGACAAAAGAATGCTCAGAAGGGAAAAGAGAAGTATGACAAGAAGAAGATCCAATGTTACTGTTGTAAGAAGTTTGGTCACTTTGCTAGAGATTGTTGGTCAAACAAGGAGAGAAAATCAGAAGAAGCAAATATAGCCAGAAGTTCTGATGACGAATCTGTGCTATTGATGGCCTTTGAATTTGATAATATGGATCTGATAGACTGGTGGTATATGGACACTGGCTGTTCAAATCATCTTACTGGAAACAAGAAATGGCTGGTTGACTTTGACTCTGAAAAGAGAACAAAGATTAGATGTGCTGATGAGAAATATCTTAATGCAGAAGGTATGGGAAATGTCAGAGTGATTCTGAACAATGGGAAAACAGCATTGATTCAGAACGTGTGGTATGTACCTGGCATCAGAAGCAATCTGATGAGTGTGGGACAATTAATTGAGAAAGGTTTTTCAGTTACCATGAAGGACAATCTTCTGAAGCTGTATGACTGCAATCAGAAGTTGATTATGGAGTCAGAATAGGGAAGGAATAGAACATTCAAGGTGAATGTCAGAACTGCAGACTCAGAATGTCTTATTGCAACAAGTGCTGAGAAGGAGAGTGAGTTGTGGCACAGAAGATTTGGTCATTTGAATTTCAGAAGCTTAAAACATCTGAATTCAAAGAAGTTGGTACATGGAATTCCTACAATTAAGAAGCCTGAAAATTCATGCAAAGTTTGCATGGAAGGAAAACAACCACGATTGCCATTTGCGTCAGAAGCTGCTCCAAGAGCAAAACATGCCTTGGGAGTTGTACATTCTGATGTGTGTGGTCCATTTCCAGTAGCATCAATTGGAGGGAATAAATACTTTGTGTTGTTTGTTGATGAATTCACAAGAATGACATGGGTATCCCTTATTAAGTTTAAACATGAGATGTTTGATGAATTCAAGAAGTTCAGAATGAAGGCTGAGAATAAGAGTGGTCAGAAGTTGAAGATTTTTAGAACTGATGGTGGAGGTGAGTATAACTCCAAAGAGTTCCAGAAGTTCTGTGAGGAGAATGAAATTGAGCATGAGGTTACTGCTCCTTATACCCCTCAACACAATGGTCTTGCTGAAAGAAGAAACCGAACTTTGCTTGATATGGTGAGAAGCATGCTAAAGGAGAAGAAGCTTCCTCAGAAGCTCTGGGGAGAAGTTGTTGCCACTGCAACGTATGTACTCAACAGAAGTGGACTGGAGATAAGTAAAGTGTTAGTCATCTGAAGGTGTTTGGTTCTGTTTGCTATAAACATGTTCCAGAAGCCAGAAGACAGAAGCTGGATGATAGAAGCAAAGTGATGATTCTGATAGGGTACCACAGTACAGGTGCATACAAGCTCTATTGTCCAGAAACCAACAAAATTGAATTCAGCAGAGATGTGATTGTGAAGGAATCAGAAGTTTGGAATTGGGATAAGTCTCAATCTGATTCTGATGTTAGAACTTCTGAAGAAATATCAGAGTTAAGAATTTCTGAAGTTGGAGTAAACTCTGACGTTGACTCTGACTCTGATAGTGATTCAGACTCTGGAGAAGACTCAGAAGATGAAGGTGACTCTGATGATCCAGACTCTGATGGTAATCCAGATTCTGGTGGCAATTCAGACTCTGAAGATGGCCAAGGCTCTAGAGGAAGTCAAGCCTCTGAAGCTAGAAATTCTGAAGTTCAAGACTCTGGAAATATGCCAGACCCTGAAGATGGTCAAAGCTCTGGAGGAAGTCAATCATCTGAAGCTCAAGACTCTGAACAAGTTCAGAGACCACAAAGAATCAGAAACATTCCCAGAAGATATGCAGAATTTGACATGCTGCAAGACACTGAAGTAGACTCTGAAGGAGAAGTTATTCAGTGTGCCATGATAGTAGACTCTGAACCCATAAGTACAGAAGAGGCTCTTAAGCAGAAGCTCTGGCTGAAGGCCATGCAATAAGAACTTGATGCTATAGAGAGAAACAAGACTTGGAAGCTGACAGAACTTCCAAAAGACAAGAAAGCCATCAGCGTCAGATGGGTTTTCAAGCAGAAGTTAAAGCCAGATGGTTCAATTGGAAAATATAAAGCAAGGTTGGTAGCCAGAGGATTTCTACAGAAACCTGGGCTGGATTATTCTGAAGTGTTTGCACCTATAGCAAGACATGAAACAATCAGAATGATGATTGCAATAGCTGCTAACATGAATTGGCCTCTGATGCATTTAGATGTAAAATCTGCATTTCTGAACGGTCCATTAGAAGAAGAAGTTTATGTGTCACAACCTCCTGGATTTGTGAAAAAGAATCAGGAAGGGATGGTGTACAGATTATACAAAACTCTATATGGACTGAAACAAGCACCCAGAGCTTGGAATCAGAAGATTGATTCATTTTTCAAGAAGCAAGGCTTTAAGAAATGTGAGATGGAGTATGGTGTCTATGTTAAGCATACTTCTGAAGGCAGTATGACTCTGGTATGTTTATATGTTGATGATATACTATTGACTGAAAGTTCTGAATAGGAGATAGCCAAGTTCAAGAAAGTTCTGATGAATGAATTTGAAATGACTGATCTAGGCAAAATGACATACTTTCTAGGGATGGAGTTCAGATATTCTGAGAAAGGTATCATTTTGCATCAGCTCAAGTATGAATTAGAACTTCTGAAGAGATTTGAACTGAAGAATTGTAAGATTGCTGTCACACCTTCAGATACAAATCAGAAACTGGATTCTGACTCTGATGGAAAGGATGTGGGCGCTACAACCTTCAAACAGTTGGTTGGTTCTCTAAGGTATCTGTGCAATACCAGACCTGACATTTGCTATTCTATTGGGATGGTTAGTAGGTTCATGAGTAAACCTAAGTGGTCCCATTACCAAGCTGCTGTCAGGATTCTGAGGTATATCAAGGGAACTCTGAAGTATGGAGTGTTGTTTCCTTCTGGAAGAAAGGATGAGTCAGAACTTCTGAGTTATTCAAATTTTGATTGGTGTGGAGACAGAGTTGACAGAAGAAGTACCTCTAGGTACTTGTTCAAATTTCTGGGAGGTCCCATTTCTTGGTGTTCCAAGAAGCAACCTGTTGTGGCGTTATCAACCTGTGAAGCTGAATACATTGCAGGTGCTGTTACTGCATGCCAAGCTATGTGGATTCTGAATCTGTTGCAAGATCTGAAGATTAAAATAAACAAACCTCTGAAGTTGATGATTGACAACAAGTCTGCAATCAATCTTTCCAGAAACCCAGTGTTGCATGGGAGAAGCAAGCATATTGAGACAAAGTATCATTTTCTGAGACATCAAGTTCAGAGTGGAGTGTTAGAAGTTGTACACTGCAGCACTCAGAAACAGTTGGCAGATGTTCTGACGAAAGCTATCAAGACTGATCAATTTCTCAGACTAAGGGATGGAATTGGTGTTACAAGTTTTGATGGAATATGAATTAAGGGATGGTATTAGAAGTAATTCATATTTATTAGTTGTACTATTTTCTTAGCCCCTAAGTTTGTTAGAGGGTATTTTAATATTTTTATCTTATTCTAGTAACCCTAGTTTTACCTTATAAATAGGGTAACAATCATTGCAATTTTGTAGTAGTGTGTAGCCGTCATTCTCTTAATAGAATATTTCTCTTTTCATCATTTATTTTTACCTTTGCACCAACAGTAACCATTCAATCAATTCCTATGTGCAAGAACATGACTCGGATATGAGGTCAGGAATTTCTTCAAATAACAATTCTGATAGCGATATGAATATTGAGGATGATTATTTGGTTGATGACCACCTTCAAGGTTTGCCATTATTCCAAATTTCATATCATTTTATTCAAAACATTGTACAATATATATAATGAGAACTTTTCAATGACATGTATATGCAATATTTTTTTGACATTTCATTTTATAACAGAATTCTTTGATATTGGAGATCCTTTTTGGGATGCTAATATTGTCTCGCTTGCATGTGGTATGGTGAATGTATGACTAAATCAATGAATATGACGTCGCCTAAATTTCAACGTTGTTGTCATGGAGGAAAGGTTAAACTACCATTGATTGATGAGCCACATGTCATTCTTCAAAAGCTACTCTTCGACCCTGCATCAGCTCATGCCAAGAATTACCAAGCCAACACAAGGACTTATAATACTATGTTCAACAACACAACATGTTGTTTCTTCTTGATAACAAGGACTTCATACTTACTACATATATAAACATAATACCAAACATGTATAATTATACATAACATTAGTAAAAATCTTTCCTACAATGACTTGTTTCAAACCTTACACCAAAATATTAGAACATATCATTGTTTTCACATTACCATTATCTATAAACTGCATAATATTTAACATGACTACTTTAAACACAAATCACTAAATACACCAAACGATTATTTATAATATTACAACTAACACACTGTTTCACCAAACTTTCTCATCGTTTAAGCTACGACACATACAACTCATGTGGAGGATAAGTTATGTTAAATCCAAGCTTATCCCCTCTTCTAAGCTTCTTAGTTTTGGTGTACTTGTACCATCCACTTCCAATAAAATTTTCTTTCTTTAGAATCTTTTTATTTCTCTTAGCATAATGCACCTCTCTGTAGTAGCTCTTACCAGTATCGTCATCAATAAACTCTATCGCGATCTAATTTCAATAGAGACACTTTTTGGTAACTTCTCTCGAGAAATGCTGTGAACATTCAAACAACAAATGATTTTCTAAGGTTTCTTCAAACAAAATAAAAATTACTCTAATTTTATGTATTATAACTTACCAAGACATTGTTTCTAGCTATGTCGCCATTAAGAATTTCTTTCTCCAAAAAAAAACTCATCATCTAAGAGTTCCTCGTATTCATATTTTGATTAAGAACAACTGTTGTGCTTATTAATGTTGGGATTGAAGGTAGGAAAAACCACTTAGAAGGGGGGAGGGGTTGAATAAGGGTTTTTAAAACACTTTGTATGAGAGAAAAAATAACACAATAATTTTATTCTGGTTCGTTTGAACTCAAACTAATCCAGTCCACCTTACCAAGGTGATTTGCCTTTCTCAACAAGGACTTAATCCACTAAATCAAAACTTGATTACAGTGTTCACCACTAAGACAACTGTCTTAGTCTTCTCAAGAAATTCTGACCACAACTTGCTCTTCTTAAGGAATTCTTTTTACAAAGATAAACTAACAATTTGTGCTTAAGATGGGCTTCTAAAAAGCTATTATCACAACAGTGATTTACACAAGTTTGTAGAACGAAATAAACTATTTAGCTTGAAGAAGGATTGTATGAGTTTTTCAAGAATAATTGTTCAATGTTTCGTCAACTTTGAAGTGATGCTCGAGTCTTGCTTTTATAGTACTTTGAAATCCATTTCTCAAAGACCGTGCAATCTGTGAATTATGTTCTTTTTGTCTTGTACTGAATTTTCCTTTCTCAGAAGAGGAATGTTCTGACAAATCCTTTTTGTCTGAGTTCCTGTGTCATGCACGAATGAGGAAAGATCCGTTTGAATGATGACAAAAGAATATGCCAACGGATCTTATTTGAATAGAATCTTCTGAAACGTCTTGCATCAGAACTTCTGATGATGTTACAAGTTCTTCAAATCAGAGTTAAGTCACTCAGAGTTTCTCTATCAGAGTTTGCATCAAAGTGTTGTAAGCGTGAAATCCTTATCAGAGCATACTTGCTTATCAGAACTTCTGTACTTGCAGCGTCAAGTACTTCCAGAGTCTTCTGAAGCTTTACGTATGTTCTTTACTCAGGCTCTTCTTAGCTTCGCTCAGAGTCAGAGTCTTCTGATTCTTCGCTCAGAGTCTCTTGATGCTTTGCTCAGAGTCTTTTGCAGCTGATCAGAGTCTTCTGATGCTTTAGAGCTTTTTCGTTCTTTACTGTTCAGAGGCGTTCTTGCTTCCAGAATAATATTAATTTTGATATCTGAAGCAAATAAAAAATTTAACAAAATTAGAGTATATAAATTCTCTATACAAAATTTCATTAATGTTATCATCAAAATTATGAGATATATTAAACATCAATCTGTGTTCTAACAATCTCCCCCTTTTTTATGATGACAAAAACTATGGGAAATTTTGTTCAGAGCAATAAGAAATATTTCTCCCCCTGAGAATATTAATCTCCCCCTAAAATGAATACTTCTGAAAAGATTAAATACTTCCCTTTCAGCTTCTGTATTCTTTTCAGCTTTAGAGGAAACTTGTAGATTCTCAGACTTTGGTTCAGAGTTAATTCTTAGAATTTTGTCAGATGAAAATTATTAGCTTTGAAACACTCAAAAATATGATTAGATGATACTTATCATGTATGAGTTGCCTTTGGTGACTGTTTATGTGAATATCAAAATTACCATTTCTCCTCCTTTTTGTCATATCAAAAAGAAAATCTATAAGAAAAACTTTAAGACAGAAAAAAGATAACAGAGGAAAAACAATAAAGCATAAGATAGATTCAATCAGAAAAACATAACATTCATATGCTCATTGATAACACATAATCCAAACAGAAACAAACAGACATAAAACACAAAAGTGCACAAACAACTAAGAAACTAAGAAGGGCGAGAAGCCAAAATCCTCAGAAGTTGCGTTATCTCAAAAGTGGATTCTTCTTGCTTCGCCATCCATGTCTTGATTTCTTTAGTTGTCTTTTCTTGTTTGACCATCCAAGATTTGATTTCTATGGTGCTAGCCTTGAGTTCAGCAAGCTGAGCATGCAGATCTTTGTCTTCTTTCTTTACTTCAGATGACTCTGGATCAGATGCAGAAGCAGAAGCATCATGAACAACCAAGGATGCAGAAGCATTCTGGACAATCATGTCAGAAGTTTGATCAGAGTCAAGAATCTCAAAAGGACCAGGAGCAGAAGTTTCTGGAGCTATGTCTTCAGGTCTAACCACTGCAGCAGTCTCAGAAGCAACAAAAATCTTCAGAAGGAATACACACTTCCTTAGCAGGTGTATTTTCCAGAATCAATGTTGGATTTCTGCTGACTCTCAGAAGAGTTTGTCTAACAGCCTCAGCAAATCTGACCTTGGTATCGTCAATGCAAATCTCTTGAAGATTGGAAGCTACAGAGTCAAATATGGATCTGAATCTTTTCCAGATAGCCTCAGAATCATCAGGATTCAAACTAGACATGCATTCCTTCTTCACAGTAGATAACCACATGTTTAATTCTTTTTCAAAACCAGCAATTAAAGTACCAACATCCAGCCTGGGTTTAGCTTTAAGGTAGGCGTCTAATGAAGGTGGTTTGGTGGTTTCAGAAGTTGAAGGTATGGAAAAAGAAGGGATATAGATAACCGGTGGATAAGATGGAGAAGGAGTGAGGACAGATGAAGGTTTAGCAATTTGAGGTTCAGAAGGGGTTGTTTCAGAAGAAACAATATCATTTTCAGGGTCAGAAGGGATGGAAACAAAAGTTTTGAAGAAAAATGAAAAGACGTCTGAACTATCAGTATCAGAGGAATTAGATGAATCAGAAGATTCAGATGATCCAGATGCAACTGGATAAACAATTATAAGAGGTTGAAGATCAAGAACCATTGGTTCAGGATCAGAAGGGATGGTTTTTGGTTGTTATGGTGCAGAAGTTTGTTTTTCAGAGGGGGGAATTTCAGAAGTTTGGTTTATAGACAGTTGTGGTTCAGAAGTTTTTGGAATTGAAGTTGGGGTTTTCTCAGGGGTAGTTTTCTGATGTATGTTAAAAGAGGGTGTGGATGGTACAGATGATTGTGGTTCAGATGGTTGTTGGCGTTGAGGTTCAGAAGTTTGGTGTGCAGAAGTTTTCTTTGGTTTAAGTGTAGAAGGAAGTGGTTGAGATTTTTCTGGTTCATAAGGAATTGGTTCAGAGTCGTGAGGAGGAGAAGGTGAGGGAATAGGTTCATAAGGAGGAGGTTCAGATGCTAGTACTTCTTTCACTGTTTCTAAAATAGAATCTAAACTAGCAGAGGCAGGATTACCTTTCTGTTTCTTGACACGCTTTGGCTTTGCAGAAGCTGCTTCGCCAGAAGCTTTCCTTTTGGGCTTAGAAGATCCTTCTTCTGAAACCTTTATTTTCTTCTTGTGTCTCTCCCCATGAAAATCAAATCCAGGTTCATCTGCTCTTTGAATCAGATGTTCTGCCAAAATAATCTCCTTGGGTTCGTTAGCGTAGAACAGAGGGAAATCATAAACAGAAATCCTTCTCTTGCTGACTTCTTCAGAGTTAATCTGAGATGGTGCAGAAGTAAGTTCTTCTACAATTCTCATCCTTTGCAGACTTTTACCATTCAGAGGTTTTCCAACCACTGAAGCTAATTCTTCTGTCATACCAGCTTCTGTTAGATTACCAACTAAGCCATTCTCAGTCAGAATATCTGAGATGAGTCGTCCCATAGGGATCTAGTTTCTCATCTTCTGATGCTTGGTTCTGACTTCTTCTCTTGATTGTTTCACATGAGTCCACAGATGTGTGAAAAGTAAGTAAGGCAGATCCACTTTGATGCCTTTTCCCAGACAATACATAAAGTACATGTGATCAGAATTGATGTAATCAGGAGAGTTTGTAGACTTTCTGTGATGAATGCAACCTAAGAAAATCTTATCCCAAATCTTGTATTGAACTTTCAGATCCTTGATCTTGTTAGAAAGTTCTCCAGAAGTAAACACTTCACTGTATACCTCATCCATATCCAGACGATTTGCTGGTAGATTGGTAACACCATCAGATTCTTGATAACCTATCAGCTTACGAATCAGATCCTCAGTTATAATTATCTCTTTACCCAGAACAGAAGAGACAATGAATTTGGGGCAAACACTAGCATGAATCCAAAATTCTTTGACCAGGCAAGGATAAACTAGACCAAACAGTCTATCAAAGTATTTAGTCCATCCTTGTTCAGACACAGTTTGACGCAAATACTGTCAAAATCAACCAAGAACTCACTCAAGACTTCAAGTTGATCAACGGGAGTGAGGAGGGTTCTTACTGGCTCTTTGAATGGAGTAGGACCCATATTGGATGATGAAACTGCAGCCATGGATGATTGAAACTATTGAGATGTTGAGGATGAAGTTGCCATTGTTGTTCTTGAGAGAGATATGGTTCTTCTTGAGGATTTTGGTTTGGGAGAGATGAAGAAGCAATTGAGCAAACAGAAATGCATACAAGATGTGAGAGAGAGTGAAAAGTGTGAGAAGGTGTTGTGTTATGGCATTTATAGGGGCGAAAAATTAGGGTACACGTTCATCAATTAATTCATTTGATTTAATTCAAAAATCACATCAAAAAGAATAATCATTTCAAAGCATTAAATGATACTGACAAGCGTGGGGAGAAAACCGAGACATTGAGAATTCAAACAGTACCTCAAAACGGCGTTTCATTGTTTGCACTCCACCTTTTCAGATTCTGAGTGACACGTGTTTGATGTTTGAGTGCCTCTGAAACTTCTTAAGGAAATGAAACATTAGCAGCGTTCAGATCCTCTGAAGGTTGTTAGTTCAGAGTTTCAAAAGAATTAATGCAACACAAATAAAATAATCAGAAGAAAATACTTCAGAGTATTAGTCATATTTCATCTGGATAAATTTGCTTCTAAATAATAGTTTTATTCTGGACAAAAATCCATACTAATATTATTCAAAATAAATTTAAACCTATCTTCAGCAAGGGGTTTTGTGAAGATATCAACCCATTGATGGCCTGTATCAACAAAATTCAAATTTATAATTCGCTTCTGAACATAGTCTCTGATGAAATGATGCTTAATTTCTATATGCTTTGCCTTAGAATGTAAAATAGGATTTTTAGACAAGCAAATAACAGAAGTATCAAGTATTATCACAGAAGATAGAAATGTTACTCTCATGTATCTGATAATCTTCTAGTTGACTCTTCATCCAGAGCATCTGAGTGCTACAACCAGCAGCAGCAATATATTCTGCTTCTGTTGTTGAAAGCGCTATTGTGGGTTGCTTCTTGCTGAACCATGAGATCAGATGACTTCCCAGAAACTGACAGCTTCCAGAAGTACTCTTACGTTCTATTCTGTCTCCAGCATAGTGTCGCTACCGTGAAAATAAGGTGCCGGCTGAGACAGCCTATGTCCCATTAGTGGAATTCTAATGAAACCTTATAAAAATACAGAAAAATTTGAAATTTTTAAAGGACAATACTTAATTATTTAAAAACATACTGTTTCACATACATATGCTTCAAATATATTTTACAGAGTTTGACACCGTTAAGACTAGCGGCCTTGCCACATAGATAAAACATAAAATAAAAGTACAGAAAGGAAACCAAAAAGAAAGCATACCAAAAGGGACCTCCTAAGTCCAACAAGACTGACACTTATACTGACTGTAGTAGTAGGGATGTGATTAGCGTTTGACAAAACACTAACAGCTCCCAATCTAGATGTTATAGTAACACATCTCCACGTCACTTCATATCCTTTCCTTCTGAGTTGTCGGGAAGTACGCAAGATTCGAGCTCATCGTCTGATCGTCATAAAATAATCCAAAATGCAAAACAAAAATGACACAGGGCTAAGATTCATGTACAAGTTTAAAAGTGGGAATGAATGTGTAAAATAATAATATATATGGAAACCATATTTATACAAACAAGCGTATCTTATACCCACAATTACATATACTTTATTTATTCTAATGCATCCCTGAACTATATGCTGACTCAGGCCACTAAACGCTGTCAATGATATCTATCCCATTTACCAAGATCAGATATCACTAGACCACATGCCACCAACGTACTCCCAATTACCAAGAGCTACGCCACCTAACTTCACATGGAGCCTAGGTGTTATAAGTCGATCGTCCCTGAGAATTCAGGCCAAGAACCTTGTCTTGCCTAGCATGCATAGATAATAATCCCCGTCGGGATTGCAGGCGACTGATCAACCTCGTGCGTCCCATACCGCACGGCGGTGGACTTACACATTCCTTAATGCAAGTCTATATGATCACTCACTCATCTTGTGGCAACTCTTAGCCATAAGTATTAAGTTAATAATGGGGAATTATCGTATCAACTTTTCAAGTTATACTTATTATCTAGATACTTAGGTTGAGTACCAAATCCATCCAATGTCTTGCCATATTTGATCTTTGTCCTTACATAATAAGTTCAGTTTGTATAATGGGTAATTGTATGGTTAACTTCCCAGGTAAGAGAGGTGGACTGTAAACGGCATAGTCGACCAAGTCTTTCCTTAGCCAGAACCCAACCAAATATAACTACTCATTGTATCCAACTTTCCTTATGTTAATGGGGATCAATTACTTAATATCTAGCAATGTTTTTCTCTCATTAACCGATTATTTCCTTAATCTATCAATCACAATCATTCAAGTATAAATAAAATAAACAATTATAAAATTAACCGAATAATGCAAGCACAATACAATACCAAATTGTCAAAGATTATTCCTATGATAATTAATTAAGGCCGGCGTAACCTCGCCTAGTGATTTGTGAAAATCATTATTTGAGAATAGGCTCTCCTTAATTATTTATCGCTAGTAGGGCTTAGGTCACCACTACACACATATATATTAAGTTATTTTACGCTAACCGTCCCAATCGTATACGAAATCTTGCCCCCACCTTTTGTTGAGTGTTGTTGAAAGTCCACAAGTGTTGTCTTCGATCTTTGCCAAGAACCTAATTTACGATAACCGTTGGATTGTACGAAATTTATGAAATAATTAGAATATAATTTATGGTTAATTGAACATAATCCCGTTATAACTTGAAATATTTATTTATTTAAATATATCATAATAACCTCCAAAATAATTATTAAATTCAAATATAAATTATATTATACCTCCTTTTGAATTTGTTTGTTTTAGAAAATTGTCAAGAGTATATTTCTAATAACATTTAAATTATAATAAAATTTGGGCATTATAACGACTTAAAATGGTAAAATTTATTTTGGACTTTATAAGTTCAATATATCGACGTCTGAACGGAATTTGCATAGAAAATTTAAAATAACCTTTATATAAATAACATAATTAAAATAATATAATTAAAATAAAATGGACATTATAACGGCTTACCGATTACTTATGAAAATGATTTGGGCAGAACTTTGACGTATAAAACTCCCTTGAAACTTTAGAAGAACTTTTACCACAAAATACTCTAAAGGTTACGAACCGATATCGTGGGAACTTCGATAACTAAAACTAATATTGCTATATGAAGAAATTAGAGAAGGAAAGAAGTAAAGAAGTAAGAAAGATGATTTGTGAATGAATGAATGAAAATGGGGTGGAAGAGACCCCTATTTATACTAGTTGTAAAATATTAAAATAACATAATTTATCATCTTTTGCCCATACCTTCCAACTTTTCAACTCTTGCTAGTAAATATGTCTCTATCAAATATTTACTAATCTTTCATCAATAGTGCTTTAGGTGTTCTAGTATGACTTTGTGAAAATAATTTATGACAAAGGTATGGGAGCTTGATTTCATGACATAATATTATGTAGGATATTAATAGAAAATGAGATATATATTTCTTTTATAAAAAGTAAAATGTTAATAATATTAATAATAATAAAAATAGTAAAAAGGATAGTTATTTGATATTTTTATTGTCTTAAGATTATTTTATTTATTAATTGGTTTATAGAGTAAAATGATAATATTCAAATAAAATAAAATCAATTAATAATAACAAAACAAGAACAACAATAATGATAATAATAATATGAATAATTAATTAACTTAAAGTTAAGGGTTTTAAGTACCAATTTAAATTTCAAAGTTTAGTTTATAAAATGAAACGATGATATTCAAATTGAAGAATAAAAGTAATAAATATAAAAAGTAATTAATTAATAAATTAATTATTATAAGTGTTAGTTTCAACATTTAATTTTTAATAACTAGCATTGTTAAAATCTCAAATCTAACTAGATATATTATTTAGTGTATGGAAAAATTAGGATGTTACATTACCACCCCCCTTAAAAGAAATTTCGTCCTCGAAATTTAGCGTACCTAAAACATATGTGGATACTTCTGACGCATGTCTTCTTCTCTTTCCCAAGTAGAATCACCAGTTACATCATCCCACACGACTCTAACCAATGGTATTTGCTTTCCACGAAGTTCTTTAATACGATGATCTAAGATCTTGACAGGTATAGCCTCATATTCCAAATTATCTCTAAGTTCCACAGTTTCAGGCTCAATGACATGTGAAGGGTCCGGATAATACTTCCTCAGTTGTGATACATGAAATACATCATGAAGATTAGACAAGTTTGGCGGCAAAGCAATGTGATACGCTACAGGTCCAATCCGCCGTAGAATTTGAAAAGGCCCGATAAACCTTGGTGTTAACTTCCTAGTTTTGATTGCTCGTGCAATTCCCGCCCTAGGAGTTACCCTAATGAACACGTGATCTCCTGCCTCGAACTCCAAAGGTCTTCTCCTCTTATTATTATAACTCTTTTGACGGTCCTGTGCTGCCTTCATTTTTTCTCTAATAAGTTTAACCTGATCTGTCGTTTGTTGCACGAATTCTGAACCCAATATTTTATTTTCTCCAACCTCATACCAACATAAAGGTGTACGACACTTTCTTCCGTATAATGCTTCATATGGAGCCATGCCGATACTTGAGTGAAAACTATTGTTGTAAGTAAACTCAATCAATGGTAAGAACTCGTCCCAACTTCCTTTGTGTTCAAGAGCACAAGCTCTCAACAAATCCTCTAACGATTGAATCGTCCTCTCAGACTGGCCATCCGTTTGGGGATGATAAGCTGAACTTAACCTCAGTTTTGTTCCTAACTCTAAATGCAACTGATGCCAAAAATTTGATGTGAATCTGGGATCTCTATCATTGACTATACTTGAAGGTATTCCATGCAATCTAACAATCTCCTTTACATATACCTGAGCTAGTCTCTCTAATTTAAACGTCTGGTTGATGGGAATGAAATGTGCACTCTTTGTCAACCTATCAATGATCACCCAAATTGCATCATGTTGTTTCTGAGTCTTAGGCAAAGCGGTTACAAAATCCATGGCTATTCCGTCCCACTTCCACTCTGGAATATCTAAAGGTTGTAGCAATCCGGCTGGCTTCTGATGTTCAATCTTTGCCTTCTGACATACCAAGCAACTTTGAACATATTCTGCTATATGTCTCTTCATTCCAACCCACCAAAACATTTTCTTCAAGTCTTGATACATCTTTGTGGCTCCTGGATGAAAACTCAACTTACTTTTGTGGCCCTCTTCCAAAATCAACTTTTGAATATCCTGATTTTGAGGTACACACAACCTTTCTTTAAACCTTAGGATTCCATCACTCCTTATGTTAAACTCTCCATTTTGACCATTTCTTATATTTTCCTTTATGCTCACTAGACGGTCATCAAGTTGTTGTTCATCTTTGATCCATTTCAGAAATTCATTAGACACGACAATAGCGCCTATGAATATACTTCCTTCATTGTGATGTACTCCTAAGTTTAAATCCACGAATTTGTCAATCAACTCTTCTTCCTTCAACATCATTGCAGATACATGAAGTTTCTTTCGACTCAAAGCGTCTGCTACAACATTGGCCTTTCCGGGATGATATTGCAACTCAAAATCATAGTCCTTCAAGAATTCCATCCAGCGCCTTTGTCTCATGTTTAAATCTTTCTGATCAAATAAATGCTTCAGGCTTTTGTGATCACTTAACACAGTGAACTTTGATCCATAAAGATAATGCCTCCAAATCTTTAAGGCAAACACAATTGCCGCTAACTCTAGGTCGTGAGTTGGGTAGTTCCTCTCATGCACCTTCAATTGTCTTGATGCATAAGCTATCACTTTCCTTTCTTGCATCAACACACACCCAAGACCTTGATATGACGCATCACAATACACATCAAAATTTCCTAATGGGTCTGGTAAGATGAGTATTGGTGATGAAGTCAATCTTTCCTTTAGCTTCTGAAAACTTTCTTCACACTCTTTAGTCCATTCAAAGTTTTTACCTTTCCTCGTTAACTGAGTCATGGGCAAAGCGATCTTTGAAAATCCTTCAATGAACCTCCGATAATATCCAGCTAGTCCAAGAAAACTTCGAATCTCGCCAACATTCTTTGGACTCTCCCACTTTGTTATTGCTTCGACTTTACTTGGGTCTACTGCAATACCTTCTTTACTAATTACATGACCAAGAAATTGTACCTCCTTCAACCAAAATTCACATTTCGAGAATTTCGCGTACAATTGAAGGTCCTTTAATATCTGTAGCACAATTCTCAAATGTTCTCTGTGCTCTACCTCATTCTTGGAATAAATCAGAATGTCATCAATGAAAACTACAACAAATTGATCTAAGTATGACCTAAAGATCCTATTCATGTAATCCATGAATACTGCTGGAGCATTAGTCAAACCAAATGGCATAACTAAGTACTCATAGTGTCCATAACGGGATCTAAAAGCTGTTTTTGGAATATCATCTTCCTTCACCCTGATCTGATGATATCCAGACTTCAAGTCAATCTTTGAGAATACTGATGCTCCTTTTAACTGATCCATCAAGTCGTCGATTCTAGGCAAAGGATACTTGTTTTTCACAGTGGCTTTATTGAGTTGTCTGTAATCCACACAAAGTCTAGAAGAACCATCCTTCTTCTTCACAAACAAGATTGGAGCTCCCCATGGCGATACACTTGGTCTAATAAATTCTTTCTCTAACATCTCGTCTAATTGTTTCTTTAACTCCGCAAGCTCTGAGGGTGACATTCGATAAGGAGATATAGAAATTGGTCCAGTTCCTGGAACCAAGTCTATAGAAAATTCCACTTCCCTAACCGGTGGTAAACCTGGAACTTCTTCTGGAAAGACTTCCGGGAATTCACAGACTACGGGAAAATTTTCCACACTAGGGGTTTCTCCTACTGACATGGAGAATAGCATCATAAAACTTTGAGTGAGGGTTTCAGCTTTGCTGATTTCTCCACTATCTTCTCCAAATGTAAAAATTTTCTCCTTGCATCTCAAGTTGACATCGTTGGCTGATAACCAATCCATTCCTAAGATGACATCTAGGTCTTGTAGCGGGAGTACCACAAGATCTACTAAGAATCTTCTATTTTCTAAGATTATTGGACAGTCTACACAGACTGAATAAGTTACCATTCTTTCTCCCGAGGGAGTTGTGATAGTCAACTTACAATTTCGAATCCCAAAAATTCAGCACAAGAGGTAGATATAAAAGAATGTGTAGCTCCTGAATCGAATAAAACTGATACCAACTTATCTCCAATTAAACACATACCTTGAATTAACCCAGCTGACTTTGAGATCTCAGCTCCTCTAATTGTAAATACTCTTCCTGTGGTTGGCTTATTTTGATTCTGAGGTCTCTGACCAACACTTGGGCCTCCATTTCTTGCTCTCCCTATGTTGTTATTGTTTATTAGGCCGCTCCTCTGGCCTGTTGGTTGACTTTGTCCTTGGGGACAATCTTTGAGAAAGTGGCCTTTCTGACCACAGCGAAAACAAGTTCCAATATTTCTATTTGGACAATCTTTGTTAAGATGTGCCCCTCCACAGCTGTAACACTTGAACATTAACCTTCTAGAATCCTGGTTATGATAAGGTGTAGGCCTTTGATATGGCCTACCCCCTCGTTGGATTCTTCCTCCGTGGCCTCGGTTAAAGTGGCCCTTGTGATTGTTGTTTTGGGTTGATCCTCCTGATCCATATTGATTCTTCCTATTGTCAATCCCTTCCAACTCCAGACACCTTTCTACTAGCTCACCAAAGCGCATAATATGCAGAGGTAAAACTGCCCTCTGGATATCATATTTCAATCCATCTTGATACTTTTCACACATCCATTCTTCCCTTGGATGCAAGCGGTAAAACTCAGAATACTTTAGCAAGGATTCAAACTTCCTAGTATATTCTCCCACCGTCATCACACCTTGACGTAGATTCTGAAATTCTCTCTCCTTCTCTTTCCTACATAACTTTGGAAAATACTTCCCCAAAAATTCTTCTTTGAACAAGGTCCAATTGATTTCTCTTCCTTCCTCTTCCAATAATCTATACTTTCCTCTCCACCAAGCTTCAGCATCGCCTGTCAGCATGAATGTTGCATAACCAACCCTTCTATTCTCTCTACAGTGAGTGAAAGAAAATATCTTCTCCATTTCTTGCAACCATTTCTCAGCACCCTCCGGATTAAAGTCACCACCAAACTGTGGTGGTTTTCCTTTCAGAAACGAGTTCAATCCTGTATCCTCATGCACCATTTCCCTTTGTTGTTGCTGAAAGAGTTGATGATCTCGAGTGATTTGCAGGATTTGAGCATTTTGTTGTGTTTGAACTAACACAGCTGCAGCAAGTTCACGAACATCTCGAGTGTCAGCTTGAGAGTTCGTTCCAGTTTGGGAATGATCTTCTCGTCCAATGGGAATGGTAGGTGCTCCTTCAGGAGTAACTTCATCACTCGCATTCCTACGTATACCTCTAGTAGTGCCTCTAGCAGCACTCCTACCACGCCTCGCACCTCTGACGTTCTGAACCATAACTTCCTGAAAAGGAATAGTTATTAGGTTCAATCATTCACAAGACATAAAGAACATAACAATTATGTATATTTATATCCCAATGAATGATTCATCGATAAGGATTTTTATCAAGTCTCCCACAGGCAAGGGATAATTGTGTCTAAAATGTTGAATTAATATCTTAAATATAACTAGAATTCAGGAAAACATAATCAACATTTAATGTATAAACAAAAATGTATCAATTTATTTAATAACAACGATTACAAAAATCGTGACCATGTCTCATTCAAAAACCTCTACTTGTAAACCAAGCTAAGACTAATAGTGGTAAAACTATAATTATCATTATTGCTACGAAATCTTTACCTAATTCTTCATGCTTGATGATACCAATAACAAACAAAATAATGACAAGAAGAGTGATGAATAAAAGAAAGGATTTAGCCATTTGAAAGGTATAGATAAATATTTAGGAATTGATATGAAAATAATGGATGGGTGTGAAGTATTTATAAAGTGAATTTTGTGAAGTGTCCGTTACGTTACCGTTGGGTTTGTGACCGTTGGGGAGGAAAAATAAAGTGTGCTAAATAAGTTTCCTAGACCATTATACTAGAAGGCTCTCAAGATGAAGACTCAATGCACAGAAGAAAAGTTATCATCCAGTTTGGAATCCAACTTGATACAGTCAGTATAATTCTAGACACTTACGGTCCGAGCTGAATCGACCAGCTCTGATACCATTAAATGAGACAGCCTATGTCCCATTAGTGGAATTCTAATGAAACCTTATAAAAATACAGAAAAATTTGAAATTTTTAAAGGACAATACTTAATTATTTAAAAACATACTGTTTCACATACATATGCTTCAAATATATTTTACAGAGTTTGACACCGTTAAGACTAGCGGCCTTGCCACATAGATAAAACATAAAATAAAAGTACAGAAAGGAAACCAAAAAGAAAGCATACCAAAAGGGACCTCCTAAGTCCAACAAGACTGACACTTATACTGACTGTAGTAGTAGGGATGTGATTAGCGTTTGACAAAACACTAACAGCTCCCAATCTAGATGTTATAGTAACACATCTCCACGTCACTTCATATCCTTTCCTTCTGAGTTGTCGGGAAGTACGCAAGATTCGAGCTCATCGTCTGATCGTCATAAAATAATCCAAAATGCAAAACAAAAATGACACAGGGCTAAGATTCATGTACAAGTTTAAAAGTGGGAATGAATGTGTAAAATAATAATATATATGGAAACCATATTTATACAAACAAGCGTATCTTATACCCACAATTACATATACTTTATTTATTCTAATGCATCCCTGAACTATATGCTGACTCAGGCCACTAAACGCTGTCAATGATATCTATCCCATTTACCAAGATCAGATATCACTAGACCACATGCCACCAACGTACTCCCAATTACCAAGAGCTACGCCACCTAACTTCACATGGAGCCTAGGTGTTATAAGTCGATCGTCCCTGAGAATTCAGGCCAAGAACCTTGTCTTGCCTAGCATGCATAGATAATAATCCCCGTCGGGATTGCAGGCGACTGATCAACCTCGTGCGTCCCATACCGCACGGCGGTGGACTTACACATTCCTTAATGCAAGTCTATATGATCACTCACTCATCTTGTGGCAACTCTTAGCCATAAGTATTAAGTTAATAATGGGGAATTATCGTATCAACTTTTCAAGTTATACTTATTATCTAGATACTTAGGTTGAGTACCAAATCCATCCAATGTCTTGCCATATTTGATCTTTGTCCTTACATAATAAGTTCAGTTTGTATAATGGGTAATTGTATGGTTAACTTCCCAGGTAAGAGAGGTGGACTGTAAACGGCATAGTCGACCAAGTCTTTCCTTAGCCAGAACCCAACCAAATATAACTACTCATTGTATCCAACTTTCCTTATGTTAATGGGGATCAATTACTTAATATCTAGCAATGTTTTTCTCTCATTAACCGATTATTTCCTTAATCTATCAATCACAATCATTCAAGTATAAATAAAATAAACAATTATAAAATTAACCGAATAATGCAAGCACAATACAATACCAAATTGTCAAAGATTATTCCTATGATAATTAATTAAGGCCGGCGTAACCTCGCCTAGTGATTTGTGAAAATCATTATTTGAGAATAGGCTCTCCTTAATTATTTATCGCTAGTAGGGCTTAGGTCACCACTACACACATATATATTAAGTTATTTTACGCTAACCGTCCCAATCGTATACGAAATCTTGCCCCCACCTTTTGTTGAGTGTTGTTGAAAGTCCACAAGTGTTGTCTTCGATCTTTGCCAAGAACCTAATTTACGATAACCGTTGGATTGTACGAAATTTATGAAATAATTAGAATATAATTTATGGTTAATTGAACATAATCCCGTTATAACTTGAAATATTTATTTATTTAAATATATCATAATAACCTCCAAAATAATTATTAAATTCAAATATAAATTATATTATACCTCCTTTTGAATTTGTTTGTTTTAGAAAATTGTCAAGAGTATATTTCTAATAACATTTAAATTATAATAAAATTTGGGCATTATAACGACTTAAAATGGTAAAATTTATTTTGGACTTTATAAGTTCAATATATCGACGTCTGAACGGAATTTGCATAGAAAATTTAAAATAACCTTTATATAAATAACATAATTAAAATAATATAATTAAAATAAAATGGACATTATAACGGCTTACCGATTACTTATGAAAATGATTTGGGCAGAACTTTGACGTATAAAACTCCCTTGAAACTTTAGAAGAACTTTTACCACAAAATACTCTAAAGGTTACGAACCGATATCGTGGGAACTTCGATAACTAAAACTAATATTGCTATATGAAGAAATTAGAGAAGGAAAGAAGTAAAGAAGTAAGAAAGATGATTTGTGAATGAATGAATGAAAATGGGGTGGAAGAGACCCCTATTTATACTAGTTGTAAAATATTAAAATAACATAATTTATCATCTTTTGCCCATACCTTCCAACTTTTCAACTCTTGCTAGTAAATATGTCTCTATCAAATATTTACTAATCTTTCATCAATAGTGCTTTAGGTGTTCTAGTATGACTTTGTGAAAATAATTTATGACAAAGGTATGGGAGCTTGATTTCATGACATAATATTATGTAGGATATTAATAGAAAATGAGATATATATTTCTTTTATAAAAAGTAAAATGTTAATAATATTAATAATAATAAAAATAGTAAAAAGGATAGTTATTTGATATTTTTATTGTCTTAAGATTATTTTATTTATTAATTGGTTTATAGAGTAAAATGATAATATTCAAATAAAATAAAATCAATTAATAATAACAAAACAAGAACAACAATAATGATAATAATAATATGAATAATTAATTAACTTAAAGTTAAGGGTTTTAAGTACCAATTTAAATTTCAAAGTTTAGTTTATAAAATGAAACGATGATATTCAAATTGAAGAATAAAAGTAATAAATATAAAAAGTAATTAATTAATAAATTAATTATTATAAGTGTTAGTTTCAACATTTAATTTTTAATAACTAGCATTGTTAAAATCTCAAATCTAACTAGATATATTATTTAGTGTATGGAAAAATTAGGATGTTACACCGGCAAAACAGAAGAGTCGCCACCTTTCGTTATTTATCCCTCAGAACGGGAAAGGAAACGATCGGAAAAACCTGACGAAAAGGTATAAGACAAGGTCATCGCAACCATGTTTGGGTTCGGGAGTCGGTTACGCAAGAGGAAGGTATTAGCACGCCTCACGTCCATCGTACTCGATGGGATCCACGTTTGTTGTGTTTATCTGACGGGTTGGTTTATCTATCTATGCTAAAAGTCTGGTCTGAAAAGAAAAGAAAATGAATCGGCAGAACACAATAGTTCTATGCCTACGTATTCCCGTCTGGAACGAGAAATCAGAGTCAACGTAGTTCGCCTAACTACGGGTGAAAAAGGGGGAAGGTTTCTCGCCGAGATATCGCATCTCGTGCCTACGTACTTTCACACGACGTGAAAGATCAGAGCAAACGTAGTTCGGGCCAATAAAAGACACAAGTTTGTCTTTTTTATCCGAGTAGGGTCAACAGACGGTTCCAGCAGTTGGTGTATGCAACTCGCTCGTCGGAGACTTAGGCGTTTACCATTTGCGGTGGAACCGGGAGTTAACAAAACTCTCCTTATGGAAATGGTTTCCAAGGATTAAAGGCCCCAGAGGACAAAAAGAGTTTGATCTTTGTTTTCTGTCTTTTACGAAAGAAGTATCTTTTATGGATGTTTGCAACTAATATCGCACTAGATACTATGACCTGAGAGTGAATGCGTCGCATGTCACCCAAAGAGTGCCATACTAAACATCCAAGCTGTTGAAAAGAAACTCTCCAACAACCCTTTCTCAGGTAGCTTAAGGCTCGTAGCGTACGACATAAATTAACCTTTATTACTGTATTTTGATTTGTTTGAAGATGAGAAGAGAAAAGACGCACTAAAGGGGAACTGATCCAATCCTAAAGTTGTCATGCAAAGTTGATCCTATGATTGAGGTTAAGAGGGAACTACCTAATGTTATCATGCATGGTTAGAACCCTAATGTCTGTCATAACTTCTCTTGAACAAGAGAAGTCAGAGTTCCTAGGGAAACATGGCAAAGGAAAGCAACAACAAAAGAAATAATTGAAGGAAATAACTGTAAGTAAAATGCATGCAATGCAGCAATACAAGCAGAAGGAGCAAACTCAACTTGTAGAGCAAGCAAGCAAAAACAACACAAGGCACATGCAAGGGAGACAAGCTCAACCTCCAGCCAACAAGCAAAGCCAAACAGTAACAGACAAGCAGAGGGAGACAGACTCAACCTCTAATGCAGACAAGCAAAGGGAGCCAGGCTCAACCTTTCAATGCACTTAGGCCTAAATCAAGTACATGAAAGCCTATTCTAATGCAACACACAGTCACACAAATATAGTCAACCAGTAAACACAGCAGTCAAAACAGCAAACCAACAGCTCAACAGCAAAGCAGTCTAATAGCCAAACAAACTAACAGTCTGTAGTTTGATCTCCATGCCCAAGCTATCTTCAAGAGAAGACTTCATCTTCAAGCTTCAAATGATCCCCCAAGAGAGATGAGAATCAATATCAAGATGATTGCATGATGATGGGTGTAACACGGTGGGAGAACTGACTTTAAACAATGTTGCGGATAGCTAGAGTCGCCACCGACTTTTATTTTATCCATAAGGAAAGGTTATAAAAGAACAGGAAAGACCTTAGAGAATATTTTGGGTCCGGGGGGTAGGTTATGAAAAGGGAAGGTGTTAGCACCCTTTTCATCCATGGTTATCCATGGGCTCTTAGGTACTTAAGCTCACTTTTGAATTGTTTTGAAAGTGTAGTGTGTGAATAGAAAATTTTCAGAATAGTTAATAAATAATCCATGTAAGGATGTGTTAAGAACTTGTTTGAAAACTTGTTGAAAATTTGTTTAAGTGTGAAACAGTTTTGAAGTGAGCAAGCACCTAGGAGTAACCTACCCTAATGTTTAAAGGTCTTTCTTATTCTTTATTCTTTCCTTTAGTAAGACTATCCCTACTATAATGGAGTAGGTAGTCCTTACTTTGGATGTTAAGGGACATGTGAGGGACAATTGGATTTTTGAAGGCCATTGTGGGGTGTAATAAGCAAACTGGAGGGACTATCATCATTTTTCGAAAGGGACTCGATTCGTAAAGGCAACCATAAGGGACTTTGATGATTTTCTTTTTGAGGGACTTGCTTTATACACCCCACTTAACCAATATTCATAGGCAACTTGAGGGATATCCTTAAGAAGTGAGACGGCGATTAAAATCGACTTACGTGTGTGAAATGTTTAATTTAATTATCTTATATTAAAATGATCTAATTTATTTTTTTAAATATCATACATCTTGGCACTCCCTAATTACTAACCATAATGATAATAATAATTAAATGATTACAATTTACATCTAAGAGGCAATTACAAAATTATAATAAATAAAATAAATAGTAAAATATGATCAAAATAAATATAATAAAAAAAATAACAAATAAGTAAATAAAATATTGGGGTTAGTAAATAATAAGAAAAATTAAATAAGGTTAGTATAAATATAAAGTTAGTGAAAATAATTAGTTGAAACAATAATAATGAGAAAAATAGACAAAGTTAGAAAAAATAATAAGATAGAAATTTCAAAATAATAATAAGCAACAAAATATGATTAGCAATAATAATTAATTAATAACGTGATTAAACATAAGATTTGATTTTTATTTAGAAACATAAATGATTAAATAATTACTATAATATAAAGTTCTAAATATCATAAGATTTGATTTTTATTTAGAAACATAAATGATTAAATAATTACTATAATATAAAGTTCTAAATATCATAAGATTTGATTTTTATTTAGAAACATAAATGATTAAATAATTACTATAATATAAAGTTCTAAATATAACATAATTATAAATTTCTTAATCATTTACAAAAATTTAATTATCTCTAATTATATATTAACAATTATTAAGAAAAATATTTACACATTATGATGAAAACAAATTTTAACTAATCAATAATCACATTCACCAAAATTTTACATTAAGTATTTATAAGGTTTAATTTTATTTACAAAAATTTACAAGAATTATAATAAATATATACATAGAATCATATAGAAAATTAAAATTAGGTTTTCATATTAATTTGGAAAAAAGATGTTAATGTTATTTATTTTAAAAAAACAGATTTTTATATTACAACAAATTTTAATAAATTAATGATAACAATAATAATAATAATGATAATAATGATAATAATAATAAATAATGATAATAATAATAATAATAATAATAATAAAGCAATAATGAATTTTAAATGTGCCAAATAACCCAACAATGTTGCTAACGCAGAAATGCGCTCATCGCAACCAGATCTAAATCGGACGAAACAAAATTTATCGCAAAGAAAAAGAAATTAAGCAAAAAATAGTATTATTGCTCACACAAAAATGCGATCATCGCAACCAGATCGAACTAACACAAATGTCACGCGTCATGCACACAAATGTGCAAACATCGTATCGACATAATTCGATCAAAAATCTTATATATATAAACTCTAACAATTTAAAAATTATATATATATAAACGTAACAGTAATAGATAAAGAAAAAGAAATAACGGTAATAGATGAAGAAAAAGAAATAACGGTAAAAGATGAAGAAAAAGAAACAACAGTAATAGATGAAGGAAAAGAAATAACGGTAAACGATGAAGAAAAAGAAACAATAGTAATGGATGAAGAAGAAAACTAAATAACGGCCAACGGCACTCACTCCTCTTAGGTTTTTTTCATTCTCTCCTCTTTTCCAACAAGGCAACACATGTATATATAGGGAACAAATTAGGGTTAACACCAAATTGTCAATAATGTCCCTAAAGCCCATTTTAAAGCCCAAACTAAATAATTAGTTAAGAAAAAATAAAATTTAAATAATTTAAAATAATTAAAATAAACTTAAAATAAAAACTAATAATCCTATTGATTCCTAAAATAAAAAATATTATAAAAAGAACAAAATTTTTTTCAATATTTTTTATTTTATGATTTTTTGGATATTTTTATGAATAATTTAGAAAAAAGTGAAAAAAATAATATTTTAAAAAATGATTTAATTAAAATACGAAAATAATAATTAAATAATAATAAAAACTATTTTTGTTATTTTTTTAATGAAAGATAGAAAAATTTAGAGTAAAAATAATAAAAAACAAAAAAAAGTGACAAAGGTGAGATTCGAACTCTCAACCTCTCACACTCATAACTCCTTACACATGTCCTCCTGCCAATTGTGCCATTTTTACTTTTTAGAAAAAAAATGCATGCCATATGATATTTACCTCTCTTTGATGTTGGCAAAAAAAATCATGAAGTTTGACTTTGGTTTGACCACAGTTGACCTCAGTTTGCCCTTTTAACTGCATTGACTGCTTTTGACTTATCTGATCATCTGACTGAGCAAACTTTTGAGAAAAGTCTTGAAACTTGACATGGGGGTTCTTATACACATATAATATGTTATGAAGCTCACTTGAAGTCTTGGAAGTCCATTTAGCCTGATTAAAGTCAAAACCCTAGTTTTGGATGCACTACTTAGGAGGTGCATTGTCTGAGGGAATTGTCAACTCTTCTGACCAATTATGAATTTTGTGAACCTTGTGAACCTTCTTGGAACACAAAGTCTTGTATTGTGAGGGCAAATTTTGGGGTGCAACAGCTGCCCCTGTTCAATTTTCTGAAACCTGAGGGGTTAGATTGGTATATTTGCCAGTCGTAACCTGGAAGGTTGAAGGGGATTGAACACAAAAGCCCAAAAATTTGCACTCACCAGTGCATGGAGTGATATTGATGGTTGGTTGAACATGATTGAGTGGGCTTAAAGATGCCACTAGGGGAAAGTTCTTCGATAGTATAATGAGAACTGTCAGGAGTCTGGAGTAATACTGATGTAACAGCATGTCTTCATGAGGATAGAGCAATCAATAGTGATAACCCTAAAGCAGTCTTGAAGCAATGATATGATTTCAGGAGGATAGAACAATGAATGGCTCTAAAGCAGTCTTGAAATAATAATGTGATATGTCTTCAGAAGGATAGAGCAATCAATAGCTCTAAAGCAGTCTTGAAGTAATAATGTGATATGTCTTCAGGAGGATAGAGCAATCAATAGCTCTAAAGCAGTCTTGAAGTAATGATTTCAGGAGGATAGAGCAATGGATAGCTCTAAAGCAGTCTTGAAATAATAATGTAATTTCAGGAGGATAGAGCAATGGATAACTCTAAAGCAGTCTTGAAATAATTAGATGGCTTCAGGAGGATAGAGCAATGAATAGCTCTAAAGCAGTCTTGAAGTAGTAATATGACCTCATGAGGATAGAGCAATGAATAGCTCTAAAGCAGTCTTGAAGTAATAGGATGATTTCAGGAGGATAGAGCAATCAGTAGCTCTAAAGCAGTCTTGAAATAATAATGTGATATGTCTTCAGGAGGATAGAGCAATCAATAGCTCTAAAGCAGTCTTGAAATAATAATGTGATATGTCTTCAGGAGGATAGAGCAATCAATAGCTCTAAAGCAGTCTTGAAGTAATGATGTAATTTCAGGAGGATAGAGCAATGAATGGCTCTAAAGCAGTCTTGAAATAATAATGTGATATGTCTTCAGGAGGATAGAGCAATCAATAGCTCTAAAGCAGTCTTGAAATAATAATGTGATATGTCTTCAGGAGGATAGAGCAATCAATAGCTCTAAAGCAGTCTTGAAGTAATGATGTAATTTCAGGAGGATAGAGCAATGAATGGCTCTAAAGCAGTCTTGAAATAATAATGTGATATGTCTTCAGGAGGATAGAGCAATCAATAGCTCTAAAGCAGTCTTGAAGTAATAATGTGATATGTCTTCAGGAGGATAGAGCAATCAATAGCTCTAAAGCAGTCTTGAAGTAATGATTTCAGGAGGATAGAGCAATGGATAGCTCTAAAGCAGTCTTGAAATAATAATGTAATTTCAGGAGGATAGAGCAATGGATAACTCTAAAGCAGTCTTGAAATAATTAGATGGCTTCAGGAGGATAGAGCAATGAATAGCTCTAAAGCAGTCTTGAAGTAGTAATATGACCTCATGAGGATAGAGCAATGAATAGCTCTAAAGCAGTCTTGAAGTAATAGGATGATTTCAGGAGGATAGAGCAATCAGTAGCTCTAAAGCAGTCTTGAAGTCATGAGAGGCTATCAGGAGGATAAAATAACCCTGAGGTTACACTAAAGCAGTCCCAAAGTAATAAGAAGCTCATCAGGAGGATAAAGTAACCCTGAGGTTACAATAAAGCAGTCCCAAAGATCATAAGATTGTTTGTTGGATAATTAACCTGAAAACAAGGTAGCATTCTGTATAACAACATTAGTTTATGCTTTATGTATGCATGTATGACATGATGCACTTAGGTAATGTACTATAGACATATATGTTATGGTATGATGTAAATGATGTATGTATGCTATGACACTGCTGGAAGTGTCTGGATATCCTTGTATAACAACTGCTGGCCAAGGAAAATAAATCCCGATTCGTTGTTGAAGAATATATAACCCTCCGTCTGCTGGGGATAACAAGGTATAGATAACCTCCCGTTGTTGGGGATAACAAGGTATAGATAACCTCCCGTTGTTGGGGATAGTAGGGTATAGATAACCTTCGTTTTCGTTTGATAGTAGGATAAGTATAACATCCCGTCTTCGTTCATCGTGCCCTTATTGGAAAGTAATTTCCCGTATATCCGTATAAGGATAAAAGAGATGGATATAAATTCCAGGGGAGATTAGACTTTGTGAAAATGGATTAGTCCTACTGATGGTTTGTAACTGTCTTGTAAAGATGAACCGGCGAAGCTTCGTTGAAATCCTTCCCTCGTTCGTCCTTAGTAAATACTATTACTGCATTTTCATGCATTTCTGGTAAACATCAATCATATTAAAAGCATACATGCGTTTTTGGTAAACATCAATCATATTCAAAGGCATACATACATTCAAACACAACCAATGGACGTTTCGCTTATGTAAATAGGGTAAAAGTAAATCTGGATTCAAAAGATGGAGTTTATTTATATCAAAAGTGACCCATACACGGGTAAGTTTGTACAAGGAGACATAAACCCTAGTAAGAGAATTTTGTCATGAAGTTTTACAAAAAGAATCAGCTATGTGGGAAATAATCCTATTGAGTTTCAATTCTACTATTGCCACTCAAGTATCTCATCTTCTTGCTGTTGAGACGGAAACGATTGGATTGAGCTTTATCTGTTTGAGTTTGAGTAAGTAGTACAACTGGTTGCAGTTTCATGAGTGATCCAAACGAGACATAGTCATACGCTTTAATCCCTAACTTTTGCCTGGATTGCCCTTTCAGGTTTTCAATCCACCGGGATACCCTTTTTTGCCCAAGCCGCCTTTTCAGGTTTTCGACTTGCCGGGTGTACATCTTTTTATATATATATCCCTAATTTTTGCCCAAACCCTTTTGGTTTGCCGGGATGCCCTTATTTTTGCCTAGGCCTGTCAACCTAGCGGGTCTCTTTTTATGCGTAGTATTTTTTAACTATGTCTGCGTTTACAGGTTGTGGGAAGTCTTCACCATCCATTGTAGTCAGTATCATGGCACCTCTTGAGAACACTGTCTTGACTACAAATGGTCCCTCATATGTTGGAGTCCACTTGCCCCTAGGATCACCCTGTGGTAATATGATACGCTTGATTACCAAGTCACCAGCCTGATATACCTTTGGCTTAACCTTCTTGTTAAAAGCTTTGATCATCCGTTTCTGGTACATCTGGCCATGACAAACTGCTGCTAACCTTTTCTCATCAATCAAATTTATCTGGTCAAGTCGAGTCTGAATCCACTCATCTTCATCCAAGCCTGCATCCTTCATAATTCTCAAGGAGGGGATCTGAACTTCAATAGGCAGAACTGCTTCCATACCATAGACTAAGGAGAATGGGGTTGCCCCTGTTGAAGTACGTATTGTAGTACGATAACCATGCAGAGCAAATGGTAACATCTCGTGCCAATCCTTGTAAGTAACAGTCATCTTCTGTACAATCTTCTTAATGTTCTTATTAGCAGCTTCAACTGCCCCATTCATCTTTGGACGATACGGAGAAGAGTTGTGATGCTTAATCTTGAACTATCAGGGAACTCAAAATTCATTGACTGGTAATCATCTACTGCTTGATGAGCCAAATGATCAGCAACAACACTCCCCTTAATGGCCTTCTGAGTAGTATACTGTATATCATATTCCGTCAAGATCATTTGCCATCTTGCAATTCTTCCGGAGAGAGCAGGTTTCTCAAATATGTACTTGATTGGATCCATCTTCGAAATCAACAAGGTAGTATGGGTCAACATATACTGTCTTAGTCGGCGAGCAGCCCATGCCAAAGCGCAGCAAGTTTTCTCGAGCAGTGAGTATCTTGTTTCACAGTCGGTAAACTTTTTGCTAAGGTAGTATATTGCCTGCTCTTTTCGACCAGACTCGTCATGTTGCCCCAATACACACCCCATTGAGTTGTCTAATACTGTTAAATACATAATCAAGGGTCTTCCATCAACTGGTGGCATTAAAATTGGAGGTTCTAGCAAATATCTCTTGATTTCATCAAAGGCAGTCTGGCACTCATCATTCCATTCCATCACCTGATCTTTCTTCAACAACTTGAAGATTGGCTCACAGATGGTAGTTAATTGGGATATAAATCTTGCAATGTAGTTCAATCGTCCCAAGAAACCTCTAACCTCCTTCTCAGTACGGGGAGCTGGCATCTTTCGTATAGCTTTCACTTTTGCAGGATCCACTTCAATACCTTTTCCATTGACAATGAAACCCAGGAGCTTTCCAGATCTAACTCCAAAAGTACACTTGTTTGGATTTAATCTCAACCTGTATTTCTTCAACCTCTCAAACAACTTGTGCAGATGATCAAGATGTTGTTCTTCATTCTGAGACCTGGCTATCATATCATCCACATATACCTCTATCTCATGATGAATCATATCATGAAACAAAGCCACCATAGCACGCTGATATGTTGCCCCTGCATTCTTCAAACCAAATGGCATTACCTTATAGCAAAAGGTGCCCCACTGTGTCACAAATGTAGTCTTCTCCATATCTTCAGGTGCCATCTTGATTTGATTGTAACCAGAGAAACCGTCCATAAAAGAGAATACCTTATGCTGAGCAGTGTTGTCTACCAGAATATCAATATGAGGAAGTGGAAAGTCATCTTTAGGGCTAGCCTTGTTCAGATCTCTGTAGTCTACACACATACGTACCTTACCATCTTTCTTAGGAACTGGTACCACATTTGCAACCCACTGAGGATAAGAAGTTACGGCCAAGAACCCTGTATTGAACTGTTTCATTACCTCTGCTTTGATCTTTTCTGACATTTCAGGACGCATACGACGAACCTTCTGCTTCTTTGGACGACAATCTTCTTTCACTGGCAAACGGTGAACCACAATGTCCGTATCCAACCCTGGCATATCTTCATAAGACCAAGCAAAGATCTCCACATAGTCACGTAGTATCTGAAACAACCTGCTCTTGACACTGTCCTCTAAATCAGCCCCTATCTTGACCTCTTTTCTGTTTTCTTCAGTTCCCAGATTTACAACTTCGACTGGATCTTCATGTGGCTGTATAGCTTTCTCTTCTTGTTGTAACAACCTAGCAAGCCCTACAGGTATTTCACAATCGTCCTCGTTTCCGTCTTCAGTTTGATAGATCGGATTCTCGAAATTGTAATTGGCAATAGTAGAACTGTTATCAACTGGATCCAGAGTGGATGAGGATCTGCATTTTAGTGACGTGGGTGTGTGTAAGAACACATAGCTGATAAAGCAAAAAAAAGAAAAAGAAAGACAAGGAACACAATATTTACGAAAACGAAACGTCCACTGATTTTATTGAATGCAGTATGCAAATGAAATGACAACCCGTAACAAGCACACCATTGTGCCCCGGGTAAGGCACATGGCTTGAAAGTTTTAATTGTTCCAGAAATTATAAATTTAAAAACATAACACAGTAATAGTATTTACTCCTGACTAAAGGAGATAGGGATAACATCTTCAGCTGTCCAATTATTGAGTCCAGCACCCCCAGTAGGAAAAATCCATGTCTCCAAGTTGTAGTCTTCATCTTGATCTCCCACAGCATTGATAACCTCTTGATTGGTGATACGAACAGCACGGGCACGACGGACAGCCTTCTGGGACTCTGCAGTGAAACCCAAACCAAACTTGTCAGACTTGTATGGAATATTAGGAAGCTGACCCCAAATAGTACAACCACCTTCTTCCACCACAGCTTTTGCATCATTGAGGGAGGCCATTGCCATTGTTGGAGGGTTTCTGGTGACCACAGGAACCTTCTTCACAGCAGGAGGAGTCACACAATCCTTAACAGCCCAGGGAACCACTTCAAACGACTGACATGGAGTTTCAATGTATTCACCTTCTACTTCCAGATACTTGAAAGTGTTTATATGGTTGACAAAGTATTCTTCCTCTCCAAAGACAGTAACAACTTTTCCATTCACCGGATATCTCAACTTTTGATGTAATGTGGAGGTCACAGCACCTGCCCCATGGATCCAGGGACGACCAAGCAGACATGAGTACGAAGGACGAATATCCATCACATAGAATGTAGCAGTGAACACCTGAGAGCCAACCTTGATTGGAAGATCAATTTCCCCATGCACTACTCTTCTAGAACCATCAAAAGCCTTTACCACAATATTACTGGGCTTCAATACCGTATCTTCAGGACTCAACTTGTTCAGGACTTCCTTAGGCAACACATTCAGAGAGGAACCATTGTCTATCAGCACATGAGACAGGGTAGTGCCCCTGCATTCAATTGAAATATGCAAGGCCCTGTTATGATCCCTCTTGGCAGGGGTCAAGTCAGCATCAGAAAATCCTAACCCGTTGTCATAGGTCAGGTGAGCAACACAATTCTCGAACTGGTCCACAGAAATTGCACTGGGTACATGAGCCATCTTTAGAAACTTGATCAATGACTTGGCATGAGCCTCAGAACATAATAACAAGGAGAGCATAGAAATCTTTGAGGGAGTATGCCCCAGCTGATCAACAATATCATAATCACTCTTGCGAATGATTTTCAATACTTCTTCCATCTGCTTAGAGAGGTCATCAGCAGCTGGCACATCAGTAGATACAGGCTCAACAACAGGACCCTTGCCCCGAGCATCAGTGGTGGAAGTAACAGCAGGAGTAACTGCACTCTTAGAAGCAACTGGAGGAGAGAAGACTCTTCCACTACGAGTGATCTTGCTAGATCCAGCAATATTATCAATGTCAACAGGCATATCAGGTAAAGGCTCCTGCTTGACACCATGGACGTAAACATCAGACCCATAGTGCCAAGGCACAGCTTTGTCAGATGTACAAGGAATAGGACCAGGAGTGGTAATGATCAGAGGAGCCACTCTGGCTTCAGCAACAACTTTCACAGGACCTTCAGCAGTAATCTTGATTGGGCCCTGATGGGTGATTTTAATGGGACCCTTTGAAGTGATTCTTAGTGGTACTTTGTCAACCATGTCAACCTCTTCAATCTTCTTACCCTGAGTCAGATGACCCACCATACTTTCTACAGATGCTGGTCTTCTTTCAAACACTATAGTATATTTATCCATGAGACGTTGAATCCCATCTCTCAAAATGAAGCAACTATCCGGCTTATAGGTACAATATAGACAATCTTCATGACAACCTGGAAAGATCCCAGCTTGTACTAACCTCTTTTTGATAACAGACAATGGTGTGCTCAACTCCATAAACAGCGAGAAGATGAGAAACCTGTGCACAATTATAAACCTGTGATGCAATGATATGGGAATGCATATGCAATGTTTTCAAGGACCGCAGGATTTAAATTTGCTTAAACAAACAAGAAAGTAACTTTTTATTAGTAATAACTTGTTTTGCCTTTTAGGCTTAAAAAAAACGAAAACGAAATAAGTACAAAAGATGGGGTTTTAAGTCTCCCATGGACGTTTCCTCTTTGTGTTGAGGTATGAGTTGAGGTTTCGTTCCTCATGAAGTAGCTTTGTTAGCTCTAGGATCCTTGCTTGGCTTGCTTTGTAATGAGCCTCGAAAGTATCCCTTTGCTCTTTCAGTTGGATCCATGATCTCTGCAAGTCTTCCATATCAGTAGGCATGTCTGGGTGAAGGATGGTATAAGCTGTGTCTCCTTCAGCAACAGGTTCCATGGTAACTGGTAGGATGGCAGGATATGGCATCATGAGTGTCTGAGCACGAAATCGTACCCATCTGAGATAAGCCTCCATAGGAATGGTGTACTTAGGCTCCAGTGTCTTGCTGTCAATCCTGTTTACCTTTCCCCAAGCTCGTATGAATCTCTGGCGGTAACCCTGAAGATCGTTGTCGTAGTCAAACACAATGCCCTGAATCAACATGTCATGTGGACCATCGCTCCGGGCGTAACCAAACTGTCGTAAAGCTAGAGATGGGTTGTAGGTGATGCCTCCTCTTATGCCTAGAAGTGGTATATTAGGAAACTCCCCACAACGGTCAATGATGGTGACATTCTCCATAGATCTGGAGCACCAATGGATGTCGGAGTGAGAAAGTGACATGATCCTCTTGGACCATCTGAACCCTTGCTCATTCTTCATTACTGAGCGAGGAAGGTGAGAAATAAACCACCTAGAAAGTAAAGGTATGCAGCACATCAAAGTTCCTCTTGCCCTTGTAGTACGGGTGTGAAGAGAATGTAGGATGTCTCCAAGTAAGGTAGGCACTGGATTGTGACTCAGGAATATGTTGATGGCATGAACGTCTATGAACTGATCAGGATTGGGGAACAACACTAAGCCATAAATCAATAAGGCTAAGATCTCCTCAAAGGCATCGTAGCTCATAGCCTTCAAGAACATTTGAGCTTTATCCACTAATACCTTGGCAAGAATACCTTTAACTCCACTTCTCGTCTCTAGAACAATGTCAGACTTCTTCAGATGTAGAGCTGCAGCAATAACTTCTGGTTTAAGCTCCTTCCCTAAGCCTGTGAATGGCTTCTGATCAAGAACAGGTATACCCAGAAGTTTAGCGAACTCCTCCATGGTTGGAACCAGTTGATAATCAGGAAATGTAAAGCAATGGTGCTTAGGGTCAAAGAACTGAAACAGCACACTCATCATGTCTTCACTGAACCCTGAAGTAACTAGATCCAATAAGTGACCATGTCTCTTGTTGAACTGGGAATGATCAGGCACTAGGGAAACCAACTCCTTGAGCTTAGCAGGTATCCTTACAAAGTTGATCCTGATGGTGTTTCTACGAGCAGAAGCCATGACCTGCAACAAAGAACAAAGATAAATCCTTTGGTCCTTGAAATGGTTAGGGAAAATGATATGCTTATGATGCATGATGATGTCATGATGTCATGCTCAATCACAAACATGTGGCACACACAAACAAGTCACACCATAGCCCTAGGTTTAAAGGCTTGCATGAGGTTCAAAGGCAAGTACCCTCCCCTGAAGTTAGATGGTTTATCCTGTCCTACAAAAGTAACCAGGTTCTAAGGGATCTCAATATCATTGATCCTTCACAAGGGTGGTTGTTCAGAAGGCAACTTACTTGCCAACCAAAACCCTCCAAGTTTAAGATCTCAATGAGCGTAGTATCGAGTGTCAACCAACTTCGGTCTGCACCAAAGCCGGTTACCTCACTACTTTCTAAAGGCCAAGATGAGTTAACTAGGGTTCTAAAAGTCAGTTAGTGCATTGACAACATATGGCAGCCTCAATATTATCCTCAACTTGACTTAAGGAATATAAGCACCAACCAAGAAGTCGCACTAACTATGGCCACCAGATCAACCGTATCGATATACGTCGTACAGTTTCCTTGGTCTATTGCCATTTACCTAAGGTACACTAGATCCGGGTTAGGACCTTTCACACATAAGAGCACCCCAACAATATAATAATAAAGCAAACAAGGCAAACAATTTAAAGTGATCTTAATTCCTAAGGGTACCCCTCTTAAATTTATCCCCAGCAGAGTCGCCAGTTCTGTAACACGGTGGGAGAACTGACTTTAAACAATGTTGCGGATAGCTAGAGTCGCCACCGACTTTTATTTTATCCATAAGGAAAGGTTATAAAAGATCAGGAAAGACCTTAGAGAATATTTTGGGTCCGGGGGGTAGGTTATGAAAAGGGAAGGTGTTAGCACCCTTTTCATCCATGGTTATCCATGGGCTCTTAGGTACTTAAGCTCACTTTTGAATTGTTTTGAAAGTGTAGTGTGTGAATAGAAAATTTTCAGAATAGTTAATAAATAATCCATGTAAGGATGTGTTAAGAACTTGTTTGAAAACTTGTTGAAAATTTGTTTAAGTGTGAAACAGTTTTGAAGTGAGCAAGCACCTAGGAGTAACCTACCCTAATGTTTAAAGGTCTTTCTTATTCTTTATTCTTTCCTTTAGTAAGACTATCCCTACTATAATGGAGTAGGTAGTCCTTACTTTGGATGTTAAGGGACATGTGAGGGACAATTGGATTTTTGAAGGCCATTGTGGGGTGTAATAAGCAAACTGGAGGGACTATCATCATTTTTCGAAAGGGACTCGATTCGTAAAGGCAACCATAAGGGACTTTGATGATTTTCTTTTTGAGGGACTTGCTTTATACACCCCACTTAACCAATATTCATAGGCAACTTGAGGGATATCCTTAAGAAGTGAGACGGCGATTAAAATCGACTTACGTGTGTGAAATGTTTAATTTAATTATCTTATATTAAAATGATCTAATTTATTTTTTTAAATATCATACATCTTGGCACTCCCTAATTACTAACCATAATGATAATAATAATTAAATGATTACAATTTACATCTAAGAGGCAATTACAAAATTATAATAAATAAAATAAATAGTAAAATATGATCAAAATAAATATAATAAAAAAAATAACAAATAAGTAAATAAAATATTGGGGTTAGTAAATAATAAGAAAAATTAAATAAGGTTAGTATAAATATAAAGTTAGTGAAAATAATTAGTTGAAACAATAATAATGAGAAAAATAGACAAAGTTAGAAAAAATAATAAGATAGAAATTTCAAAATAATAATAAGCAACAAAATATGATTAGCAATAATAATTAATTAATAACGTGATTAAACATAAGATTTGATTTTTATTTAGAAACATAAATGATTAAATAATTACTATAATATAAAGTTCTAAATATCATAAGATTTGATTTTTATTTAGAAACATAAATGATTAAATAATTACTATAATATAAAGTTCTAAATATCATAAGATTTGATTTTTATTTAGAAACATAAATGATTAAATAATTACTATAATATAAAGTTCTAAATATAACATAATTATAAATTTCTTAATCATTTACAAAAATTTAATTATCTCTAATTATATATTAACAATTATTAAGAAAAATATTTACACATTATGATGAAAACAAATTTTAACTAATCAATAATCACATTCACCAAAATTTTACATTAAGTATTTATAAGGTTTAATTTTATTTACAAAAATTTACAAGAATTATAATAAATATATACATAGAATCATATAGAAAATTAAAATTAGGTTTTCATATTAATTTGGAAAAAAGATGTTAATGTTATTTATTTTAAAAAAACAGATTTTTATATTACAACAAATTTTAATAAATTAATGATAACAATAATAATAATAATGATAATAATGATAATAATAATAAATAATGATAATAATAATAATAATAATAATAATAATAAAGCAATAATGAATTTTAAATGTGCCAAATAACCCAACAATGTTGCTAACGCAGAAATGCGCTCATCGCAACCAGATCTAAATCGGACGAAACAAAATTTATCGCAAAGAAAAAGAAATTAAGCAAAAAATAGTATTATTGCTCACACAAAAATGCGATCATCGCAACCAGATCGAACTAACACAAATGTCACGCGTCATGCACACAAATGTGCAAACATCGTATCGACATAATTCGATCAAAAATCTTATATATATAAACTCTAACAATTTAAAAATTATATATATATAAACGTAACAGTAATAGATAAAGAAAAAGAAATAACGGTAATAGATGAAGAAAAAGAAATAACGGTAAAAGATGAAGAAAAAGAAACAACAGTAATAGATGAAGGAAAAGAAATAACGGTAAACGATGAAGAAAAAGAAACAATAGTAATGGATGAAGAAGAAAACTAAATAACGGCCAACGGCACTCACTCCTCTTAGGTTTTTTTCATTCTCTCTTCTTTTCCAACAAGGCAACACATGTATATATAGGGAACAAATTAGGGTTAACACCAAATTGTCAATAATGTCCCTAAAGCCCATTTTAAAGCCCAAACTAAATAATTAGTTAAGAAAAAATAAAATTTAAATAATTTAAAATAATTAAAATAAACTTAAAATAAAAACTAATAATCCTATTGATTCCTAAAATAAAAAATATTATAAAAAGAACAAAATTTTTTCAATATTTTTTATTTTATGATTTTTTGGATATTTTTATGAATAATTTAGAAAAAAGTGAAAAAAATAATATTTTAAAAAATGATTTAATTAAAATACGAAAATAATAATTAAATAATAATAAAAACTATTTTTGTTATTTTTTTAATGAAAGATAGAAAAATTTAGAGTAAAAATAATAAAAAACAAAAAAAAGTGACAAAGGTGAGATTCGAACTCTCAACCTCTCACACTCATAACTCCTTACACATGTCCTCCTGCCAATTGTGCCATTTTTACTTTTTAGAAAAAAAATGCATGCCATATGATATTTACCTCTCTTTGATGTTGGCAAAAAAAATCATGAAGTTTGACTTTGGTTTGACCACAGTTGACCTCAGTTTGCCCTTTTAACTGCATTGACTGCTTTTGACTTATCTGATCATCTGACTGAGCAAACTTTTGAGAAAAGTCTTGAAACTTGACATGGAGGTTCTTATACACATATAATATGTTATGAAGCTCACTTGAAGTCTTGGAAGTCCATTTAGCCTGATTAAAGTTAAAACCCTAGTTTTGGATGCACTACTTAGGAGGTGCATTGTCTGAGGGAATTGTCAACTCTTCTGACCAATTATGAATTTTGTGAACCTTGTGAACCTTCTTGGAACACAAAGTCTTGTATTGTGAGGGCAAATTTTGGGGTGCAACAATGGGAAGCATGATGGAAACCAAGGGAATCCATCATGGCACTCAACCATACATCTAAGATAGGCATCCTCAAAGGTTCTACCTTTTGTGATATGCCACACATCCTTCCAAAGGAGGGATGAGGCTTCCACATAGGGACCTTGCATCATAGGATGGGAATGGAATACACATAAAGCAAACCATGTTTGTGAAAGAAGAAAACAACTTCTAAGGCTCTACAAAACCCTAATCTTACAAGCTCAAAGAAAGCTACTAAAAGGGAAAGGAAACACCAAATCCAAGCCTTACAATTAAGCATACAGAAGCTCTAACAAGTCTAAATCACTATCCAAAAGGAATGGGAAATTATTTCATGCTATGGGTCACCATTGAGGTCATTCTAAAGGAAAGGTCATGTTAGAAGCATCATAAACTAGTCCAATTGTTAATTCTAAGAAAAATATGAAATCAAGTCCTAAAATTCTAGGTAATTTTCTAAGGGATCCTAAGAGAGCTTGGGACCTATGGTAGAATTCAGGGACTGAATCTAAAGGGAGGATCACTAAAGAAATTCTAAACCCTAATGTGTGCAAAGGGAGATCAAAGTGGGGAAGCTCCTACAAGTCTAGTCCAAAACAGAACTTAAAGTCATCTAAAAATCACCCTAAAAATCACACAAGCTCCTTAACATGTCTATAACAAACCATCAAAGAATTAGGTCCAAATTCTATACCAAAAAGGAGAACAAAAAATAGCAAGAAACAAGCATAAAATTGCAAATTAAATGAAATCAATAAAATGGAAAAAATGCAAATAAATTGGAAATTGTATCAAAATAAAATCTAAGCATGCCAAAAAATCAAAAATAAAACCAGGAGCATCCACATATTTTTATTATATTTTTCTGATCAAAAATGAATTTAATATGAATTTTGCAAGTTAAATGAATAAAATAAAAAAGAAAAAATAATTAAAAACGAATTAACAAAATTAAAAGCTGAGAAAATATTAGAAGCGTTGGATCACAGACTAGTCAATCCATCTAAAGGCTTCAGCGCGTGCCACCTAATAAATGAAACGGCTGCGTTTTGGGGAGTCAAAGCCCAAACTCAGAATGATTCTCGTGCGTTGGATTGGATTACAAAGTCACCAATTCAAACAGATCCAATGGTCCTGGCTTATCGTCCTCATTTGAACCTGGTTCAGGAGGGAAACTCTCAGGGCGGTGGTCCGGCGGCTGCGCCACCGTCTTCTCCGGTGAGGCATCACTTACAGGTCATCAAATCATATTGAACCTTATATGGATCTTCTCCTTTTTTCTTCCTGAATCCAAATCCATCATTATTTTTTCCTAATTCTCACTGGATTTTAAAACACGATAGATAACAGAAAAATCACCAAGATCTTGATCATCACCAATCTCAAAATTAAGGCCACATATCTCTTCCTAATTCTTCATAGATCATCATAAACTATCCAACTCATGCTAAACCCTCAAAATCAGGTAGTTACGAATCCAAACAGAAAGTTGATCATGACTTAGATTGTCTCTAAACTCCACAATTATGATCTAAAATCCATCTACATTTTTCCCTAATCCTTAACCACAGTTCAATTCTATCTAGATCAACCTAGAACTAGAGCAATCATGAAAGTTACCAACCTGAGTTGTAGCTTGAAATTGGAGCAGTTACAATGTGATTCTTGATTCCAACTTGTGCAGATTCGTTCCTTGATGAAGGATGAAGCTATTAGAAACCTTGATTTGCCTTGAATTGCTCTGGAATGGAAAACACGATTTGCACTTGAAGCTTGAAAAATCTCACTGCAATCTCTGGTTCTAGCTTAAAATAACCACCAAACTTGATCTGAATCTCTTTCTGAACTTAAATAGAATGGATTTGAGTGATTTGGAGGCCCATAGAAGGCCCAAACTGTGATATCCTAGTTTTCAATTTTCTTCCAAAATTCAACAATGGAAGCTTCATTTGCCTTGCTTGTGGACTGTGGAGAATGAAAGAACCGGATTGAAGCCTTGTTTGCATCCTAGGGTGGATCTTTGAGATGTAACTTCACCATGAAGCAACAAAGTAAAAAGCCATGAATTATGCCTCAAATGGATTTTCTAGTAATTCCAAAGTGTTCCAAATGATGTTTCTGGTCAAAATAAGCACCTATTTATCATTTCTTGGTCACTTGTGAATTGTTTTGAAATTTTCACCTTTAAATCCTTTAAAAAGCCCTTTTTCCAAATCTCTTCAAGTCAAATCTTGTTCTAGACCAATTCAATGCATCCTTGGTACTTGGTTGAAGTCAAAACCCCATTTTGAGCAAGTTTCATGTTGAACAAAACTCCATTTGAAGTGTGCAAGATAGTGAAAATGACCTATAATCCAAAACGACCTATAATCTCACTTTCCTAAAATGCCCCTGACTTGTAAACCTCATAACTTGAGTTCTACAAATCATATGAAAGCCTTTTAGTACCAGTTGGAAATTTAGGATCAAGACCTACAACTTTCATGTTGGCCAAAAGTTTAGGAGAAACATCCTTCTAGGTCAAAAGTTCCTTGGAAGTTGGTTGACTTTTACAGACAAATTTCACATTCATCTGATGACCTATAACTTGTCTGAATCATAACTTGAGTTCTATAAATCCAATCAAGGACTTCTAGTACTCAAATTAAATCTAAGAACATGCTCTACAAGTTCCATGTTGGCCAAAAGTTGAGATGAAATTTGTATCTTGAGATAAATGGTCTTGAAGTTAGGCACTAAATAGGGGATTTTACCCTGAGAACCCTAGTTTACCAACTCCTCACACTTGGAATTCTTCTTGTATTGATCTTGGAATATCACCTCATGTATCTCCACACAACCTTCCATGATCACAAAGACTTAGAATTGAGTCTTAATCTCCTTCAATTGCACAGTTGACTCAAGGTTAACCAGGTGAAAACCCTAATTGCAACACCCTCAACTGTGGCTCTCTACACTTAGCATAATGACTTGACTGAGCCCCACCATGACCCTCAAGGCACTCCATGAGCTCTATCCCCATATACTATCCATTATCAAGGCTTCACAACCCACTAATAGTCTTCAATTGGCCCCCAAGTTAGGAGATGAACCACATACCAGCATCCAAACTCCTCAAGAACACAACTCACTTTCTGATGACTTTGGTGACCTCTCAAGCTTGAATAAGACCCCTAGATAGGCTCCTCTTGATATAAAACACACTTGATCCCCTGCCAAATGAACAATGTTATGCTATGCAAATGCTAGACCAATGATATGCTAATGCAATGAAACAAAAACCAAGTAAGAAAAAGGTTAGGCAAATTTTGGGGTGCAACACATAGTCAGCATCACAGAATCCAACTAATCTGTATTCATCAGATCTTCTGTAACACAAACCCACATTAGTAGTAACTTTCAGATACCTCAGAATCCTCTTAACAGCTGTTAAGTGAGATTCTCTAGGATCTGATTGGAATCTAGCACAAAGACAAACACTAAAGAGGATATCAGGTCTAGAAGCAGTCAAGTACAAAAGAGAACCAATCATACCTCTGTAGAGCTTATGATCTACCTTTTTACTTACCTCTTCTTTACCTAGTGTGCTTGTAGGATGCATTGGAGTCTTTGCTACCTTACGTTTTGACATGTTGAATTTCTTCAGAAGTTCCTTTACATACTTTGTCGGATGTATGTAGGTTCCTTCTGGAGTCTGATTCACTTAAATTCCCAGAAAGAATTTGAGTTCTCCCATCATGCTCATCTCGAAATCTGCCTGCATAGATTGAGCAAACTCCTTTCCAAGCGTAATATTGGTAGTTCCAAATATAATATCATCAACATAAATCTGACAGACTAAAATGTGTTTCTTAACTGATTTATGTAAGAGAGTAGTGTCAACTTTTCCTCTGATGAAATTATTTTCTAGAAGGAAATTACTCAGCCTCTCATACCAAGCTCTGAGAGCTTGTTTTAAGCCATAGAGTGATTTATTTAGTTTAAAAACATGTTCTGGAAATTTTTCATTTTCAAAACCAGGGGGTTGATGAACATAAACTTCCTCTTCTATAAATCCATTTAATAAAGCACTTTTAACATCCATCTGATACAGAGTGATGTTATTCTGTGCAGTAAAGAAAATAAGCAAGCGAATAGATTCTAACCTTGCCACAGGAGCATATGTCTATGTGTAATCTATACCTTTTTGTTGACTGTATCCTTGAGAAGCCAGTCTAGCCTTGTTTCTAATAACTTCTCCTTGCTCGTTTAGCTTGTTTCTACAGACCCATTTAGTTCCAATGATATTGAAACCCTTTGGTCTTGGAACCAGATCCCAAACGTTATTTCTGGTGAATTGATCAAGCTCTTCTTGCATAGAAAGTATCCAATGATTATCGTTCAGAGCCTCATCTACAGAAGTAGGTTCAATGATAGACACCAAACCAAACAATGACGTTCCATAAGATCTGAGAAATGACCTTGTTCTGATAGGGTCATCCTTCTTTCCAATTATCATTTCCTCTAGATGAGAGGCTTTGATTCTGGATGATCCTTTAACATTTGGTCCTTCAGAAATTGTCAAGCTATCCATATGAGCAGTCAAGGGAGTAGCATCTGACGTTGCTTCTGGTGCTTTTGCTTGTGCTTTATCTGCCTCTAATTCTTCAGAGTCTGTGAGAAGGACTTCTCTATCTGCAGAAATTTCAAGCTGCTTTGGGTTTTGATTGCCAAGCTTATCATCAAATCTAACACGAATTGATTCCTCTATAATCTGTGTCTCAGTATTGTATACTCTGTAGCCTTTAGAGCGTTCAGAATATCCAAGCATGAAACACTTATGAGCTTTAGAATCAAACTTATTCAGATTTTCCTTAGTGTTCAACATAAAACATACACATCCAAAAGGATAGAAATAAGAGATGTTGGGCTTTCTATTCCTCCACAATTCATAAGGAGTCTTCTCCAGAAGAGGTCTTACAGACACTCTATTCTGAATATAACAAGCTGTATTCACTGCTTCTGTCCAAAAATGTTTTGCCATGTTAGTCTCGTTGATCATGGTTCTGGCCAATTCTTGCAATGTTCTATTTTTCCTTTCTACAACTCCATTCTGTTGGGGAGTTCTAGGACAAGAAAAATCATGTGCAATGCCATTTTCTTTAAAATATTTTTCAAAATATTTATTTTCAAATTCTCCACCATGATCACTTCTGACTTTAATAGTTTTAAATTCTTTTTTATTTTGGACTTGTTTGCAGAAGTCAATGAATTCAGAATGTGACTCATCCTTGTGTTTCAGGAATTTTACCCATGTCCATCTGCTGTAGTCATCAACAATGACTAATCCATACTTCTTGCCTCTGATGGATGCAGTTTTCACTGGTCCAAACAAATCAATATGAAGCAACTCTAATGGTCTAGAGGTAGAGACAACATTTTTTGCTTTAAAAGAAGATTTTGAAAATTTTCCTTTCTGATATGCTTCACAAAAAGCATCTGAGTTGAACTTCAGCTTAGGAAGTCCTCTGACCAGATTGAGCTTATTAATCTGATATATACGTCTCATACTAATATGACCCAATCTTCTGTGCCAGACCCATTGCTCATCGTTAACAGACAGAAGGCATTTTACATTCTGAACCTTAAGTTCTGAAAGATTGATTTTGTAAATGTTGTTCTTCCTTTTCCCATTAAAGAGGATTGAACCATCTTTTTGACTAACAACTTTACAACATTTTTAATTGAAGATTATGTCATAACCATTGTCACTTAATTGACTTATGGACAATAGATTATATGTTAATCCTTCAACAAGTAAGACATTAGTTATGGAAGGAAGGTTACCATTGCCAATAGTTCCAGAGCCAATGATTTTGCCTTTCTGGTTTCCTCCAAACTTCACGTCACCTCCAGATCTAAGTTCCAGGCTTTGGAACATAGACCTTCTTCCCGTCATATGTCGCGAGCAGCCAGAGTCCAGGTACCATGATTGATGTTTTAACCTTGCTGCTAAGGACATCTGCAACAAAAACTATTTTGTCCTTAGGTACCCATATTTTCTTGGGTCCTCTGGGGTTATTAGGTTTGAAATTCTTTCTGAATTTCTTTCCCTTGAAGGTATCTTTGTTCTGCTGAGGTTTAGGTTTATTAAACACAGGTTTGTTCTGATCAGAACGTGTGTGTTTAATATCATTTAAATGACCATATTTGAAATGAGTATATAGAGGAGAATACTTAATGGTCAGTTTATCAACATGTTTTGGATTTAAATCCTTTCCAGAAGGTGATTCATATCCAATACCCTTTCTGTTGTTTCTGCTTACGCCACAGATCATGGAAGCCATCTTGCTTCTCTCTAGGCCTCTGGACATAAACTTCTGAAAGCTATAATCATACTCTTCTAAAATATTTTTAGAGCATGATATAGGATCTGAGTCAGATTTTTGAGCCTTTTCTAAATCATTTTTCATTTTAAGATTGTTTGCTTTAAGCTCAGCAACTTCTGATCTCAGCTGGTCATTCTCAGATGCAAGACAGCTTTGAAGCTTCTTGTATTTGATTTTGATCTTGCTGTAGCTTTCAAGAATTTCAGATAAACTCTTAGTAAGTTCAACTCTAGATAGTTCAGAAAATACCTCATCTGAATCTAATTCTGATCCAGATTCAACAGTTTCTTCGTGGTCCTCCATGTCAGCCATCAGTGCCATATTTGCACATTCTTCATCTGACTCTGATGAGGATTTAGAAGCGTCTGAATCATCCCACGTGGCCATCAGAATCTTCTTCTTTTTCTCAAACTTCTTTATGGGCATCTCCTTCAGAAGTTTGGGACATTTATTTTTATAGTGCCCTGACTCCTTGCACTCATAGCAAACCACTTCTTTCTTGCCAGATTTTTTATGTCCAGAAGATTCTCCACGTTTGTCAGATCTCTTGAAGTTTCTGAACTTCTTCTGTTTATGCTTCCAGAGTTGATTGATCCTTCTGGACAGCAGAGAAAGTTCATCTTCTTCAGAGGAAGATTTTTCAGAGCTTTCTTCTATAACCTGCAAAGCTTTAGCAGATTTTTTAGATTTTAATGCAACCGACTTACCTTTCTTCTGAGGTTCGTCTTCTTCTAGCTCAATCTCATGACTCCTCAAGGAACTGATAAGCTCCTCCAAAGTGATCTTATTCAGATCCTTTGATAGCTCCAATGCTGTAACCATTGGCCTCCATCTTGATGGCAAGCTTCTGATGATCTTCTTGACATGGTCAGAAGTAGAATAACCTTTATCCAGAACCTTCAACCCAGCAGTTAGGATCTGAAATCTTGAAAACATAGTTTCCACAAATTCAGACTCCTCCATTTTGAAGGCTTCATACTTCTGGATAAGTGCCAGAGCTTTAGTCTCCTTCACTTGAGAATTTCCTTCGTGTGTCATCTTCAAAGATTCAAACATGTCAAATGTTGTATCTCTGTTTGTAATCTTCTCATACTCAGTATGAGATAGCATTTAACAAGATAGTTCGTGCTTTATGATGACTTCTGAAGTCTCTTTTCTGTTGTTCAGTCATTGACGTTCTGTCAATCTTTTTTCCCTCATCATTAGTAGGATGAGTGTATCCGTCAATGACCAAATCCCACAAATCAGCATCATAGCCTAGAAATAAACTTTCTATTCTATCTTTCTAGTAGTCAAACTTCTCACCATCAAACATGGAAGGTTTGGTGCTGATTCTTTCTCTATCATCGTATTTATTATTGTATGAAGTTGAAGTTGAAGCTTCAGTAGCCATGATGAATCAATAACAATAAATGAAGAGTTTTTTCAACTGGATCTTTTTCTGTCACGGTTAAGTGAGAGCACTTACAGAACCGGAGCTCTGATGCCAACTTAAGGTAGGAAAAACCACTTAGAAGGGGGGGTTGAATAAGGGTTTTTAAAACACTTTGTATGATAGAAAAAATAACACAGTATTTTTATCCTGGTTCGTTTGAACTCAAACTAATCCAGTCCACCCTACCAAGGTGATTTGCTTTTCTCAACAAGGACTTAATCCACTAAATCAAAACTTGATTACAGTGTTCACCACTAAGACAACTGTCTTAGTCTTCTCAAGAAATTCTGACCACAACTTGGTCTTCTTAAGGAATTCTTTTTACAAAGATAAACTAACAATTTGTGCTTAAGATGTGCTTCTAAAAAGCTATTATCACAACAGTGATTTACACAAGTTTGTAGAACGAAATAAACTATTTAGCTTGAAGAAGGATTGTATGAGTTGTTCAAGAATAATTGTTCAATGTTTCGTCAACTTTGAAGTGATGCTTGAGTCTTGCTTTTATAGTACTTTGAAATCCTTTTCTCAAAGGCTGTGCAATCTGTGCATTATGTTCTTTTTGTCTTGTACTGACTTTTCCTTTCTCAGAAGAGGAATGTTCTGACAAATCCTTTTTGTCTGAATTCCTGTGTCATGCACAAATGAGGAAAGAGCCGTTTGAATGATGACAAAAGAATATGCCAATGGACCTTATTTGAATAGCATCTTCTGGAACGTCTTGCATCAGAACTTCTGATGATGTTCCAAGTTCTTCAAATCAGAGTTAACTCACTCAGAGTTTCTCTATCAGAGTTTGCAGCAAAGTGCTGTAAGCGTGAAATCCTTATCAGAGCATACTTGCTTATTAGAACTTCTGTACTTGCAGCGTCAAGTACTTCCAGAGTCTTCTGAAGCTTTACGTATGTTCTTTACTCAGGTTCTTCTTAGCTTCGCTCAGAGTCAGAGTCTTCTGATTCTTCGCTCAGAGTCTCTTAATGCTTTGCTCAGAGTCTTCTGCAGCTGATCAAAGTCTTCTGATGCTTTAGAGCTTTTTCGTTCTTTACTGTTTAGAGGCGTTCTTGCTTCCAGAATAATATTAATTTTGATATCTGAAACAAATAAACACTTGAACAAAATTAGAGTATATAAATTCTCTATACAAAATTTCATTAATGTTATCATCAAAACTATGAGATATATTAAACACCAATATGTGTTCTAACAGAGATCCTTGAACGCTTTCATTAATCTAATATGTACCTGCCTCAGTTATTCTTTTTCTGCTTCTCCAAGGTTGTCCTGCTTGCATTACAATCATATATAGAAGACCATTTAGCTTCATTTTGTCAACAACTGAATGTACCATAATGTGTATCACATAATGTTGCTTAATACATTTCTCTTTACTAACTTACACATTCCAACTTTTGTAATATCGTGGACTCCACATTGATTAAAACCACACTTAACACAATCAAATATCATACAAAATATTATGTACTTTGTATTCTTTTAAGTTTTTAGAACTTTTATAAAATTTTACACACATACATACAAAATAACCAATCTTATTGTATCAATTCTTATACCATTTTATGTATCAAATATCTGTTCCTTATGTTTCCAATCAATATAACCCAATTGGTTAAAAGGATAACAATAACCAGACCCCAATTAAAAATAAATTTCTCATGCAACAACATTCAAATAATTTACCCCTGTCTGCATTTTTGGTGAACTTCTGCAATGCTCAAACATTTTATCACTATCTTTGATTGACATGTTGCTGCAACCTTCAAAGACTTTCATGGCAGTAACATTTTTTTCTGCTCCAACAACCTCCTTCCTGCATTACAATGATATATGAAGTTCATTAGCATCTAATTCATATCAAATAAACTTAGCCTTATGGGCAACACATAATGGTACAACATATCTATGTCATTCCAAACATTAACATTACAACTTTTTTAATATCATTTCTTCCACTTAGTTTCAAACAACACAAAACACGACTACAAGTCGATTTTACATTATATATTTTGGATTCTTTTTATATACAATCCGATAACAAAGCATGACTTAAAATCAAAATTTCCATATACACATGCAAACCCATATATCACTTTATAACAATTCTTATTCCATTTTATGTATCAAATCTATGCTTTATTTCGAGATCAAAAAAATAAATTAATCATTCACATGCAATGGTCATATCAAATGAATTACCTCCTTATCGGTTTTTCTTGACCTTCTGCAACTCTTGAACATTCTCTGACTTCTTTTGATTGCAAATTTTCTACATCATTGACAGACTTTGCATGTGGCCGTTTTTCTTTTGGGTCTTGTTCTTTCTTCCGGCCACCTTTTTCTTCTTATTCCCAACATTAACTTTTTCGTAAAGTGCTTTCAAAGTCTCTTGAATAAACTCTTCGTCTCTTTCAAATTCAAATGATGATATGTAAGAATATGAACAAATCGATTAAAATTATTGTATCAATTTTATGATAGCGTGATCCATAAACATTAGACTATATGTCTTCTTTAAAAAATTTACTTGCTTGAAACATAGATTGGATTTGAACATGTTTGGTCTGCTACACAACTATCTGGTTCTGTTTACAAACTTCTAATGTGGCCCTTTTGGTCTATCAATAACTCTAATGCTATTTATAAAATACTTTATTAGGTCAATGTGGTACAAAAATAAAACAAACCCATTTTTTGCTCATCTAATTTTTTGGATTATATGACGTTTTCACATTTCCAATATCCAACCTATACTTATTACCAATTGTTCCTATTGATATTTTTATTTTTTAGTTATTTCAATTTCCACATTTATTTTATATTTATGTTTAATTTTTTTTCAACACATAGTATAATTCTCCTGCACCATTTTTAAATAAATATCACCACTTCTATCATATAGTCTCTAACATGGTTTCTAACAATTTCAATTTTACTCTAACTCAAATGATATAGAAACGTGAGGTGTAGTGGAATTTATAATAATGCTTAAACCCACCATACTATGCCCAAATTGTATGCCTATTTTATAATGATAAATTGATGTTTTCAAGGGCATATTTGTCTTTTTAGCCAATGCGGAGACAACTGGGTCTGGACCTTCAGAAACAACACATGTGTAAAGATTCAACAACTCTCTTCTTCATACTAAATTAATTCATCATGGGAAAAGATTCAACAACTCTCTTCATCCACACCCTTCTCTTCTTCTTATGCTTATCCTTCTCCGTTTCATTCTCACATTCTTCAACATCATTCCCCAAAGAAGCACTTCCCACTAAATCAGGTTACCTTCCAGTAAGTTCCACCTCCAATTCCTCCATTTTCTACACATTCTATGAAGCCCAAAACTCAACTTCACCACTCTCTCAAACCCCACTTCTCATTTGGCTTCAAGGTGGTCCTGGCTGCTCCTCCATGATTGCCAACTTCTACGAACTCGGACCCTACCGTGTCACCAAATCACTCACACTTCAACCCAACCCTGGTTCTTGGAACAGAATCTTTGGTCTTCTTTTTCTCGATAGCCCAATTGGAACTGGCTTCAGTGTAGCCTCAACCCCACAAGAGATTCCAACGGATCAAACCGGAGTGGCGAAACACCTTTTCGCTGCTATAACAAGGTTTGTCCAACTTGATCCAGTTTTCAACCATCGTCCTATTTATATCACCGGTGAAAGCTATGCTGGAAAATACGTTCCTGCGATTGGATACTACATATTGGAGAAAAACGCTGAGTTGAAAGAGTCTCAGAGAGTGAATTTAGCTGGTTTGGCAATTGGCGATGGATTAACAGACCCTGTAACACAGGTTGTTACTCATGCTGCTAATGCTTATTACGTTGGATTAATCAACGAGAAGCAAAAGAATGAGATGGAGAAAGCTCAACTCGAAGCTGTTAGATTGGTCGAAAGTGGGAATTGGAGTGAGGCAACAGATGCTAGAAACAATGTATTGAATTTATTGAGTAACATGACAGGGTTGGCTACTTTGTATGATTATTCAAGGAAAGTTCCGTATGAAGACGATTTGGTTGAAAAGTTCTTGAACATTGCTGAAGTGAAGAAAGCGTTAGGAGTGAATGTCGATGAGTTGTTTGTTTACGAGATATGCAGTGATATTGTTGGTGATGTATTGCATGCTGATGTGATGAAAAGTGTTAAGTTTATGGTGGAGAAGTTGTTGAAAGAGGGGACTAGGTTGTTGTTGTATCAAGGACAACGTGATTTGAGAGATGGAGTGGTTCAAGTTGAGGCTTGGGTGAAGACTATGAAATGGGAAGGGGTTGTTGAGTTTTTGAATGGTGAGAGAGAGATTTGGAGGGTGAATGGAGATGTAGCTGGTTATGTGCAAAAATGGAAGACACTTACAAATGTTGTGGTTTTGGGAGGTGGACATCTTTTGCCTAATGACCAACCTTTGAATTCTCAAGCCATGATTGAAGATTGGGTTTTGGAAAAGGGTTTGTTTGGAAATGTGCCTTATCCAAATGTGTCTACAAATTCCAAATTATGTATATGATGGATGATGTTTAACTATTTGAGAGATTAGTCTTATGTCTTGAATTGTGTTGTGAATTTTGATGTTTATTTTGTTGTTGTTGTGGAAACTGTAATAAATGTTGAAATGCATGTTTTGGTTAAATTAAGGTAGCAACATGGATTGGTTTCTCTTTTCATTTGATCTTAGTCCATTTTCAATGTCTAAATTTCATCACTCAGAATTCACAAAATTGAAATTAAATTTAAACAGAATGAAACGTTGAACGCTATAAATTATGCAAAATTGCAACATGGATGAAACCCTAAGCACCTTGGAGGCTCCGCTAGTTTACAAGAAGACATCAGCGGTTTAGGAGGAAAGCTTGTTTTATTAGGTTAAACTGGAGAAAGAATATGGAACAAAGTAAACATAAATTCTTTTCTAATAAACGAGCACCACAAAATTATTATTGTATAATCATTATTTTATATCCAAAATCATTTTAAATAAAAGTCTTAACATCAAGACAAATAAATGAATCATAAATCTTTAACAAAATCACCCAAATTAAATGACAAATGCTAAACACAAAAAAATAATATTAAAATTGAATAACAATAACAATAATGCAAATAAAAATAGTGATTTTAACAAAAATAATGAAATTAAATAATAAAAACTAGTCTTACAATAAGAATGGAGATTGATTATGAAAGTTGAGAGTTTGAGGTAAATTAATGGATGAAAGGTAAATTTTTAATATAATAAAAGTTTCATATTTTGAGCTGAGATATGAAATAAGAAATGTTGTTTTAGTTTTTAAGTTTTTTCACTTCTTGCAAAATGTATTAGTACAAAAATTTGCAATCCGCCGATTCAAACAAATCTACTGGTTCACTAGTTTGATCAATGAACTAGCCAAACCACACCAGTTTTTACTGGATCAATTGTATATTCGATCTTTTGATCTTTTCAACTCGCTCTACCTTCTAGTTTGCAGTCTAACCAGTCCAATCGATCAGGTCGGTTCGGATTTTAAAACACTGTCCTCAACAATAAAAATAGAAAAAAAAATTAAAAAAACAAAAGAAAAGAGAAGTCGAAAACTGTGATTTACCCCTGATGAAATCACAATTATAATCATGCTAAAACTCGAGAACCACAATCAACATTGAAACATTATCTTTGTTTCTTTTATATATATATATATATATATATATATATATATATATATATATATATATATATATATATATATATATATATATATATATATATATATATATATATATATATATATATATATATATATATATATATATATATATATATATATATATATATATATATATATATATATATATATATATATATATATATATATATATATATATATATATATATATATATATATATATATATATATATATATATATATAAAAGATGGTCTAAACCTAAAACAAAGACTAGAAACACACGCACTGAGAAAACTACTCCAGTGGAATCATTATCTAATAAAGACCTAATATAATAAGATATTGTATCATAAAATATAACATTATCCTATAGGTACTACCCATCATTCTCCAGTGCATCAACACACTCATTAGTTTCTCGATAAGAATGAACGATTTGGACCTCATTATGCATATTAATTAGCCTTTGAATTTGTCTTAACAGAGTATAACCATCGATACTATTAGAAACTCCTTTCTATAAAGCCTTTAAAACCTCAAAAGAGTCCACATTAAGCTCCATTCTACTCTATCCTAGCCTATGGGTACTGATCTTACTGGATCAGAAATGGATCAGCAGCCAGCCACACGTCGTGAGTTCCTTCGTTCGTTGGTGATGGAGAGGAGGAGGGGGTGTACCTGCAAGGTACTCCGATAAAGTGAAAAACAAAGTAAGAGAGAGAGAGAGCAAGTATAAAAAGAAGGTGTAGAATTCAGAATACCTGACCCTCTAGTGAAAGAGGGTATTTATAATGTGCCCTCAGCGCTGGGCCAACGGTTACATTGCATAGGGCTGGATGGTCAGGCCCAACACAAGTAACTGCCAGGATCTACGTGGCGTAGGAAAGACTAGCATGTGGTCTTCACCTTGATCCAACTGCCCTATGATCACTACGCCAGAAATGAGTTTTAGCAGCGCTTCTTAAAAAAGCGCTGCTAAAGGGTGGGTAAAAAAAAAAGAAAAAAAATTTCCTACCAAAGACAACGCTTTTGAAAAAGCACTGCTAAAGGGCCCCCCTAAGAAAGCGCTTTTTAAAAAGCGCTGCTAAAGGGGGGGGGGGGGGGGGTCTAAGAAAGCGCTTTTAAAAAGCGCTGCTAAAGGGGGCCCCTTTAGCAGCGCTTTTTCTATAAAGCGCTGCTATATGACATTGCTAAGGCACCCTAAGAAACGCTTTTAAAAGCGCTGCTAAAGGCCTTTAAAAGCGCTGCTAAAGGGGGACCTAAGAAAGCGCTTTTAAAAAGCGCTGCTAAAGGGAGCCCCTTTAGCAGCGCTTTTTCTATAAAGCGCTGCTATATGGCATTGCTAAGGCACCCTAAGAAAGCGCTTTTAAAAGCGCTGCTAAAGGCCTTTAAAAGCGCTGCTATAGGTATTAGTATTATAATTTTAAAATACCCTCCAGAATTTTAAGAGAAACAGAACAGTCGTGTAATATTTCTTTTCTTCTTTCTTTCTCCTCTGGCGAACGACCCATTCAAAGTTTCATTTCTGTTGCCGTCATCCGCCGTCGACCGTCGCCCTGTTTTGTTGGATTGCGCCGCCGTTGCCGTTCACCGTCCGTTTTCGAGTCTGCATTGCATTGCATTTCCACCATTGTTAAGGTATGTGAAGTTTTACTATGGTTTTCTTGTTTTTTTTTTCTTTTCACCATTGTTGGTATTTGAAGACATTAAAGGTTTTGAAGGTTTTTGTTAATACTGTTATCTAAATATTCATGGTTTTTCTTTTCACCATTGTTGGTATTTGATGGTTTTTCTAAATATTGAAGATTTTTCTTAATAATTTTATCTAAATATTGATGGTTTCTGAGTTGTTGACTAAATAGGTAAGAAAAATTATTAATAATTCATAGTAAAATTATTAATGTTGTTTGATGGTTTCTTTGCATAAAATTATTAATGTTGTTGACTAAATATTGATGGTTTCTGAGTTATTGATGGTTTCTGAGCTGTTGTTGTTTTTATTGAGTTATTGAAGGTTTAGTGAAGGTTTTTAGTGTTGTTTTGTATTGAAGGTTTGAGGACATGCAAGTAAATTTGAGTTCAAGTATGATACGTATACTATTGTTTTTGTTGTTGTGTAGATATGTTACGTTTGAGGACATGCAAGTAAATTTTAGTGTTGATACGTATACTGTTGTTGAGTTATTGTTTTTGTTGTTGAGTTCAAGTATGATACGTATATTGTTGTTTTGTATTGAAGGTTTGAGGACATGCAAGTAAATTTTAGTGTTGTTGTTGTGTAGAAATGACTTATTGAAGGTTTAGTGAAGGTTTTATATGTTGATATGTTATTATGTTATTATGATGGATTTCTCAATGTTTATATGATATATATGTTATTATGGTTTTATATGTTTAGTTAGGATTTCTCAATGTTTAGTAAGGGTGTCATTTTGGTTTAAGGATTATCTAGTAATTTTAATATGATTTGTTTTGGTGGATTATCTAGTATTTTTAATATGATTTGTCTTGGTTAATTATTAATATGATTTTAATAAAATTTATATTTTGTCTGCTATAGGGGTTACCTGTGAAGAGCAAAGCTGTGATCGTTTCCAAGCATCCTATTGCGTAGCATTCTTAGAAGTTAGTGATTTCCTTACATGTATTCTCTGTTTTGTTTAACTTTTATAGTTTAGTGTAGATTACTCAATTAGTATGGATAAAAAATGGATGTCTGGTAATCGATTGTCAAAAGAGTACGAGAATGGGGTATCGAAGTTCGTTAAGTTTGCTGTTGAACACGCCAAAGACCCCAGTAGGATCACATGTCCTTGCTTAGGATGCTGTTATGGGCGTCGAGTTGACGCCGTTCAGTTGGAATCTCATTTAATGAGACATGGAATTGATCGAAGTTACACATGTTGGACATTACATGGTGAGATAAGTAACGAGAATGTTGAACCCCGGAATAATACAACATGTGCTTCAAAGGATAATGGCAGAGATACATATGATTGTGATCGAGTCGAAGAGATTGCAGAAGCACTTGAAGAAGATCTTCAAGATTGTCCCAAGATGTTTGAGAGGTTGGTAAGCAATGCAGAGAAACCGTTGTATAAAGGTTGCACTACTTTCACAAGATTGTCCGCGGTATTAAAGTTGTACAATTTAAAGGCGGGTAATGGATGGTCGGATAAAAGTTTCACAGAGTTGTTAGCCCTACTTCAAGAGATGCTTCCAGAGGATAATGTTCTTCCCAATCGAACCTATGAAGCTAAAAAAGTGTTATGCTCTATTGGCATGAGCTATGATAAGATACATGCTTGTCCAAATGATTGCATTTTGTTTCGAAATGAATATGCATCATTAAACGAGTTTCCTAAATGCGGTGTATCTCGGTATAAGAAAAAATTGTCACCAGCAAAAGTATTATGGTATTTTCCTATAATTCCGAGATTCAGACGCATGTTTCGTAGTGAAACAGATGCAAAACACTTGACTTGGCATGCAGATGATAGAATTGTAGATGGGAAGTATCGACATCCGGCAGATTCACCATAGTGGATGAAAATTGATAATGATTATCCTGATTTTGGAGAAGAAGCTAGAAACCTTCGCTTGGCATTATCGACTGATGGAATGAATCCGCATGGTCTGCAGAGTATCTCACATTCTACCTGGCCTGTAATTATTATGATTTATAACCTACCTCCATGGCTATGTATGAAGTGTAAGTACATGATGTTATCTATGTTAATTTCTGGCCCTAAACAACCAGGGAATGACATAGACGTATACCTGACACCTCTAATCGAAGACTTAAAGAGTTTGTGGGAGAACGGTGTGGAGGTTTATGATGGATATAGGAAAGAAAGTTTCAATTTGAGGGCGATGTTGTTTGGCACAATGAATGATTTCCCAACATACAGAAATCTATCGGGGTATAGCATTAAAGGTCAATGTGCGTGTCCTATCTGTGAAGAAAACACAGATTGGACGCAGTTGGAATTTGGTCAGAAGAATGTCTTTCTTGGTCATCGTAGATTCTTAAATTCTAGTCATCACTACCGTGGGTGGAGAAAAGCATTCAATGGAGATTCAGAACAACGTAAAGCTCCACCTACATTGACTGGCGAACAAATTTTTGAAAAGGTGAAAGATGTGAGTACTAAGTTTGGCAAGCCTTTTGCTCATACGCTTGTCACGCGTGGGTGGAAGAAGAGGTCAATTTTGTTTGAGTTGCCGTATTGGAAGTCGTTGTATGTAAGACATTTTCTTGATGTTATGCATATTGAAAAAAATGTATTTGAAAGTGTTATTGGTACGTTACTCAATATACAAGGAAAGTCTAAGGATGGCCTTAAAGCAAGAAAGGACTTGGTAGCAATGGGAATAAGGAATGAATTAGGACCCTTGAAGAAAGGAAACCGCACATATCTACCACCTGCTGCTTATAGTTTATCTAGAAAGGAGAAAAAGATACTGTGTAAGTTTCTGAGTGAAGTTAAAGTTCCAGAAGGATACTCTTCAAATATTAGAAGACTTGTTTCTATGAAAGACCTCAAGTTAAAAAGTTTAAAGACACATGACTTCCATGTTATAATGGAACACTTTCTACCAATAGGTATACGTTCTATTTTTCCAGAAAAAGTGAGAGGCGCAATAACTAAATTGTGTTTTTTCTTTAGGTCAATCTGTAGTAAGGTGATAGATCCTGCAATCTTACCAACATTGCAAAGAGAAATAGTTATTACTTTGTGCGAGCTTGAAATGTATTTTCCTCCATCATTTTTTGACATAATGGTACATCTAGTTGTTCATCTTGTGAAAGAGACACAACTGTGTGGACCTGCCTATATGAGATGGATGTACCTTGTTGAATGTTATATGAAAATATTGAAAGGGTATGTGAAAAACCGAAGTTGACCAGAGGGATGTATTGTTGAACGATACGTTGTTGAAGAAGCCATTGAGTTTTGTACTGAATATTTGTCCAACGTTCAATCCATTGGCCTCCCAAAATCTCATGTTGTTGAAAAAATAGATGGTAAACAATTAATTGGAAATAAAGTTGTGACAGTTTCAAGGGATGAACGGGAGCAAGTGCATTTGTATGTTCTGCACAATGACATTGAGGTTGAGTCGTATGTTGAAATGCACAAGGATGTTCTCCGAGGTTTAAATCTGAATAAAAATGAAAATTGGATAGTACGTGAGCACAATCGAAGTTTTATAACATGGTTCAAGGAGCATATTTTTTCAAAGTTTTATTCTGATCCCGCTTCAATAACAGAAAGTTTGAGATGTTTAGCATATGGTCCAAGTTTGCATGTGTTTTCTTATAGCGCATACGCAATTAATGGATACACATTTTATACCAAGGAACAAGATGATAAAAGTACAATGCAAAATAGTGGTGTCACCGTGCTTGCCGAAGCAATGCACATTTCCTCGTATTATGGGGTTATCGAGCGCATTTGGGTGTTTGATTATGAGAAGTTTCAGATTCCTATCTTTGGATGCAAGTGGGTTGAAAATAATAGTGACATACAAATGGATAAATCAGGTTTTTTGAAAGTGGATCTTAATAAGGTGGGGTACAAAGATGAGCCTTTTATTCTAGCCACGCAAGCTAAACAAGTGTTCTATGTCACTGATCCGACAAGTACGAAATGGTCTATAGTTCTTTTTTCCAACAAAGTAATCGATGATAACATTGGAGAAAAGGGGGGGGGGGGTGTTTATGTTGAGAATGAATCTTATATTATAGATGATCCAGATGAGAATATTAGAGCGGACGAATCATATATTAGAAATGATCATAACGAGGGAATTTGGATCAATCCATCTGTCCGTGTTGTTAAGAGACAAGTAAACCCCGTTACAACGAAAAAAAGAAAGAGATGTTAAAGGTACTTGTAACATGTTTTTCTTATTTACACATGTCTTATTTATACCATGTTTTTATTATTTACATATTTCTTATGTATATATTTGTTATTTACATATTTGCATGTCATTCATTTGATACTTTGGTTTTTCTGAATTACAGGTATATATATTATGGCCAATAACGAGGAAACATCACATGATGGAAAACAAACAACAAAAGACGTGGAAGGCGATATTAAAAGAGGTATAACAATTATGAAAAAATCATCCGTGCGAGAGATAAATGAGTAAAGTATGATGTCCATTGGAATGAAAGAGATCAGTTAGTTGAGCCTAACGGTGCGTTGCTAAGAAGTTACATCGGAGCACTTGTACGTTCGCAAGTTCCGATTACTTGCGATAATTGGAGAATTGTTTCATTACAACCGGCTAAAGATAAGATTTGGACCGAGATTCAGGTATAATATTGGAATTGTTTAATTATTGTTGACATTTACGTCTTTAAATTAAATATACTAACATGTTATATGTATGTGTGTTTGTTTGCAGAGATCTTTCAATATTGAAGATCGTAGGAGAAAATATTGTATTCAATTGGCCGGAAAACGCTTGAGGGGATTTAGAGCGTTTTTAACAAACAAGTTTTTAAAAGATTTTGAAGGAAACTTTGTTGACTCGGAGCGTCCGATGAAGTACACGGATTTGATTTCGGAGGAAGAATGGGAGACGTTTGTTGCAAAGCGAAGATCAAAAGAATTTGAAGTAAGTACAACTTATCATGAACTATGTATAGTATATATACTTCTTCCATGTACAGGAGTTCTGATAAACTTGTTTTTTCAGGTTGTTAGTGGCGTAAATCGTCAACGGGCATCAAATCCCGCATATCCATACAGAAAGGGCCGGTTGGGATATGCACGATTAGAACAAAAAATAGTAAGTACATATAAATGCTTTAATATGATATATTTACAAAAAATAGTAAGTATACATAATAGGATACAATGCTTTATTATCCGTCTTAATGCGTAGTTGGAAGAGGAGAAGAGTGATGCGACATCTCTTCTGGACCATGTTGTATGGAAGGCTGCCCGTGTGGGACGAGATGGAGTCGTTCAGGAAGAAGTTCAACAAGTCTTTGAACAATGTGTAAGTACAACGTTATCTTTGTCAGTAACTGATCAAAAGTGTGTAATATATTTATATATGTTTTTATCTATATTTCAGGAGACTCTGTCCCAGACCATAACTCCCGCCGAGGACGATGATTGCAGGAGCTTACTGAGCCGGGTGCTGAATATTCCTGAGTATTCTGGGCGTGTGAGGGGTAAGGGATTTGGTGTCACTCCATCCAAACTGTATAAGCAGCCAAAGAAAAAAAATCCAACCAATAAAGAAGTGATGGAGACTTTGGAGGAATTGAAAGCGCAAATCCGTGAATTACAGAAGGATAAGGAGAGATACATGGCGGAAAGACGCGCTCCAGAGGGTAGAGCTACTAGTGACAAAGATAGTACCGGTTGTCCGCAGAAGCTTCCAGAGGTAATTGTATATATTAAATTGAAATTAATTTAGCACACTTTACTTAATTGACACATTAAATGATCATTATTTGTTTAGGGCATTTCACTTTTCCGGCTATATTTATCGTCACCTACTCATCGAATGGTTGGCAAGGGAAAGGTGCATAACTTTCTGGGAGAGGTGGAAGACTGATTCTTTAGGACACGGGTAGTTGTCTGATGACATGTCCCCGCGTGGGGAACACGTGGAGAATGTGGGGGAGACACGTGAGTCCTCCCCGTGCTAGGTAGTGGTCTACCCGATTGCAGAGTGTACTAGGGCGTGCTCGATGGGATAGAGGATTAGGCCTTACTGGGCCCCCCTAATGTAGTATTGGGTTGAGCCTGCCCGACTATGGAGTAGCTACTGACCCAGTCCAAAACAGGAGCCCTCAATGTCGTTGCTTTGAAGTGGAGGAGTAATGACTTAAGAGTCAGTTCCAACGCCAAAGATGGTAGATACGGCCAGGTGCTGGGCTTTTCCGGCGGGGTAATATGATCGCAGACCCGTCTGTGTGGGAGATGTTGGAGGGGACAGACGCGTATGGTTCCGGGCAGGAGAGGAATTTGAATGGGTGTGTGAGGTGTCTGTTAGCGCCATGTGTTAAGGTAATTAATGCTTAGGACGACTATGAGTAAGGGCACTCAAGTGCCTAGGGACGCCTCGAGTCCTGTGCTAGGATTATAAATAGGGGCGAGTCCATTTCATTCACACGCTTTCTCCCTTCTGCTCAGAACTTCCCCTACTCTCTTTTCGCTCTCTCTCTCTCTCTCTCTCTCTCTCTCTCTCTCTCTTTCTCTCTCTCTCTCTCTCTCTCTGTTTCCATTCGTCCTCCGCCTGCCGTCGTCTCGTTGCTTAGAAACCACCATGTCCAAGTAAGTTTATGGCTTCGTTCTTTTAGTTTTATGAATTTTCCAGTGGTTTCTCCAGTAAATTGATGAAGTTCCCGGGGAAACTATGAAGTTACTAGAGAATACGCCGGAACTTCTTCAAATTTATGAAGCTTCCGATGAAGGCCTGAGGGACCTGCGATGAATACCCTGAGGAAATAAGATGAAGGCCTCAAGGACCTGATGAAGGTCCCGAGGACCTGGGATGAAGGCCCCGAGGACGTTAGATGAAGGCCTCAAGGACCTGATGAAGGTCTTGAGGACCTGTGATAAAGTTCTTAAGGGGTATATTGTCGCAACTGTGAAAAAAGAGGTTGGCAGAAACAAACAGAAGAGTCGCCACCGAACGTTATTTATCCCAAAGAGAGGGAAAGGAAATGATCGAAGAAAACCTAAAAGAACGGGAAAAGACAAGGTCATCGCAACTAAATCTTGGGTTCGGGAATCAGTTACGCAAGGGGAAGGTATGAGCACCTCTCACGTCCGTTGTACTCAACGGGATCCATGCCTGTTGTCTAATCTATTGGTGAAAGTCATCAAAAAGTTACTACTAAGCGGGGGGAAAAGAAAAGAAGAGACTCAATAGGACATCGTCGCCCTATGCCTACGTATTCTGTCGTGCAATGGGAAAGTCAGAGTCGACGTAGTTTGGGAAACTACGGGTGATGGGGGGAAGATTACTCGCCAAGACATCGCCGTCTTGTGCCTACGTATCCTCATCTGGTATGAGAAATCAGAGCAAACGCAGTTCGGGTAACCTAGACCACTGGTTGGTTAAGTGTTTTTTATGAGCAACGTTAAGTTTCCATTTCAGTAGTTAGGGACGATGCCTGTTTGCGGTAAAACAGAAAAGTAACATACTCTTTTCTGAAAATGAAGTTGGAACAACAATCCTGAAGGATGAAAAGGTTTGAATTTTGTTTGTGAGTTTTAATGAAGTGGATTGAGTTAGTTTGAGAATCACGTCGCACTAAAGACTATGACACGGGGGCGAATGTGTCGCATATTTCCCAAAGGGCATACGCTAAACACTCTAGACAAGCGAGGAGAAACCCCGCACTCATCATTCCCCACGTGCTTAAGGCTCGTGGCGCACGATGCTTGTCATTCTTTATTAAGTGTCTTGAAGAAATTTTGAGGTGAGAAGAGAGAGACGCACACAAAGGCCTAGGGGAAACTTGAACCCTAATTGTTGTCATGCAATGTGGCCCTAAAGTCAGGATTAGGAGGGAAAACTAACCTAATGTTGTCATGTTTAGATTGAAAGCCTAATGTCTCTCTGTTGGTGCGGTAAAGCAGCAAGCAAAAAATATTAAGTACCCAGTTTTGTCGTCTCCACAGGGATCGATGCGATACGAACACCGTTCAACGACCTCTACATTTCTAAGCCTATTGTTCAAAAGTTTTGGTTTAAAAGGTTCAAGGAACCATAAATAAAAACAGAAAATATAAAGTAAAGACTGAAATATAAATAGAGCCTTGTTGGGATTGGATCTCATCAATTGATAACACGTGCATTCTTTTGATCAAGTTAAACACAATGCAATCATTCGTCTAATATCCTTACGTATCACCCACGACAAAGGTCACCTATAACGCAACGTCGAGAGAATAACCGTGTTGTCTCATTGGTGATGTATCATCCAACAAAAACACAACACAGAGCATTAAGAACTGATACTCATGCAAATGCCAAGCCTAAATCTATGTCTAGCATTTAGGACCTAACAGGTAATCATCCTAGATCCAAATTTGAAGAGTATATGTCTATCACGGTTCAAATCAAAGATAAACAGGTAAACAAAGACGACACCCATATCGGATAAATGATTGTTTCATATAAAACACAATGATCCGAATACGTACACACACTTAACCTTTTTTACATACATTCACCTAATCTGCCAAATGGTTGTGAACATCGTTCTTCATCACTATTATCATGCACCCGCATAATATCATATTGATCCTACTCATGCTACCCATGCTACTTAATCAACACAATAACATAGAAGATACAATGAATATCAATTTACAAAACCATGTCAAAAGTTTGTTCATTGATAGAAGAAAATCTGAGATCAAAGATGTGAAAAGGTTTTTTCAAGACCCACAAATAAGATATCAAAGATAATAAATCAATAGAGAATCCAAACTAGTTCACAAACATATACTAGATGAAATACATAAGGTATCAAAAGATTACATCCAAACCCCAACAAGAGATCAAAGATCTTACCTCCTCCCTCTTAGGGTTTTGTGTTTCTCTCTCTAAAATAAATGAAGAGAGATAAGTTCAGATGTAGAAAAAAATTACATAATAGATAATGACCTAAAAAGCAATAAAAATACTTATATAGTACATTCAGGATCTGTCATGTTCGCCTAGCAAACAACAAATTAGGCACCTGAGGTGCCTCTGAACAGTTAAAACGCCCCTAAGATATTTCCAAATATTCGCTGGGCGAGAAATCCTTCGCCTAGCGAAGCCTTCACTGTGAACTTTGCCTAGCGAGTTTATGGTCCTTTTGCTTCTGTCTCAAGTCTGGGAGTGTTCGCTAGAGCTTCGCTACCACTTCGCCTAGCGAGTTCTTCGCTGCCTCCTTCGCCTCGCGAGTTTAGGGCCCTTTCCATTCTGTTGTGAACAGTGTATTGATTCCTGGCCTTCGCTACATAGTTCTCCTAGCGAACTTGATGATGTTTTGATGGTAGCTCCGCTAGCAAGTTCGCCTAGCGAACTTGTTGTTGTTTGCATACTGTCTTGATTTCTTTGTCATATTTTTTGTGTCTTAATTTCCATTTTTTCCATGCCTAATTCCTGCACAATAACACACAAATCAAAGGTACCAAGTGTTGCACCCCAAAATTTGCCCAACCTTTTCTAACCTAGGTTTATGTTTCAATTGCATAGTCATTTGCATTGTCATCATGTACATGGTGTATTCATCTGCATTACATAGCATGAGCAAGCTATCTTAATCAGGGGATCAAGTGCTATTCTTATCTCAAGAGGCATATCCAAGGGTTTCATTCATATTCAAGACTACTCAGGTCATCAGGGAAGAATTTGAGCTGACAGGTTGATCAATGAGTTCTCTCCTATCTTGAGGTTGTTTGGGGATCATAAGAAGAAGTATGAGCTATGAGCCAAGAGCATGAGGTGTGTATGGATGTTATGAAGAGCCTAGATGATCATTTTTGAGGAGAACCAAGTCATTGGAATGATTGCAAGAGCCTCAGTTAAAGTCAGTCAACTAGGGTTTGTCTGGGGTCAACACTAAGTCAATCCTAGGTCAAAGACTTGTTTTGAAGGGCATCAAGGAGCATTTGAAGATTGTGGGATTCATTATTTGCTACATGGATATAGATATGATGTTGTGCTAAAGAAAAATCAAGAGGAGTCAAGGAGAACTGGAGTTACTAAATTAGGGTTTCAGTGTAAAATCCCCTGATTTAGGTCAAACTTCAAAGTAGTGTAACTCAAGATGCAAGCTTCATATGAATTCTTGGTCCACATGAAACTTGTATAGTATCTTCATAGATTTAATTTGAGTGGTGGAAGTTATAAAGATGATTTATAGAACTCAAGTTATAGCTCTTGCAAGTTACAGGTCATCTGAGGGCACTGAAATTTGTCTGTGAAAGTTGTCTGTCTTCCAAGCAACTTTTGACCTTCAAGGATATTTCAAATGGATTTCTGGCCAACATAAGAGTTGTTCCTTATTGTCTTAGCTTTCTAGAAAGGTATGGTATGCCTTCATATGATTTGTGGAACTCTACTTATGGTCTTGGCAAGCAAAGGGTATTTTGGTCATCTGAGGATTATAGGTCATTCTTAGCCTATGCCTAAAACTCATACAAGGAAGCTTCAAATGAAAAACTTCACAACATCAAAGTTTCTCAAAATGTCATTTTAAGTCAAGAAAAGAGGTCATGGAAGTTTGGAAATGCATGGAGCAAGACTTGACCAAAGTTGGTGAAAAATGACCTAAAAAAGGCATATAAGTTGAAAAAGTTGAAATGGAAAATTGGTTTGAGAGATCTACAAATCCAAAATGGGTCATCCAATATACCAAATTGATTCCAAACACCATTTTAGAGACATTGGTTCATCCACTTTTTTGAGTTAGGGGTTAAATTTTGGACTTGCTTTGTATTTTGTTACTTGCATAATAAGGCAAGTATGGAAAACTTGGCATAAGTGAAATTTCAAGGCAAGGAGATTGGTTTTTTCACACACACCATGTCAATAACTCATGAGAGGAGATTTTGACAAAAATATACAAAGGATGCAAGCATGATATGAGATGATTCAAAGTATCATCACATGAGAATTCCATGAACTTTCCACCACTTTCTAGAATCCTCTAAGATCATTCTAAAACTTTCTAGATCTGTCCATCATCATCTATATATTGAGAGTGAATCATTGGTGCAAAGGGTTGGTGAAAAGAGGGAGAGAAGAGAGAGAATTTCATGGTTGCTTCCATTGTAAGAAAGTGAGAGAATTATCATAATCTTCCATTTCTGTTCAAGAGAGTTCTTCATTTTCAGTCTTTGGTATATTATGAGTGTGAATGAGCATGATGCAAGGTCCATCAATGGAGGTTTAAGGAGTTGTTGTCCAAGATTCAAGATTGTGCATCAGAGTTGCAGCCAAGAATCCAAGCACTCATCATCATAATTGTTGCAAACAGAAAGCTCACCATACTCTAAGGATCATTTGAGAGGATTGCCAAGGTCTCTAGTGCAAAGATTCACAACTGTTTTATCAAATCTCAAGGTATGCATTTCAATCTACATCTCTTTATCTAGGCAGTATTAGATGGAATGGTTAGGATCAACATGCTTAGAGACCATAGGTGATTGATTTCTGAGAGATAGAGAGAATTCTATGAGGTTCCATGGCAGGGTGCATTGACTTTGATGATCGAGAATAGGTTATAGAAGGGGTGTTAATGAGCATGCAATGGCTTGCTGAGATCAGTGTAGCATGATGAACAAGATATGATAAGTAGATTGGAGAATTGTGAGGTTCCATTGCAGTGCATAATGGTGGATTCAGATTGTTACACCTATCGGGTTTCATTATGGAGTTGGTTTCAATCCTGGCTAAAGGCATCATCGTGTTCCTGGGAAAGAATAGATCAATTTTGGTTTTGAAATTTTATGATTTCATGGGATATTGAAGGAGAACGATGGACATGAACATGGCTGCATGGATAGAGAATTCTGCAAACCCTAGGTTGAGTTGGAGAAGACGATACCGTGGTCGTTCGATCATGCCAAAACTTTGACTCATTAGACTAATCGTGTGGATGATATTTGAAGTGAGAAGCGGAGGGAATTGACCCAGCGTGAAACGATGCGTTTCACTTAAACGCACCTCTGGGCCTGAATCCAAATTCATATCCCCACCCCCTTTTTGATAAGCCCATTGAATTTGAACTGAAATGAGCTGCTATTTGCACCGTGGACCCATGTATTTTCTTTTTGATTTTTCAATTCATTTTCTGAGGCGTATTGGGCCTAGCGCCAATTAATATTTGCACCCCCCACCTCATGGCCCATGTGGAATTACAACTAGGCGCCTTTGCTTATGGCACCCTCCCCCCATTTAATTCATATTTTGTGTTTTTATTTTCTTTGATATTTTTCTCACCTTTAAAAAATCATATAAAATTGGAAAAAGCTTAGTTTTAATTGGTTCTTTTTTCTCTAGATCAATAATTCTGTCTAGAAAAATAATAAATGATAAAAATGGTATTTTATTTTGTTTTGCTATTTTTTGTGTATTTTTCTTGTAAATAGCATTTTAATTAGTTTAGTTTAGTACTCAAATTTGGTGATTTTAGTTTGAATAGATGCTTTAGCATTTTTAATCCATTCTTTTTAGGTTGATTAGTTTAGGACTTCAACTTGTATATAGGATTTAATTCATATTTTTAGGATTAAATTTTTAGGTGATTTGATTAGGTGAGATTAGAGTGATGAAATTAGGGTTTTAAGTGAACATAGGTGAGATAGATTAGTTCTTTCAGGAATTTTGATTTGATTTTGGGGTATGGGACTATAGGGGTTATGGGTATAGGATAGATCCCTTAGAAATTGTTAGGATTCCCCTACTGCTATTAGTATGTTGCTTATATTTGACTGATTGTGTGGTGTGCCCTCTTTAGGGTTTATTATTTTGTCTGTGTGGGGTATTGGGTTTGTTTGGGATTTGGGGAGAGCTGAAGACTGTGATGATGAAGCCCACTTGAAGATCAGAGAATGAAGACCAACTTCCAGAGTTGATGAGGAGTATCTCTTGCTGGTAGCTGTTGAAGTCTGTAGGGTTTAGGAGTTAGGCAGAGCCCTAGAGTAGACAACTTGATTCTCAAACATGGAAGGTCTTGATTTCCTCCATTCTTCTCTATGATGCAGAGTCTCTCTAAGACACTCACCCCCTTCCTTTGGAAGGCTTGGTGCTAATGTCTAAGAGATAGAACTTTTGAGAGAAATATTCTTTGTGTTGATAGCAGTTTTGTTTGCCACCCTTGGTGGTCAACTAATTACTTAACACCCAGTTTATTCTTGTGATTGATTCCTCAGCTTGGAGGTTAGGACTTGAAGAAAAGCCATTGGGAGATTGAAGATAGAAGACTGATGCTTGGTTGAAGCCTGAAGATAGTTGCTGATGCTGATGAAGATTGCTTTTGCTGTTTAGCTTTTAGCTGTTTTAATTTTGATGTATTGTGTGAATTTCCCGGACTGTATTGTTTGCTGTTTAACTTGCTGGGTTGAAAGTGAATCCTGTTCACTTTTGCCTATTGTTTTCTAGGTTCGAGGTTGAGTGGGACTCCCTTGCCTCGCTTGTACTGTTGCATCCATGCATTTTAATGCTTTATTGTATATATCTGCTGCTTCTGTTTCCGTCTATTCCCTTAGGACCTCTGTTTCTCTCTGCGCAAGAGAGGAGCATGATAGACATTAGGTGGTAACCCATGCATGATAACATTAGGGTAGATTTTATTCCCCTTTTTCAACCCTAGGATTTTAGAGTGTCATCTCTTCTTTCTTCAAAACAACAGAAAAACACTAATAAAAGTTATAACAGAGATTAATTCATTTCTTCCGTCAAAAAATTTGAACAAACATCAACCTTTTTGCAATAAGAAAACCCTTGTTTAAGGTGAGATTTTTCATAAAAGACACTTGAACAGCTTGTGTCGTGCGTAGCCCGAACTACGTTTGCTCTGATCTTTCATGCTATATGAAAGTATGTAGGCATAGGATGCGATATCCTAGCGAGCAACCTTCCCCTCCTTTCCCGTAGTTAGGCGAACTACGTTGACTCTAATTTCTCGTTCCAGACGGGAATACGTAGGCATAAAGTGCGATGCTTTGCCGAGTCATGTTTTCTTTTTTCTTTTCAGACCTCATCCTTTAGTTTAGATAGAAGTGTAATCCGTACAAACCAAGCAAGCGTGGATCCCATCGAGTACGATGGACGTGAGGGGTGCTAATACCTTCCCCTTGCGTAACCGACTCCCGAACCCAGGTTTTGGTTGCGATGACCATGCCTTTTCCCGTTTTTTGCGAGGTTTACTTCGAGCGTTTCCTTTCCCGCTCCGAGGGATAAATAACGCACGGTGGCGACTCTTCTGTCAGCCGGCGCCGATTTTCGCAGTAGCGACAGCTGGCGACTCTGCTGGGGATCCAACGTCCCCTGGCTGCTAAGGACTGCGATAGTCCTTATGCATTTGGGATCCAACGTCCCTTAAGAGAGTCAATCCTAGCGCTTGTTTTCCCGTCGAGGATTTTGTATGGATTTACATTTCTGTATTTACATTTCAGCATTATATTATCATTATTATTGCTGTATTGTGGGGTGTGACGGGTGTTCTATGATTGAGAGATAAGCCGGACCTGGGCTTGAGTGCACCTAGACTTAGAGTAGAGATTAGTGGGCGCGCACGTGCTTTGCATGTCCTAGTGTCCCGCGAAATCTACACTCAGACGAGGTTCTTCTGGTTGGCCTCCTGTCCTGCCCTTTGGGTGGCTCGGGTTGCTGGTTAGTTGGATTGTCGACTCTGGGGACCGATCATTTGGAAGTTGGCTAAGTGAGGCCTCTTCAGGATTTGATGATGCCACTCCTTCTGGGAATCGTATCATCAACCCTGAAAGTCTGTGGCACCGACGACCGCATAGGATGCCATACCTTTGTCAGTTACTAGGACATCCACCTGTGAGAGGGTTTGGGGTTATGCAGGTATCTAGACCTTCAGATACCGGTTATTTCTTGATCAGAGATCCTGGGTATTTATGGATAGTTATGAGGTCTATCAGAGACCAGTTGAAGTTATGGTTTGAGGTCTGTCAGAGACCAGTTGGAGTTATGATATAGGTCTATCAGAGACCAGTGCTGGAGCTCTATATTGGGTCTATCTGAGACCAGGGTTGATGAGTATTGGAGGGTCTATTTGAGACTTTTGATATGGTTCAGGCTGCTCAGCTATAGCACTTGGTCCCTGTTGCATATTGCTTGCATTGCATTATTTGCATAATCATTATCATTGCATCCCATTAACGTGTGTCTGTGCTGCAGGTGCATTTGCATATCCCCCGGTTCTAGTGTCTGGACTTCTGAGTATTGATTATGGCTGGTTTGAGGATGACAGTTGCCTATAAGCTACCTATTCCCGATATTACTCCACTCCTGGGTCTGATTTCTCTGGCAGATGAGGATGTCCGTAGAAGCTTCAGGCAGAGTTACGGACGGTTATTGAGTTTGGTTCGCATATCCACTGATGATGAGTTGAATGGGCTGTACACGCTGATGCAATTCTATGACCCGGCTTTGAGATGTTTCACATTTGCCGACTTTATCTTGGGGCCCACCATGGAGGAGTATGTAGAGTTTACTGAGCTACCTGTACAGAGTGCAGTTCCTTTTATTCACTCTGCCGCTGAGCCCAAGTTGGAGGATCTAGCTAAAGCCTTGCACATGAATGCTTCTGAGTTGTTGATGACTTCTTGGCGGGGGGTTCCCGGTTTCTCTCTCCAGTTTCTGGTTGGTAAGGCTCAAGAGTACGCCAAGAATGGGTGTTGGGTGGTCTTTAACGCTATTTTGGCTCTATGCATTTACGGGATAGTGTTGTTTCCCAATTTCCCAAACTTCGTGGACATGGATGCATTTCATCTGTTTGCTGCTGGCAACCCAGTGCCTACGCTGATTGGGGACTTCTACCATTCGATGCACTACAGGAATGAGAACAGGAGAGGCAAGAATGTCTCTTGTTGCGTGCCTTTACTGTCTATGTGGCTTAAGAGCCATCTTCCCCTGAAAGGACCTTTTGTGGACAGTGCAACCACATCTGACTGGCCAGAGCGTATGATGAGGCTAACTTCTGAAGACATCGAGTGGTTTGACCGAGACCTGCTGGGATCCGAGCTTATTGTTGTTGTTTGCATGCTGTCTTGATTTCTTTGTCATATTTCTTGTGTCTTAATTTCCATTTTTTCCATGCCTAATTCCTGCACAATAACACATAAATCAAAGGTACCAAGACATTTACACAATATGTTGCAAACCAACCAAAGCAAGAGTGGTTTTCAACACTTTCTTGACAAAAAGGAGTGAAAGATGCCCATATTTGATAGATCAAATAAGCAAAGTTAGGCATCTAACAACTCTCCCCAACTAGATTTTTGCTTTCCCTCAAGCAAAGTATGCCTCTCATTTCAAACAAGAGGATTTGCTCAAGACTAAGATTCACCCAAGAAGGGATAAAATGGCTCAAACACAAAGAATTCACACAAGCAATGGTTTCAAATGTTGAGAATCAAACAATGCACAAGAACTAAATTCTTAAAGCAAATATAAATCCATGCATCAATCAACAACTATGTTTTTCATGAATGAATCACTCTATCTCTTCTCTTCGAATAAGGATTGAAGAAATCACGCGTTTGCAACCGCGGGGAAAATTTCACTCACCTAACAAACAATGCTAATATAAATTCAATTCATACAACATCTATCAATCAAAAGTGAAAATATGAAAGCAAAAAGATCACTAAGGTCTTTAAGGTTGTAACTTGGTCGGGTTTACAAACAAGGGACATTTCTAAGGCCATTGAAACGAAATTGCCGATGCAAAATAAACATTCACCGTACATGTTATTTACACACCCCAACTTCATTCCATTTGGTTCTTAATTGCAAACTTTCCCAACTTTATTTCACAACTTATTCTTTCACTATTTTTCTTTTTCAAGCAAGCATTCTTTTTTCCTCTCCCTCTCTCTCTCTCTCTCTCTCTCTCTCTCTCTCTCTCTCTCTCTCTCTCTCTCTCTCTCTCTCTCTCTCTCTCTCTCTCTCTCTCTCTCTCTCTCTCTCTCTCTCTTTACATTCATATTCACATAACAATTTTTTTTAATGCTTGCTTGAAATTTTCAAAAGTTGTAGCAACCTACCATCTTTCTTTTTCATGCTCCCCAACTTAACTTTTACTCAACCCTCAAGTGAATGCTCTTAGCGTTTTATGGTAAAGAGGACAATTACAACAAATTCAAGGGTTCAAGAAAATTTTTAGAATCTCACAAAATTCAAAATGAGTTTCACATTGTTTAAGCTCAAAGGGGTTAACGAATTCTCTCTACTCACGGGTAAGTTACATTTGGACATGGTTGTGCTCAATAAAAAATAGGTGCCTTGATCATTTCTAATGCTTCCACAAATTCACAATGATAACAAGATAAAGCATGAATCACACGAATCAACAAAGTTTACCATAAATCCAACATTTAGTAAACAATGGAAGCTTTCTCACAAATTGTGGTTTTGGTCCTAAGTGAAACAATCATTCAAACAAGTTGCTAAAAGAACAAATCTCATTTGTACAAAGACTTAAGTTCTTAAGAATTCTAAAATTCTAAACAAAAGAAACCATGTACCTTGACAACATTCACTTGTTCCATACTATCATCACCATCCAAACTCGGTCGAAGCTTCATTGAATATTTTTATACCGATAGCAACCACCCTAGAAGGAGTTCTCATCATTCCTGAGCACACTAGAGAAAACATAAAAAGAAACAAATATATACAATATAAACAAATATACAAAGCTTAAAAATATGGAAACAATTGCAATGCACTTCAATATCTCAACACTAATCCCTGGCAACGACGCCATTTTGTTGGTGCGGTAAAGCAGCAAGCAAAAAGTATTAAGTACCCAGTTTTGTCATCTCCATAGGGATCGATGCGATACGAACACCGTTCAACGACCTCTATATTTCTAAGCCTATTGTTCAAAAGTTTTGGTTTAAAAGGTTCAAGGAACCATAAATAAAAACAGAAAATATAAAGTAAAAACTGAAATATAAACGGAGCCTTGTTGGGATTGGATCTCATCAATTGATAACACATGCATTCTTCTGATCAAGTTAAACACAATACAATCATTCGTCTAATATCCTTACATATCACCCAAGACAGAGGTCATCTCTAACGCAACGTCGAGAGAACAACCGTGTTGTCTCATTGGTGATGTCTCATCCAACAAAAACACAACACAAAGCATTAAGAACTGATACTCATGCAAATGCTAAGCCTAAATCTATGTCTAGCAATTAGGACCTAACAGGTAATCATCCTAGATCCAGATCTGAAGAGTATATGTCTATCACGGTTCAAATCAAAGATAAACAGGTAAACAAAGACGACACCCATATCGGATAAACGATTGTTTCATATAAAACACAATGATCCAAATACGTACACACGCTTAACCCTTTTAACATGCATTCACCTAATCTGCCAAATGATTGTGAATATCGTTCTTCATCACTATTATCATGCACCCGCATAATATCATATTGATCCTACTCATGCTACCCATGCTACTTAATCAACACAATAACATAGAAGTGCAATGAATATCAATTTACAAAATCATGTCAAAAGTTTGTTCATTGATAGAAGAAAATCTGAGATCAAAGATGTGAAAAGGTTTTGTCAAGACCCACAAATAAGAAATCAAAGATAATCAATCAATAGAGAATCCAAACTAGTTCACAAACATATACTAGATAAAATACATAAGGTATCAAAAGATTACATCCAAACCCCAACAAGAGACCAAAGATCTTACCTCCTCCCTCTTAGGGTTTTGTGTTTCTCTCTCTAAAATAAATGAAGAGAGATAAGTTCTGATGTAGAAAAAATTACATAATAGATAATGACCTAAAAAGCAATAAAAATACTTATATAGTACATTCAGGATCTGTCATGTTCGCTTAGCGAACAACAAATTAGGCACCTGAGGTGCCTCTGAACAGTTAAACCGCCCCTGAGATATTTCCAAATATTCGCTGGGCGAGAAATCCTTGCCTAGCGAAGCCTTTGCTGTGAACTTCGCCTAGCGAGTTTATGGTCCTTTTGCCTCTGTCTCAAGTCTGGAAGTGTTCGTTAGAGCTTCACTACCACTTCGCCTAGTGAGTTCTTCGCTGCCTCCTTCGCCTAGCGAGTTTAGGGCCCTTTCCATTCTGTTGTGAACAGTGCATTGATTCCTGGCCTTCGCTACATAGTTCGCCTAGCGAACTTGATGATGTTTTGATGGCAGCTTCGCTAGCAAGTTCGCTAGGCGAACTTGCTGTTGTTTGCATGCTGTCTTGATTTCTTTGTCATATTTCTTGTGTCTTAATTTCCATTTTTTTCATGCCTAATTCCTGCACAATAACACACAAATCAAAGGTACCAAGACATTTACACAATATGTTGCAAACCAACCAAAGCAAGAGTGGTTTTCAACACTTTCTTGACAAAAAGGAGTGAAAGATGCCCACATTTGATAAATCAAATAAGCAAAGTTGGGCATCTAACACTCTCCTACCTCAGACTTAATCGGAAATTAAGTCGAGCTAGGAATCCTAAGGGATCATGTGAATACAGGAAGTAAACAGCAAGTAAACACGAAGCGACGCAATCACAGACAACGTCAAGTAAACATCTGACGCTTATTTTTTCTTTTGTAGGTGAAATGTCGAGCTTGCAAGAATGCGTGACGAGGCTGGTGGCCACCAAGGGCGCGAAGAAGGCTGACAAGGGGCGAGTCACTCAAGTTCAACAGATGTCAGGCCTCGACCAGATACCAGGAGGCTCGTCCTTGTTGCACCCCAAATTTTGACCCCTTAGATCCTCATCATCATTTTAGGATCATATTCATTTGATTAACTAACCTTAACCCATTTCAAGTTTATCTTTGTCAAGATGTAGATGAATCAGGGTTCCGCACCGTAAAAAATCGAGGCTTCGATGGTTTGATCAATCAATATTTTGGATTGATTCAACTATAAACAAGATCAAGGATACTACATTGGGTCAAGAATGAATCCAATTTGAGAAGGGATACCTAACACATATCCGAGACAAATGGCAACAATGGGGGAACTTTTGAAAGCCCAGGAAATGTTGAAAGAGGACATCAGAATTCTCAAATGTCAGATGAATTGGGTTCTAGAGACCTTGCAGAACATGATGAAAAAGGAAGGTCACCTTGACCATGTGACGTCCAGAGAAACTAGGGATGCATTATCTCCAATGATTCCTCCAACTCAAGGACATTCTCGGTATCAACCACCAGATAACCGTCAATCGCGTCAACACGCCCAACAAAGACCAAGGAAACCAGAAAGTCCGTTTCCAATGTCACACAATCAAATAGTGCCAGACTTGATCCAAGGCGAATTGATAATACCAAAGGAGCTAAAACCAGTAATTCCTCCTTACCCTCTGAACTGTGGTACCAATGCTAAATGGGACTATCATACTGGGGCACTAGGGCGTTCAACTGAAGTCTCTCACCAGCCGGTGTTTGTTCCTCCTCAAGGTTCTCAAAGCCGGATATTGAACAAGAAAAATCATGTCAGGAAAAATAAGACTTGCGGTAGACCAACTCCAGTACCGTTAAGCAAACTTTACCCACTATTGATTCATAACTCACTAGTGACTCCACGATTATCCAGTCCTGTGCCAGGACCATGGCATAATGCGAACCTAAACTGTGAATTTCACAAAGGAGCAGAAGGACACAACTTAGATGCATGTATAGAATTGGGTTATCTTGTGCAAGAGCTAATCATTGACAAACACATGATCCTCGAGGAAGACCACCCAGAAGTAGAATATGGATATCATAATGGGACAATAGGGCACCTAGTTGAAGAGTGTGAAGGTTTTAAACTGAGACTGCAAGAGTTGCTGAAACCTCAAGAGGATAAATCAAATGACAGTGCTGCGATTCCTAAATCCAAAGACAAAGGACCCGTGAGACCCCTCATAATTCTATATCACAAGGAGCAAGTGGTGGTTGGAGATGTTTCCCCACATGGGCATGAAATTTGAAATTTGTTTTGTCAATTTTAATTCCCTAAGACTGGCAGCTGTAGACTGTTTCAGCATTTTGTTGTGTTTTCTTTGCATTTGAATTGCTTGTAAGCTGTTATTCATTTTGAATTGGCAAGATTAATGAAATGTTTATGCATCTTTTGATTAATTCCATTCGTTTCACTCTTTCTCTTTCCTTTTATTGTTATGAGATGACGAAAAATGCAAAAATTTCTTTTCTAAACTATTATTTAAAACAAAGATTGGGGAGGATGATGAAAACTATATCCATAACTGCTGTTGATATGCTTTCAATTTAACTTTGCCGATGATGTAAGGCATTGTTTCAATCCCTAAACACTGGAGAACTAAGGAAGATAATCCCTCGTTAACCCCTTCGAGCCTAGAAGTAGGAGTTTTCTTTCTTTGCAAAAAACAAAACCTTAAATCTCAAACCTGGGGTGGGTAGTTCTCGGTTAACTTGAAGATATGTGCATACAAGACACTTTTCATATAAAGGTGGTGCACTCAGGTTTTCCTTCGTACACAAACAAGCAAGTATCAAAGTTCAAAAGACGATGATGGTTCACTGTAATCCATTAAACTAGGTAGTCACCTCCTTTCTCAAAAAAAAAGAGAGAAGAAGAAAAAAAGAAAATTGAAAAGCCCGCTAAGTCAAAACCTATGAAGGAGACTTAGGCAAAAATGGGGCATCCTGTTGACTGTATATTCGAACAAAACAGTTCAGAACAAAGTCAAGGAAACAAAAGAGAGGAATTCGGTAAGAGTTATCACTCTTAAAAATCCTCAAATAGAAAAAAGCTATCAAATACTGTAAGGGAGTTGTGACTACCTTAGGTTTGTAAGCCATCACCAACTATCATTAGTCCAATTATTAAGCCTGTAGGAACCTGAATGTATAGTTTAAGTTAACTGAGCGTAGGATTGGAGTTCATCATGGAGACTGGGTGGGACAAATAACTTTGAGCCTTTATCCTTTGTTTCATGAACCATGAACCAGACCACGTTACAACCCTTAAAAGACCTAATTGAGGTAAGGTTGTTTTGAAAGCATCTTACAACAAGGTTGGATAACCTGACTCCTAATGATCTTTGATGTTTGTGTGTGTTAATCACTTTATCCATCATTTGTAAAATGATTGGATCGCTTTCACTTTGATCACTTAATCACTCCGCCATGTGTGTTTCATCAAAAAATGTTTTCAAAAGATTGCATGAATTTTACATGAAAATTGCCAATTTTTAATGAACAACATTGCGTGCAAAACAATTCAATATCAAAGAAATCCCAACCAGTGCTGTCAGCTAGGGAATTTGACTTGATAAAGGGAGCTCAGCCTGAGGCAATCAATTTGAAGGATTTATTAATCATTTGTTACAACGTTCAGCTAATCAGAGCCGACCAGGTCAAGACCAAATAAAGCTCTCAATGAACAGTTTAGTCTGGGGCAAATCTTTTGCAGTTACTAGTAAGCAGGGGCAAGTTTGTTACCTAGTCGTTACTTCCACAATCCGAGACTTTGTTGTACAAATACCGTTAAACTGGGGCAATCACGTCGAGATTTGTAAATCTCTCTAAGGGTTTGAATACATTAAAGCATCTTTATGCCAATTCTTTTGTAAAAGCATCCTTATGACTTCTTCTCACAGATCGTGTAAACTGGGGCCTGAAAGGTTTGAAGACTATTCGTCGCAAGAGCCGTTGCTCACTTGAAGATGATTATTACCATCATGTGGCATAAATGTTTTGTTCTCATGGTACCTTTTTCCAAGTTCTCCAGTTAAGTTGTTACTTCAGTTGACCTGGGAATCTCTCGATGTGATTTTCCTTCAGCAAAGAATTCAAATTCATGATGGCAATCCAAGTGAAGTCATGATGTTTTGGCCTAAGAAGATTACTCTCTCCCAAAGAAGGTGGTAACCTTGAAAGTGAAACTGCGGTTCTTCATGATCATCCCCTTTGGATGTCCAATTTTGGTGAAGTTGGTCGGGTCTCCGTGTCGAGATGTTTATTTCATCTCCAGTTTTGTTTTGTCTGTTTTGTCAGCATAAACATAAACATGGCATAAGCATATGCATGGCATCTGGGAATTTTTTCTATCTCTGGTTGCTACCTCTGTTTTGCTTCATTTTGGTTCCCTCCTCAGTGATTGGGTGTGTTGTCTCTCTCTAATAGAGTTGTCAGCCCTTAAGCATAAAATGTGTATCCTTTCTCAATTCCCCATAGAGTTTAATCCTCGTGGATGATGGTTGCTTCAGTTATCTTTTTCATGATTGGATAAGATGAGTCCCCATTCGAGTTCATTCCTCAATGGTTGAAGTTTTGTTTGACAGTTTCTTTCTAGTTCTATTCTAGATTGAACTTTGGTCCCTGTCGGTCGCCGAACCTACCTGGACGTGCATTTATTTTGCACTATCTATCAAGAAGAACATTTTACATGGCGATGCAAATAAGTGGCAGTCTCTGTAGAGAAGCTTATCCATAAGTGGCAGTCTCTGTAGAGAAACTTATTCATCTTCAAATAAGTGGCAATCTCTAGCGAGAAACTTATTCATATTCAACGATAAATGGCAGTCTCTGTAGAGAAGCTTATCCATAAGTGGAAATCTCTGGCGAGAAGCTTATTCATCAGCGGTGAGTGGCAATCTCTTGGGAGAAGCTTAACCTTCATCAACGATAAATGGCAGTCTCTTCGGAGAAGTTTAATCGTCTTCAGCGGTGAGTGGCAATCTCTTGGGAGAAGCTTAACCTTCATCAACGATAAATGGCAGTCTCTTTGGAGAAGTTTAATTGTCTTCAGCGGTGAGTGGCAATCTCTTGGGAGAAGCTTACCCTTCATCAGCGATAAGTGGCAGTCTCTTCGGAGAAGCTTAATCGTCATCAACGATAAATGGCAGTCTCTTCAGAGAAGTTTAATCGTCTTCAGCCGTGAGTGGCAATCTCTTGAGAGAAGCTTATCATTCTTCAACGATAAATGGCAGTCTTATTTGAGAAGTTTATCCTAAGGACGTCGACGCACGGTTGTAACCAGCATTGTTTGAAAATCCAATGGATACTAGTATAAGTAATTTGGTGGTGACCAATCATATTTCAAGTAAGGCCCATTGGTAACCGACATTATGAAAATCCATGGACGACGAATACTGACAATTTGGTTATGTATCATTCCAAACTAAGTCACGATGGTTTCCATCCCAAGCTCAGGTTGTGTACCTTTGGAGATAGATGTTTGTTGCCATCCCAAGATCAGGTTTCGTACCTTTGGAGATGTATTGCTGCCATTCCAAGCACAGGTTTTGTACCTTTGGAAGATGTATTGTTGATTCCGAGCACAGGTTTCGTACCTTTGGAAGATGTTTGTTGCTATCCCGACCACAGGTTGTGTACCTTTGGAGATAGATATTGGTTTCCATCCCAAGCTCAGGTTTCGTACCTTTGGAGATGTATTGTTTGATTCCAAGCATAGGTTTCGTACCTTTGGAAGATGTTTGTTGCAACCCCGAGCACAAGTTGTGTACCTTTGGAGATGTATACTTTGAATCCCGAGTTCAGAAATTCCCAGAGACTAAAGTGGTTGCATTTGCATGAAGTGTTCTATATCCTAATATTTTGAGGGTATTAGTTTTTGATCCTAAGGTTTTGAGGGTCTTCATCCAATCCTAATGTGTTGAGGGTGGTGTCTCTTCTATATCCTAATGTATTGAGGATGTTCAGCTTTCGTTCCTAATGTTTTGAGAGCCTGGGTACAATCCTAACATGTTGAGGGTTGTATCTCTGCTGTATCCTAACGCTTTGAGGATATTAGGTGTTGTTCCTAAAGTATTGAGGGATATATTTATGCTTCCTGGTCGTCACCAAACTCTTTGAAAATCTAGTTCTTTCTAAATCCAGTAGTTACTGGCATTGCTTGAAAATTAATCGTTATTAGTCGGTTGTTACCAATTCCCCCGGCCGAAGTCCCGTGTTTTATCAATATTGTTTGGAATTCCCAATTGTAATTGGAACTTTGGTTTGGTCGTCACCATCATCCCCGGTGAGTCTAGTGAAAGCTAACACCATTTGAAGCTACTTATTATTCGGGTCGTCACCGGTATCCCCATTGAAGCTTTTGCTTTCCCTAGCCGAGTCTCGGATAACTAGTGGATACTAGCTTCCCCGGCGCGTTCAGTCTTGTTTCTAACCTTTTCCTGAAGATCCCGTTTGAACTCTTCGTTATAGGAAATTTCTCATCTGGTTATCCCCAGTGAGGTTCGTGTCTCCGTTCCGTCTTTTCCCCGGTGAATATTTGCTTCCCTAGTGGATTTGTTCTCCAGCGAAGTTTTCCCCAGTGGATTCCTTCCCCGGTGAGGTTTGCATTTCTTTTCTTTCGTTTCCCCAGTGAAGAATTGCCTTCTTCCCCAGTGTGTTGGGTCCCTCGTGAGTGGTTACTCGTCGTATTGCCATCCTTTTATAGTTGCTCGTGTGTCTGCATCTATCCTGCATTCAAGCATCATAAAATACCATTTAAAACTCATTGCATTTCAGTATTGATCCTTTTGCATACCATCAGATCTAAGGGACAAAATTTCTGGTTTGCTATATTTAAATACCTTTCACTATGATTCAATGAGGATTGTCATCTCTCATCACCATCTAGTGAAGATATTTAAATAGGGGCAACTGTTTCACCCTAAATTTTGACCCCTTAGATCCTCATCATCATTTTAGGATCATATTCATTTGATTAACTAACCTTAACCCATTTCAAGTTTATCTTTGTCAAGATGCAGATGAATCAGGGTTCCGCACCGTCAAAATTCGAGGCTTCGATGGTTTGATCAATCAATGTTTTGGATTTATTCAACTATAAACAAGATCAAGGATACTACATTGGGTCAAGTATGAATCCAATTTGAGGTTGTCACCCAGGAATTGAGAACAGTGCAGTTCAGGATACCCGATTAGGGTTTTCGATCAGGAAAAGTCAACTGTAGTTTGACTTTTGCTTTAAAAAGTGTTCTAATGGTGGGATCATGGTCCACGAAGTTCCTATGGCTTAGTAAAGTCTAATCAAGAAGTTTCAAGGCCTCAAAATACCCGGAACCTCAACAGTCGACTCGGTAGTCACCGATTGATCGTACGGTTGAATGAAACGTCAACTCTTCACTCATAAGGAATTTGACTTCAAGATGTGAATAAACAATGTTCCTTATGTCATATTACACCTCACCATAAAATTTCATGACCATTGGATCTAGGGTTAGGAAGTAATCGCAAAAATCGGGAATTAGGGTTTTGAAAGGGGCAAGACCATAACTCCTCAACCACACATCCAATTGAGTTGGTTCAAAGCTCATTGGAAAGCTCTTGACAAATCCTAAAAAAGTACCAAAGTGGTCCATGATCAGAAAATGCATAGGTTTGGTGTTATGACCAAATTCATTACCAGAGGGAAAAGTAACTTAGAAAATTCCAAGTTATTTCACTTTTAGGCTTATTTTTTCAGCAACTTTGAGAGGGTTTTTGGCCAAGTTACTTTGTGAATCTGAAACTCATGAAAACATGAAAGTTGTAGAGCTACATGAGGGCTTTCTAAAATGTGGTAGAACTCCTCAATAGCATTTGTGAGCTGAGAGTTATGAATCATGGAAGTTGAGGCTGCCACACTTGAAGTCACCACTTCAACTCTTTCCAAAATTCAGATTTCAACAACTTGGGCCACCCTCAGCCATTGGATCATGTTTTATTCTGATAATATGAAGCTTAGATGAAGCAAAAACTAGAAGAAAAGAAGGATTGATGGGCTTTTGCAACTTGGAGCAAGTGGCTAATATGATAATCATTTAAAGGACTATGAAAGAGAAACTTTTTGGATGAGTTGTGCAGCTGCAGTTGTTGCACCCCGAAATTTGACCAACCGGGTCTCGCATTTGGCTCGATGTTTCAACGCATAATCGCATTCGCATCTGCATATTGCATACATTGCATTGTTCATTTGTTTCGATTTTATTGGGATCACAGCTCTCGTCTCGTGTTTCGGGTGTTTTTAATCAGTTTAATAGGTAGAATCGATTTTTGGGATATTTCGGTGCCCGTTTATTTTTACCGATTATTTTTGTGTCGTTCGGTGCTTATTTTGTTCCCTCGGGAATTATTATGATTTTTCTGGATTTTGTTGGCATTTTTTAGGGTTTAAATAGCTTTTAAATCATTTTTAGGATTTAATAGGATTTTTAAATAGATTTTTAATCATTTTAGATATTTTTAATAGTTTTAATCCTTTTTAGAATTTTATAGAAATAAATAGCATTTTTTAGAATATTATAGATTTTATTTTAGATTTTCTTTTAATTAGTTTAATAAGAATTTAGACATTTTAGATATTAATATAGATTTTGTAGATTTTAAATAGTTTTTAAAATGGTTTTATTAGCTTTTTTAATCTTTTAATATAGTTTTTTTTCTTATTAAATAAAGGAGTTTTGTTGATAGAAAATTAAATGTTTTTAATTTTAGATATAAGATAATATAGATTTTTTTTCTTTCTTTTATTAGTAAATAGAATTTAAATAGCATTTTTCATTTTAGAATAATATAGGATATTATTAGAATTTAATAGATTTTAAATAGTTAATATTTTTAATTCATTTTTCAGAATATTAGATTGGAATAGATTTTTCATTTATAGATTTTAAATCATTTGTGAATAATATAGTCTTTTTTTTAGAATTTAATATAGTTTTATTAGAGTTTTTTAATTAGGATTTACAGAATTTAATTAGATTAGTTTTAATAGTTAATTAGATTTAATTCATTTTTCATTAACTTCTAATGCAGTTTTTTTGTGAGTTTTTCTTCAGTTTTTCGCAGGCCCAGTTATTTGGTAAAGGCCCAGTTAGTGTTTTGTTGTACAGCTTCAGCCCAATTCGTTCAGTCCAAATTCGTCCAAGTTTTCGTCCAGCTGTTTCCAGCATCTCCCAGAAGCTTCTAGAAGGCTCCAGAATTCATCAGCCTATAAAACTTTGCACGCCACGTGTAGAGCAAGGGCTGGCCCACGAGTTTCACACACATCACGCCACGCGCCACCTCACTCAGTCTCTCTCACTGCCACATGCCCAACAGGTGGCAGCCATGCAGCTCACCACCCCACTATCTCCCCACGTGGAGTCACCACAACCTCTCCACCTGCCCTCGCCTGAGTCCCTCACCGTTCACCACACCGGCCGGCCTGCATGGCCGGCGGCCACCGCACCTTCACCGGAGAACACCCAAACCCAGATTCTGGCCAGTTCATCACCCACCTTCATCATCCTCCTCCCGGCGGCCACCACAAAACCAGATCTCCGGTTATCCTTCATCCGTCTCCGATCACCAACCTCCAGAATCTCCCAGACCGCCATCAAGCTTCGTGAACCTTCATTCAGCATTCGTCAAGATCTTTGAAGATCATCATTCAACCACCGTCCTCTCCAGAAATTCATCAAAAGACGATGAACATTCATCGTCAACCTCCTCCTTCAATCATCTCCCAGAAACAACAAATCCAGAAAGTCCTTCAACAACCTTCGACCTCCTTCAACATGAAACCACCTTCAACCGATCATCAACAACCACCATTGATGATTCACGAGATCCTCTCAACATCAACAACACAAGAATTATCTTCAGAGAAAATCACCAGAAATTCAATCTCCAACCCTCTTCTTCCCCGACGGATCTCCATCATCAAGATCAGAATTCTCCACAAGCTTCATCAGATTCCCAGAAAGCTTCCAAGAACATCATCATCTTCATCCAAGCGCCATTTCCAGAAAGAAGCTCCAACAAGCAACAAACACCGATCTTCACCTAAAACCCAGAAAGCTCTTCAAGGTTCTTCAGAAAATCCCAGGCCCTTCATCGTTGAATCCACCATCAACGAGTACCAAGAATCGTCAACATTCATCCAATATTCAACCAAGCGTTTATCATCAAGAACCCTGAGAATCATCAGGCCAGTTCGTATTGAGTGAGATCGTTGGGGATTACAAGTTACAAAGCGTTTGATTCGATGGTGAGAGATTCGGTGGGAAGAAGACGATTAAGTGCAAGATGAAGAACGAGGGGGAACAAGGTTGAGAGAGACGGAGAGCTCAGAGAGAAGAGGTTGGTGGCGGCGGAGAGAGTTAGAGAAGAATCTAGGGTTTTCAGAAACTGAGAAGGGAGAGAACGAAGGAGAGGAAGAGATTGGGCTTAGCCAGGCCCAATCCCATTTTTTTTGATACACACACCTCACGTTTTTTTTCTGAGGAGAGTGGGCTGGGCCCAATGAAGCTAATTGCCAGCACACCCCAGATTACTCATACACCCCCCCCCCCTCCGTGTTGCAGCAATAGCAGCTGGGCTGGGCCCAGTCTGCAGATTGTTTTTTATTATTTTTATTTGTTTGTTTTTTCTTACATACCCCCCTGTAATCCAGATACACCCTCCCCCCTTTTTTGTTTGTTTTTTTTCTTTGGCTGTGAGAAGTGAAAAATATTATAAAAAAGAAAATATGGAGAAAATATTCAAAAAGAAATAGAGAAAAGAAAATACATGAGGAAAAATAGTGAGAGAATATTTGTGAAAAAATAGAAAAAGAAAAGAAAAGAAGTATATTTGAAAAATTGTGAGAAAAACATATTGGAAAATATGTGAAAAAATAGAGAAAATATTTTGAGAAAAAGGGAAAAATATGTTGAAAAGGAAAGAAGAAAAAGGAAAAAATATTAAAGTGTCGATTTAATATTTTTAGAGTTCATTTTCTTAAGGTATATTTTCATAGGAATTATTTTCCGATTTTTGAGATAGTTTAGAGGCCCATTTGTTAGGGGGCTATTTTTCATTCGATTTTTCAGGATAGAATAGGATAGCGTTTCCTAGGAGTTTATTTGCAGTATGCAACCATTGTAATCATTTTTCAGAGATGAATAAAACGAGATTTGAGCTGTGGTCCCAAAGTAGCCGAACTACAGCTGCTCTGATTCTTCGTACCAGACGAAGATATGTAGGCATAGGATGCGATATCCTAGCGAGCACACTAACAACTGACTTTTTGTTCTCTCGCGGCTGTGCGATCGAGACTTTCCCGCTGACGATTAATTGATTACCCTTTTTTCTCTCTTGCCCGAGTGCATTTGAGACCAAGCCATAGTTTTGCCCATAGGTTCCCGACCCTGTGCAACCAGTTGTTTTTCTCACTGCTGTGTGAGAATGTCTGTTTAGCCGTAGTTAGTCTGAACTACGTAAAGCTCTGATCTTCCATGCAGTGGAAGTACGTAGGCACAAGACGCGAGGTCTTGGCGAGCCAATTTTCCCCGTAGTCCCGAACTACGTTGACTCTGACTTTCTCTCCTGAGAATACGTAGGCATAGAGCGCGACGCTCTATCGAGTCAATTCCGTTCCGTTTAGATTTAGCAGCCGTAGATAGATTGTTTTGCATCCAGTAGACAACCCAAGCAAGCGTGGATCCCGTCGAGTACGACGGACGTGAGGGGTGCTAATACCTTCCCCTTGCGTAACCGACTCCCGAACCCAGGCTATGGTTGCGATGACCATACCTTTTCCCCGTTTTTTGCGAGGTTTACTTCGAGCGTTTCCTTTCCCGCTCTGAGGGATAAATAACGCACGGTGGCGACTCTTCTGTCAGCCGGCGCCGATTTTCGCAGTAGCGACAGCTGGCGACTCTGCTGGGGACTTGATAGTTTCCTAGGGATCCAACGTCCCGAAAGCGAGTCAATTTTGTGGGATCCAACGTCCCCTAAGAGAGAGTCAATCCTAGCGCTCGTTTGCTTGTCTATTTGGGGCTTATTTATCGATATTATCTGTTGCTGTTGGGGTGTTACGGGTGTTCTATGATATTGAGATAAGCCGGACCTGGGCTTGAGTGCACCCTAGACTTAGAGTGGAAATTAGTGGGCGCGTGCTTGCTTTGTAGGCACTAGTGTCTCATGAAATCCACGCTCAGACGAGGTTCATCCGGTTGGCTTCACTTTCAACCCTTTGGGTTGAGACGGTTGCTGGTTTGGTGAATTGTCGACTCTGGGGACCGATCATTTGGAAGTTAGCTAAGTGAGGCCTCTTCAGGACTTGATGATGCCACTCCTTCTGGGAATCGTATCGTCAGTCTTGAAAGTCTGTGACGCTGACAACCGCATAGGATGCCGTACCTTGTCAGATATAGGTCCACACCTGTGAGTGGGGAGGTTTTTTTTGTGCAGGAAACTTGACTTCCAACCTACCCATTATTCTGGTCTTCTCTTCAGAGCAACCGTGCTCCGTCAGCCGTACAGCTGTATTTAAATTGTGTGGGAGCTGTGATCCCGTGTTTGTTGCATTGCATTGCATTTGCATAGGCATCTTCGCATCATATTGCATACTATTCGCCAGCTAGTCAGAGCTCTTATCCAGCCGTTATTTTGATTCTGAAGGTGAGTGCTGAAGACGACCAAGGGGTTGAAGCAGAGTTAAAGCAGATTTGATCAGAATCAAGCATCGAAGTCAGCTGAAGACCATTGGTAGCTATGTCAGAGAGCAGCTTCCAGTTCATTGACACCTTGTCAGGTTTCACCGTGACGCCCAATCCTCTGTATGGATCTCCGCGCGACGAAGACTTTCCGCAAGTGAACAACCTTACTGCAACTCAGCCTGTGCAGCCATCTGTTGAAGACCAAGGTCTGCGCAAGCAGTTTGTCGCCCGAGGTGAACGTTCTCCTTCTGTTGATGTCTCAGACTACCAGGGTTTTGCCTCCCCTGTGCCAAAGCCCCGAAGAGAGGTCCCGACAGCAAAGAATGAAGACCCATTAGCTCCCGTATATGCTGAAAGGTTTCGTACATTAGAGGAGAGATTCAAAGCCTTGAAAGGTAAAGACGCTGTTACTCCTAGTGCTGCAGATATGTGTCTGGTTCCTGGCCTAGTGTTACCTCCGAAGTTCAGAATGTCGAGGTTTGAAAGGTACAAAGGAGATAGTTGCCCGAAGCAACATTTGGTGATGTTCTGCCGAAGAATGACTTCATTTGTGCACAACGACAAGCTAATGATTCATTGCTTTCAAGATAGTCTGACCGGGGCACCTCTGAGTTGGTATATGCAGTTAGAGCGTGATCAGATCCGATCATGGATGGATTTAGCCAATGCTTTTCTGAAGCAGTACGACTATAATCTTGACGAAGCTCCTATTCGCATGCAACTGCAAGAATTGTCTCAAGGGGACAATGAATCTTTCAGAAAGTATGTTCAGAGATGGAGAGAATTTGCTGGTAGAGTGCAACCACCGCTCCTAGACCAAGAGCTGAAAGGCATGTTCGTAAACTCCTTGCAGAGCCCGTACTTCGAAAGAATGCTTGGAGCCGCACCAAATTTCACTGAGTTGGTAAGGACGGGAGAGCATATCGAGTATGGCGTAAAGACTGGAAGAATCCCGTATGTTTCAAAAGGTCAGGCCTGTGAAACTGAATCTCTCTGTAGCTCTCAATCGGAAGATGAAGCTATGATCAATGCGGTCCTGACAGATGTTGGATATCCTCAAGTCGAATCAGTGAGTTTTGTTGGTTCATCATCTTATCAGAGATCAGTACCTCCCGTGGCTTGTTGTACTGAGCAGACAGCTGTGCCTGGGGCACCCCATCGGGAACCTTATGTCGCTTCCATTGCAAAGCAGCGAACTCGTGGTCGAGGTTACCAGAATCAGCGTCAGAATCAGAATCGACCTCGTAATAACTTGGAACGAAGGAATGGTCCTTCTCGCCCAGTGCCGATGCCGTATAGCCAGTTGCTACCACCTTTGATTCAGAAGTCTTTGGTGGAGCCGAAAGCTCTTAAGCCAGTTCCAGAACCTTACCCTCCTGGGTATAATCCCCACATTCAGTGTGGTTATCATGGTGGCTCTCCGGGGCATTCGACGGAAGATTGTAAAGCATTTCAGGCGAAGGTACAGCAGTTGATGGATCAGGATCGTATTTCCTTTCGAGAAGGATTTCTGTTTGTTCATCCCAACCGCTCAGCTGTCTAAGCTCGTAGACTCGGAAGGTATTCTCCAGCAGAAGCCAGTGGTTCAGACAGGCAGGCGCCTCAGCATTGGCAGTTCTCAGACTTTTTTATCACTTGCATTTGTAGTTTCTTTTTCTGTTAGTTACTACCTGCTTTTAAACATTGTATGTTTTGAATGGTGATAATAATAAAGTGACTATGCATTTTTCTGAATTAGTTATGTCGCTGTCGCTCATTTATTGCATTGCACTTGCATTCTTTATTCCCTCCACTTTTTCGCTGTGACTAGCAAAGTTAAAGGGGAGGATGACGAAACTGAAACTCATAACCGATGATCGTATGCCTTCAGATAAGACCGTACCGATGACGTACAAGGCATTGTTTCAAATTCCCCAAACACTGGAGATATAAGGAGTTAGTCCCTTGTTAACCACTTCGAGCCAGGAAGTAGAAGTTTTTTCGGACTTTTTAACCCTTACATCTTAACCCGGGGCAGGGTAGTTGTCAGTTAGCTTGACCGAGCATTCAAGTCTTCCAGAGGAGTGTTGTCTTTCGAGGACCAATCAGTTTATACCTTTCAAGAGGTCAAACCTCACCAATCAGGAGTGAGACAGTTACAATCCTTTCGGAGCAATCAAGACAACCAGCGTCACACGACTTTGTTCCAAAAGAAAGAAGAAAGAAAGCCCGCTAAGTAAAAAGAAAGAAAAGCTGGAAAGCTAATACTTAGGCAAAAATCAGGGCATCCCGCTGGACTTCAAAAGAAATCGAAAAAATCGAAAAGAACTCAAAATGAGTCAGTCCAGGCAAAAATTAGGGAACCAAAAGAATGAAAAAGAAGGGATAAAAAGAAATTTTCCCCAGCAAATCACAAAGTCGTGTACACAGACACCGAAAGCGAAAAGGAGTAACTATCACTCCAGAAGAGCTTGTGAATTCCTCAACTGTGGTTCCTACCATTCAGCATACCTCTCGAAGAGGCGAGTGCTTGTACCAGGTTAACTGAACCTTAGGATCGGAGATCATCACGTAGAAGGGGTGGGTACAAATCAAAATTTGAGCCGAATATCCTTTGTTTCACGAACCGTGAACCCGACCACGATACAACCCTTAAAAGACCTAATTGAGGTAGGGTTAGTCTGAAGCGCATGACGATAAGGTCGAGTAACCTGACTCCTTCTTGACTTACTAGTCACATCCTTGTTGCATTTTTCACTGACCACGTACGCACTACGTTTGAACTTTGGTTCACTCGTCACTCTCAATCATATGCATGTAAATGAGTGACAGCTCAAAATTTTTTCAAAATCTGCATAACCATTGCATTAAGATTACTATTCGTGGACAGACGATTCTAATCGCAGGTTAGTAGCTGGCATGAAAGGAATTCCAGCGGGAATAATCAAGCAGGACTGAGTAATCCAGCAGTCTGAACCAGAATGGTGTATGTTGTGAAGCCCGATGAATCAGGGGCATTATCTTCCAATAAGTTCAGTATCAGTCAGTCTGAGGACAAGTCCCGGAGCTTCAGTGGATCAGGGGCAGTTTTATTTGAGAAGCAGTTGATCAGAAGGGAGTCTTCTCGAGAGCCAATCAGGGGCAATTATACAGAATGCAGATATTTGAAAGCAGATGCTTCCAGTGGATAATCAGAGCGGGTTGAGTCGCTAGAACGCTCATTCAGGGGCAAGTCAGTTCAGAGGATGTTGAAATTAACTGAGTTGTTAGGTATTGGAGATTGAATTCTGTTGTCATACAGATACCGGGGCAAGTATTCTCGAAGTATTCTCGTAGCAAGCTGTTCAGAGCAAGTATTCCCAAGAGATAGATTGGGGCGAGTTGATTGTACTGGGGCAAGTTGTGCACGCCAGTCTTTCTATCCCCAGCTGAGTGTACTGGGGCAAGTTGTTCAAACCAGTTTGTTTATCCCCAGCCGGAGTTTAGTATCGGGGAATCATGTCAATACCCTTATCAAAAACCTGGGCCTTTCAAAGGTCTTGTTGACGTTGGATCATTATCCTGCAGTTTAAACCTGTTGCGTGTCAGTAACCAGTCGTTTCCTAAGTCCAGTTCTCGCCTGGCAAATCGGTAACCAGTTCTCGTCTGGCCCACCCTTCCGTAAGCATCAGTTCCCGTCCTGGTGCAGTTTATTGTAAGCAGCAGTTCCCGTCCTGGTGCAGTTTATTGTAAGCAGCAGTTCCCGTCCTGGTGCAGTTTATTGTAAGCAGCAGTTCCCGTCCTGGTGCAGTTTATTGGTAACCAATTCTCGTTTGGTCACCGTTTCTTCAAGAGTTGTATCAGTTCTCGCCTGGTACATGTCGTCGCGTAATCAGTTCTCGTGTGTTTTACCCTATGTGTTATACCAGTTCTCGCCTGGTGTACGTCAGCTTTCATCCAGTTCTCGCCTGGTTGTCTATACCTCAGTCTGATGGTCAAAAACACAAAAACCAAATCAATTTTCCTAACCCATTTTCCTATCAGTTCTCGTCTGGTAGCCTACCTTTGAATGCTAGTTCTCGTCTAGTATTTTCCATATTTTTCCACTGTGTACATAATCCAAGTTCATTCTAAACCAGAAAAGCAAAAAACCCTAAAGGTATCTGACCCAGTATTTCCCAATGACCCGCATGTTGTCATGTTCCCCGATACGAAGCTCGACAGATATCAGTGCCCCGAGTAATGGTTGAAATCCTTGTGGATGTTATTAAATCAGAATTGCTACTCTTCAGCAGGCGAAAGTTGCTTATTATCCCCAGAAGAGTCGAGATTGCATTGTACCCCGTATCAGAGTAGGATCAGGAGTATCCTCAGCAGATTAAGATTGATATCCTTGATAGTAAGGGCGTTTCCAGCAGTATGCTGCGCACAATCAACCTCAGTTTGGGTCAATCCCCGCAGAGTACAATCAGTTGTCAATGGTTTGAAGAGAGCATCCCCGAGCAGAGTTGTTTTCTTTCCCCAGTGAAGTTGTCAAGCAGGGTTGCCTTTTCATTTCTCCAACAGGGCAATTATCCCCAGCGGATTTGATTTCCCGTTTCCAGCATTTATTTTGCTGAGATGGTTCTGTGACTTCAGGTCATCCCCAGTAGAGTTGGCGTTATCTTCGGCATTTATTTTGCCAAGTGGTTTTCAGACCTGGTGTTCTCTGGCAGCTCGAGCCTGCATTAGCATTTGCATGTATAGTCATTGCATTTATACAAACATATAGTGTATCCATGTCGTCTGGGCATCGCATTTTCAAACAGAATGTATAGCATTTACATGTCATATAGGGCATTGCATCATTATCAAGCATACGCATGTCGAAACATAGACCAGGATGGTTACCTATTGGATTTCGAATTTGTTCACCTGCAGAGTTGTGTGGTTCAGCTTATCTTCTTCCCCAGCGGAGTAATTCTTCATATTTGGTTGTTACGTCAGCATCAGGAAAAAAAACAACAACAACAACAAGGAGAGATTGACATATCGAACTTCTGAAGCTGCCGCCTTCGTCAGAATAGGTGTCAAGCAGTTCCATTCAGAATTCCCCAGGAGAATTGTCCTCAAGTTCGCAGTGAACTGTGACTTGACCAGATTTGATCCCATGAGAGAGATGGGAATCAAGTTGTTTGCTTTTCCGAAGCATTATTTCAATACTTGTGGCGTTACACAGGTGTTGAAAAGGAGAAGAAAATTTATCAGAAAATTGATCAGTTGTTGCCGTGACAACCAAACTTCAGTCTATTGGAAGCTTTCCCTCAAGCAGTTTTGCAGTATATTCTTGCGGTTGGCAAATTTCAGGGTTCCATTTGTATTCAACCGTCATCTACCTTGAATGTTTGAAGGCTGAGCGCTCTTCACCCATTCAGGTCGAAGCCGCTTGAATAGGGGCAGCTGTTGCACCCCAAAATTTGACCAACCGGGTCTCGCATTTGGCTCGATGTTTCGACGCATAATCGCATTCGCATCTGCATATTGCATACATTGCATTGTTCATTTGTTTCGATTTTATTGGGATCACAGCTCTCGTCTCGTGTTTCGGGTGTTTTTAATCAGTTTAATAGGTAGAATCGATTTTTGGGATATTTCGGTGCCCGTTTATTTTTACCGATTATTTTTGTGTCGTTCGGTGCTTATTTTGTTCCCTCGGGAATTATTATGATTTTTCTGGATTTTGTTGGCATTTTTTAGGGTTTAAATAGCTTTTAAATCATTTTTAGGATTTAATAGGATTTTTAAATAGATTTTTAATCATTTTAGATATTTTTAATAGTTTTAATCCTTTTTAGAATTTTATAGAAATAAATAGCATTTTTTAGAATATTATAGATTTTATTTTAGATTTTCTTTTAATTAGTTTAATAAGAATTTAGACATTTTAGATATTAATATAGATTTTGTAGATTTTAAATAGTTTTTAAAATGGTTTTATTAGCTTTTTTAATCTTTTAATATAGTTTTTTTTCTTATTAAATAAAGGAGTTTTGTTGATAGAAAATTAAATGTTTTTAATTTTAGATATAAGATAATATAGATTTTTTTTCTTTCTTTTATTAGTAAATAGAATTTAAATAGCATTTTTCATTTTAGAATAATATAGGATATTATTAGAATTTAATAGATTTTAAATAGTTAATATTTTTAATTCATTTTTCAGAATATTAGATTGGAATAGATTTTTCATTTATAGATTTTAAATCATTTGTGAATAATATAGTCTTTTTTTAGAATTTAATATAGTTTTATTAGAGTTTTTTAATTAGGATTTACAGAATTTAATTAGATTAGTTTTAATAGTTAATTAGATTTAATTCATTTTTCATTAACTTCTAATGCAGTTTTTTTGTGAGTTTTTCTTCAGTTTTTCGCAGGCCCAGTTATTTGGTAAAGGCCCAGTTAGTGTTTTGTTGTACAGCTTCAGCCCAATTCGTTCAGTCCAAATTCGTCCAAGTTTTCGTCCAGCTGTTTCCAGCATCTCCCAGAAGCTTCTAGAAGGCTCCAGAATTCATCAGCCTATAAAACTCTGCACGCCACGTGTAGAGCAAGGGCTGGCCCACGAGTTTCACACACATCACGCCACGCGCCACCTCACTCAGTCTCTCTCACTGCCACATGCCCAACAGGTGGCAGCCATGCAGCTCACCACCCCACTATCTCCCCACGTGGAGTCACCACAACCTCTCCACCTCCCCTCGCCTGAGTCCCTCACCATTCACCACACCGGCCGGCCTGCATGGCCGGCGGCCACCGCACCTTCACCGGAGAACACCCAAACCCAGATTCTGGCCAGTTCATCACCCACCTTCATCATCCTCCTCCCGGCGGCCACCACAAAACCAGATCTCCGGTTATCCTTCATCCGTCTCTGATCACCAATCTCCAGAATCTCCCAGACCGCCATCAAGCTTCGTGAACCTTCATTCAGCATTCGTCAAGATCTTTGAAGATCATCATTCAACCACCGTCCTCTCCAGAAATTCATCAAAAGACGATGAACATTCATCGTCAACCTCCTCCTTCAATCATCTCCCAGAAACAACAAATCCAGAAAGTCCTTCAACAACCTTCGACCTCCTTCAACATGAAACCACCTTCAACCGATCATCAACAACCACCATTGATGATTCACGAGATCCTCTCAACATCAACAACACAAGAATTATCTTCAGAGAAAATCACCAGAAATTCAATCTCCAACCCTCTTCTTCCCCGACGGATCTCCATCATCAAGATCAGAATTCTCCACAAGCTTCATCAGATTCCCAGAAAGCTTCCAAGAACATCATCATCTTCATCCAAGCGCCATTTCCAGAAAGAAGCTCCAACAAGCAACAAACACCGATCTTCACCTAAAACCCAGAAAGCTCTTCAAGGTTCTTCAGAAAATCCCAGGCCCTTCATCGTTGAATCCACCATCAACGAGTACCAAGAATCGTCAACATTCATCCAATATTCAACCAAGCGTTTATCATCAAGAACCCTGAGAATCATCAGGCCAGTTCGTATTGAGTGAGATCGTTGGGGATTACAAGTTACAAAGCGTTTGATTCGATGGTGAGAGATTCGGTGGGAAGAAGACGATTAAGTGCAAGATGAAGAACGAGGGGGAACAAGGTTGAGAGAGACGGAGAGCTCAGAGAGAAGAGGTTGGTGGCGGCGGAGAGAGTTAGAGAAGAATCTAGGGTTTTCAGAAACTGAGAAGGGAGAGAACGAAGGAGAGGAAGAGATTGGGCTTAGCCAGGCCCAATCCCATTTTTTTTGATACACACACCTCACGTTTTTTTTCTGAGGAGAGTGGGCTGGGCCCAATGAAGCTAATTGCCAGCACACCCCAGATTACTCATACACCCCCCCCCCCCCCCCCCCGTGTTGCAGCAATAGCAGCTGGGCTGGGCCCAGTCTGCAGATTGTTTTTTATTATTTTTATTTGTTTGTTTTTTCTTACATACCCCCCTGTAATCCAGATACACCCTCCCCCCTTTTTTGTTTGTTTTTTTTCTTTGGCTGTGAGAAGTGAAAAATATTATAAAAAAGAAAATATGGAGAAAATATTCAAAAAGAAATAGAGAAAAGAAAATACATGAGGAAAAATAGTGAGAGAATATTTGTGAAAAAATAGAAAAAGAAAAGAAAAGAAGTATATTTGAAAAATTGTGAGAAAAACATATTGGAAAATATGTGAAAAAATAGAGAAAATATTTTGAGAAAAAGGGAAAAATATGTTGAAAAGGAAAGAAGAAAAAGGAAAAAATATTAAAGTGTCGATTTAATATTTTTAGAGTTCATTTTCTTTAGGTATATTTTCATAGGAATTATTTTCCGATTTTTGAGATAGTTTAGAGGCCCATTTGTTAGGGGGCTATTTTTCATTCGATTTTTCAGGATAGAATAGGATAGCGTTTCCTAGGAGTTTATTTGCAGTATGCAACCATTGTAATCATTTTTCAGAGATGAATAAAACGAGATTTGAGCTGTGGTCCCAAAGTAGCCGAACTACAGCTGCTCTGATTCTTCGTACCAGACGAAGATATGTAGGCATAGGATGCGATATCCTAGCGAGCACACTAACAACTGACTTTTTGTTCTCTCGCGGCTGTGCGATCGAGACTTTCCCGCTGACGATTAATTGATTACCCTTTTTTCTCTCTTGCTCGAGTGCATTTGAGACCAAGCCATAGTTTTGCCCATAGGTTCCCGACCCTGTGCAACCAGTTGTTTTTCTCACTGCTGTGTGAGAATGTCTGTTTAGCCGTAGTTAGTCTGAACTACGTAAAGCTCTGATCTTCCATGCAGTGGAAGTACGTAGGCACAAGACGCGAGGTCTTGGCGAGCCAATTTTCCCCGTAGTCCCGAACTACGTTGACTCTGACTTTCTCTCCTGAGAATACGTAGGCATAGAGCGCGACGCTCTATCGAGTCAATTCCGTTCCGTTTAGATTTAGCAGCCGTAGATAGATTGTTTTGCATCCAGTAGACAACCCAAGCAAGCGTGGATCCCGTCGAGTACGACGGACGTGAGGGGTGCTAATACCTTCCCCTTGCGTAACCGACTCCCGAACCCAGGCTATGGTTGCGATGACCATACCTTTTCCCCGTTTTTTGCGAGGTTTACTTCGAGCGTTTCCTTTCCCGCTCTGAGGGATAAATAACGCACGGTGGCGACTCTTCTGTCAGCCGGCGCCGATTTTCGCAGTAGCGACAGCAGTCCCCTACTCTCATAGCTTCACTTCAGTCTTCTCATCCCTCCCATCTCACTTGATATTTTGCCCAGCAATTTGCTCAAGAGCTGATGAGAAAATCTGCCACACGATCTTGGCAAGATTTTCTTCAAAATCTCCCTCCAAAAGTGGAAAAACCAAGTCTGCCCTCACCCTCACTCTCCCTATAAATAGAGGCCTTCTCTATGTTATTAACCACACCAGAGCTATCAAGAATATACAGAAACTCATAGCTCTCTCATCTCCTTCCTTGCTTGAAAGTGCATTTTCTCAAAATCACCAAAATCCACCATTTTGCACTTTTTATGCCATTCCTTGCTCCAAACACCAAAACACTTTAAAGACCACATACACACCCTTAAAATGGCCATTTGAACTGTTCTCATCATTACATTTCTCAAAAAACTCATCAATCTAATAGTCAACCTTCACACCTCCATGTTTTGACTTTTATGCACTTTGGAAGACAAGTCTCTACTTAAGGCCTTTCCTAACATTTCAACACCCCCAACACCTCATATATATCTTGTTTCAACTGTCCAAAGACTCAAAAACCAACTGGGAGGTTCATTACTCAAACTGTCTTAAAAAATTGCTTATTGCTTCAAGAGGAAGAAAACTCCAAATCTGTGCCAAAGAAGAAGATCTCTGGGTTTCTTTGCTTTCTAGCTTGCTCAAGAAGGTCTACAAGAGGTATGTAATGCTCAACCTCCTCATTATACATACATTGTCATGTTTTGTAATTTTGAGGTTCTGTTTTGAGAACCATAGTCATGCTGTCCCAAAATTGCTCTTTGTCAAGAGTTTGTGTTTATTGCTATGTTCTTGCTTTTGTTAAAGTATAATGTTTATGAGTGATGTGTTGATGATATTCTGTCAAAAAATGAACTTTGTATGTTGTTTACAACTGTTTTGAGGAACTTGTCCACAAGAATAACTTTAGAGGTCTTAACATGAAATGTTGTGGTGCTTGCTACAAATCTATCAGCCCTTGTTTATTTGTGATATTTGAATAGCTTGTTAGTTATTTCATAAGGTTTCCCTGCCCATATGTCATGTATGAATCTAGGTTGGATTTTGTTTCACAGTTGTGATGTTTGTTTCAATTGCTATACCATTGTTCATGAATATTGTGCTAAGATAGTATGCAACTGCCTGTTTCACACTCAACTGCAATGTTTCATCTCAATTGTTTGAACTATTGGTTTGTGCTTGTATGGTCTTGTCTGTCTTGCTACCAGTTGAAACTTGTTGAAATGCTAAAAACATGAGAATTAGATGATAGGACCTGCTGTGAGGTATAAGGCTGTCAAAAGTTTGTAACTACTGCAAAATACACTTTGAACTTGAGGCTCACCATAAATCATACCATAGCATGCTACATCATTTCTGTCATAAAGTGTTGATGTTTGTTACCACTTAACTTGTATCTTGTATGATCAAGCTTGTTTTCCTTTTTTCAAAACAGTCCTATGTGTATACCAACTTCTGTGTTAAACTGCTTTTGGTTGATTTACAAGCTCAGGACCTTTAGATAGCATGATTAGAAGTTGTGTGTGGTGTTTGCATGATCCAACTTACCTTGCATTTTCAAAACAGCTGTCCACTTTCAAAACTTGCATTTTTAAGCTTTATATTACCAATAACATGTTCAATTCTATTTCAGTTTATTTCTGTTTGATCTATCAGCCTAGAATCATCATTTTACATGTTTTAAGTTTGTGTGTGATGCATAACTGTCTCAAATTTCCATGACCTATTCTACTGCATTTGAACTTTGGCAGCCTTGCACATTCATGTTACAATTACAACCAATATACCTTTTTCTGTTTGGTGTTGATTTGAACTGTTTCTTGAGCATAAGATCATCCTTTAGCATATATGTGGTGTGTGTGTCATTGGTTTAGCATGGATCTCACTATTTGGAAAATACCCTGCTGCACCATCAAGTTGTTTCAAGACAGTTTTTTTGCATAGGTACCAACATACCAAATTCTGCCTTGAATGTAATATGCCTAAATTTTGAGCTTGATCTCATCCATTTCCATGTTTGTGATGTGTGTGTATTGGTTATATGAGTTGTTTCCACCTAGTTTATCTTTTCACTTTCAAATACATCTTCAATTTCCATTCAAGCCAATTATGCCTGCATTGCATACCAAGTTCTGTTCTGTTTGCAATATGCTTGATTTTTTGAGTATGACCTCATTTGTTTTCATGTTTGTGATGTATATGTGCTAATTTCAAGACATGAAACCACTCATTCTAGCTTGCCTCATCTCTTGCTGTCAAACAGTTTTTTTTTACAAACCACAGCTGCACACACACCATACACTCATTCTGTTTGAGTTGTTTTAGGTTATTTCATGAGCATTAGACCATTAGATAACATGATTAGGGTTTGTATGTGTATGAACCAGACCTCATTTTAAATGTTATGCCAATTTGTACTTCAGCCTGCTCACATGTATACTACACTTGCAGCTTGTGAACCAACTTTGTTGTGTGCATTTTTATGTTCAATCTTAAGTTGTAGAATCATTCATGGATACATTTGAAACTTGTGTGTGGTGGTTATTTGGTCTAAAGCTGTTCCATTCATGTCATGACTTCAATTATGCATTTCATTTGTAAATGAGCAACTAGCATATCATTTTCATTTCTGATTGGTTTGTGTTTGGTCTTGAAGTGTAGAAACACTTGTTAACATGATTTTAGTTTGTGTGTAAGGTTTGTTCAATCAGAATCTGCCTAATTCATGACATAGATTTCCAATTGCATTTTTTCATTTTCACATGGCATGTTGATGACAATTCTGTTTGGTTTATGATCTTGGCATTTTGTTTGTTGCAATCTTGTGGTTCATTACATTTTAAGTAGGTTAGGGTAGGATTTCATGATTTTTGATATGGATTTGATCAAGTGTGAGATATATCCATGATTGGCCTTTTGATTGAAATTCTGGACAGCAGGGCCACTTTGACTTGGCCTGCTGCTTTTTGGCTGTTTTGATCAGCCTTGATCCCTTCAAATCCCACATTTGAGACTGGCCACAATTGGTGTATGTTGTAACAGTTGGTCTGTTTTAATTTGACTCATGATTTTCAAGCAATTTGATCAATGTCATAATCAACTTAGGATGCTTTTTGCATATGTCCATAACTGATTTTGATGTTGGTGCTGCATTGGATCTGACAGTATTCCATTACCATCAAGTTTCCTTTCCAACTTCTGCAATCCATGTAGGATAGGTCCATATGTGTTTGCCATTTAAAACTGATGTGATTTTCTGCCATGAGCATTGAGACTTAGGACTGTTACTAGTTTCCTGCATCCCTTTCATACCATAATTGCCAACATTGAACCTTTATGTTTGAATCTTGGACTATAGAATCATCAATCAACCTGTTTATAACTTGTGTGCAATGTCTGTTTGATATGGATGTACTCAGAATATGCTTTGACTTTCATTATGCAACTCAAAATGACCAAATGCATTTACATTCGTGTTTTTGATTGAAGGCATCATTTCACAAAATGGTTGTTACCATCATCATCCTTGTGTAAAAACAATCATGTTAGGCTTTAATTTTGTTAATTTTGGTGTTGATTTGATCTAGTTTGAAACCTTCACGCCTTTGGTTATGGTTGTTTGTATTTGGCCCAGATTCACTGCATAGATAGCCTTATCTTTTTTTGGGGTGACTAAATACACAGATGTATCGCCACCCCAGTGGTTACAACACGCGCCTTTCACCTATCATGCCAGGGTTTGATCCTCAATGATGACCCATTTTGGTTCTTTTTATTTTAATTGTCATGTTTATTTTATTTTCTTCCTTTCCTTTCTTTGACCAGCGCGCGCCATGTGCCTAAGTGGATAGGTCCTGAGGTTGTGAACTAAAGAGGCATGGGTTCAACCCTCTCCCATGACATTTCTTTTTTTTTTTATCACATGCTTCATTTATTTATTTTCATAAAATTCAATGATTCATAACTTTTGCACGCTTTATTATTTTCAATCCGTTCTTTTTACAAAATGTTCATATTAATGTCTAATTTCATTTAATGAAAGAAAATTTCAAATTGCTTGTTCTCACAATGCCTTTTTCCTACTTGAAAGTTGGTTCTTTTTTTTAGGGCGTTACCTTGCATCTTGTTGAAATATTTCTCTTAAAACACGCTTGAACTATCTTGTGAGATTTATTTGTGCTTGATTCCTTTCTGTTTGTTAACATGTTAAAGCTTTGTTTTCTCATTGGTTGTTACCATGAACCTACATTTTCTCTTCCTAAAATTTGTGCTTGAACTGTTGTGACATTCTTGTTTGTATTTGATCGTCATCAATGCCTAAATGTTATTACATTTGAACTTATAGCATGCTTATCTTAAGTTGTGACTTATTTGCATGATTGTTGTTTCCATATTTGTTAATATGTATCCCTTGAGTTGTTTCCTTTGTAAAGATGTGTCATACTTGGTTGAAACCAATTGTATTATTCTAATCCTTGCTTATTGTAATATGCTTGCTTGCTTGGTCGTAACCATATTCCTTGTATTCATCATGTGTGAATGATTATGCTTTGTTAAGTTTTTCTTCCCCAAGTGATGTAACTCTTTAGTTCTCATCCAAGATTGCCTCCTCTCTCTCCTTCCAAAGGAAAAGACTCTCTATTGACCCTTGGGTCATAAATAGCTCATATACACTCATAGGTCTGGATAGAACCTTCTCTCCCTTTTGGTATGGATAGAACCAATAGGATTTAAACTCATAGGTCTGGATAGAACCTTCTCCCCCTTTTGGTCTGGATAGAACCAATAGGATTTAAACTCGTAGGTCTGGATAGAACCTTCTCCCCCTTTTGGTCTGGATAGAACCAATAAGATTTAAACCCATTAGGCCTGGATATAGCCTTCTCCCTCTTTTTGGTCTGGAAAGAACCAATAGATCCTTATTCTGTAGTTCGCGCCCGAACTACGACCGCTCTGATTTCTCATTGGATAATGAGAATATGTAGGCATAAGATGCGATATCTTGACGAGCAACCTTCCCCTTTCTCCCACCTTTTGGTCTGGATAGAACCAATTGGCCTTACAACATAGAATTAGGTAGAGTTTGGTTAACTCTATGTAAGAATCATGGAAATGATTACTTACTTCCCTTTCTTGAGAGTTCAACATAGATCTAGAGAGTTTCGTGAAACTCTACACAAGCCTGGATATGTTTGTTCCCCTTTGAACCTTGATCATAATCAAGTGTTCTTCATCCCTTGTGAGGTGAACTACGATTGCTCTGATTCTGTCCTAGTTAGGATACGTAGGCAGAGGACGCGATGTCTTTGCGAGCAAACTTAGAAACTATCTTTAGGTCTTTACCTACACCTTTTACCCAATCCCAATCCTTAGCAAACATTTATTAGTATTAGAATGCAAGCAAACAAAAGGTTCCTGTAGAGTACTACAGATGTTTAGGATGTGAAATACCTACCCTATGCATAACCAACCCCCGATCCCCGAATCTCTTAGCGTTGTTGTAACATCGCGTAAAAGGTTCTTTCTTTCTTTAGACCTTTCCTTTGGATAAATTAAAGTCCGGTTGTGAATTTAAGAATTTAGATTCAAGTTAGTCAATAGCTTGGTATCACGATTCTCACCGCAACAGTCCTCTTCCCCTAAGTGAAACCAATCTCCAACATCACAAGGGACCCCTAAAAGACAGTGTGTCGGAGAGCCCGAGACCGTTGTTGCGGTGAGAATCGGATGTCAAGCTATTGATTAACTTGAATCTTAATTCATTGAAATTCACCACCGATCTTTGATTTATCCAAAGTAAAGGTTAAAGCAAGAAAAACCTTTTGTGCAATGTAACAACAACGCTAGAGATTCAGGGTACGGGGGTTGGTTATGCTTAGGGTAGTTCTCACATCCTAAACATTTGTAGTACTATACAGGAACCTTTTGTATGTGTGTATGCTAACTTATCTAAGTTGTTTGCTAGGGTTATGAGATCAGGGTTAAGGTAAAGTTTGAGGTAAAGACCTTAGGATAGTTCTAAGTTTGCTCACAAAGATATCACATCTTATGCCTACGTATCCTTACTAGGATAGAATCAGAGCAAATGTAGTTCTCCTCACTAAGGTTGAGGAATAATTGACTATGGTCAAGACTCCAAGGGGGAACAAACATAAAAATGTTTTTGTAGAGTTTGACAAAACTTTCTAGGTCTAATTTTAACACTCAAGGGGATGGACTTTTACAAAATCCTATAGGGGAGTAAGTAATCATGACAATGATCCTTACATAGAGTTAACAAACTCTAACTTAAAGTTCTAATTGAAGGATACTCCTAACAAGGGGTAGGTCTTTAGACTTAAAGAAAAGTCTAAGGGATATAGGTTCTAACTCAACTAAGTTAAAGGACCTAATGACTTAACCAAGTCAAGGGGAGGGGTAATGAGCTATCTATGACTGTGAAGTCAATAGAGATATTTTCCTTTGGAATAAGAGAATAACAAGGCAACTGGATGAGAACTAACAAGTTCCATCTCTTGGGGAGAACTTAACAAAGTTAAAGCACACATGAGTATTTACTCAAATATGATGAAGATGTAAAGAGTCATGGTAACAACCAAGACATATTAGGGCAAACATGTAACAACATGAAACAAAAATGATGATAAAACAACTTGATGGGATCTAACAAGTTCCATCCCTTATGAATCAATCTTGACAAAGATAAGTAGAAATAAGATATGGTCAAATTGAAATACAACAAGCATGGTAACAACTAAGGTTTTGCACTTAACAAAGTTCAAAGATCATGAAGGTAACAAACCAACAAGAGCAAGCATGAAACATGTATAACAACAACAAGTTCATCAGTGGTAAATAAACAAAACTCAATCATACAAGTTACAACTTGAGTTAAACATGGTGTATGAATCCAAAAAAAGATAAATGTAACAACATTTAATCACTTTCAAGGCATATTGATGAAAATCAAACATGGATAAACAAGAAGAGTGACAACAGTTCAAGCAGGGGTTCAAACTTCACATAAGGGAAGGTAAACAAGACTCATAGTATCTTTCAAAGCAAGAATCAATCCTAAACATGTTATGGTTCTAAAAAGACACATAAACAAGCAAGGTAAGATAAGGGGTGTTGAGAATCATGTTCATGAGGTTAAAACATCAAGAAACATACAAGGATTCATAGAGAAGTTCCAAGTCATACATTCACATTCATGCATTTTACAAATACAAGAGTCAAACCATAAACATGTCATGGTCCTAACAAGACACATAAACAAGTAATATGAGGTTAAGGGATCATTTTAAAGAGGCTACAACATCAAGAAGCATGTCACAAATCAATAAAACGTTTCAAGGCATGGTTTTCATATTCATACATTTACAAAGGCAAGAATAAGCATGGTAAAGCAAAGAACCTAACTTTTTCAAACATATAAACATGTTAAACATCCAAAATTGATTTATACAATATCAATAATACAAGAAAAATCAAGTACTAAGTCAAAGAAACTCATGAAAACAAGTAAAAACCCTAAAAAAATGTCATGTCTTTCAAGTGGGCCAAAGTGTTTCAAAAAATGACAATTCTTGAGTTCTTTATTCACACATTGAAACTAGACATATCAAGGAGAAGTTTTCAAAACGAATGGCATCAAAATAACAAAAATCAAAGAATTTATGCACTTTGGAAAATTGGGTGTCAAAATAGGCAAGGCAAGGCAAAAACTTGGGCAACATGAACCTAATCTAGGCAGATTTGCAAAAGCAATAATAACTTGTTCAAAACTTAATGAAATTGAGTGAAACAAAAATGAAAATTGTGTATTTTTTCACAAGGAATCCAATGGTGGTGGTGGTTTAGTCAGATCATGCACTATGTGGAAAATTTGAAGACATCATTGAAAATGACAAATTATGTACAAAAACAAAGTGACAGTCCAATACACATATTTTATGCAGCAAACAATGATGCAAACACATCATATATGACATATATAGAGTGCTTACAAGAATCATACATCAATAGACAAGCTCAAATAATAAATGGCATGTGAAGTGATCAAAATGGCAAGTTTATGCAAGAACAATGTGACAGTCAGAAATGGATCAAACCAAAACCAACCAAATGATCAAACACAACATGTGACCTATGAATAATGTCTATAAGCACAAATCACCCATGCCTAAGCAGAAACAGAAAGTTTCATATGGAAATGACTTGAAAATTAAGCTAGCAAGCTAAAACAAGTGGACAATCATGAATACATAAGTTTGTAGTCAAGAAAAGGTTCAAACATGACCCATAAATGACGCCTAACATGTTCAAACTCAGCGTACCTTAAAGCATAACATGTTTCTAAAAGTAGCTAGTATGAGTAATTATCTCTTGTAGCTTCCTTAAGAAAATGCACAAAGTAAGAATTCCAGTTGAGAGGTGATGATTCAAGCAGACTTAAGATGCTCCAAATAAGCTATTCAAGTGGTCCAAACTCTTTCTAGTGACTACTTTGACAGAATGATGGTTTTTGCTAGGAATGACCAAGAACTTCCAAGGGAAAACCTCTGAAATGGTGTTACAGAAGTGTGGTACTGATTTGGACAACTCAAACAACTTATATGTAAGGTGTTTGAAGGGTTAGAGCAGCTGGAAATGAAGTGGACATAGTTTTTGCTTAAAAGATGCAGAAAGTCAAACTATCTTGGATTGATAGTTGACTTTTCGAATGAGGTATTTTATGGTGAAGGTGATTGTTTGAATAGCTTCAATACTTCATTTGTGACGTGTTTGAAGTGTTGGTGGAAGTGTTTGATGGAGGGAAAGGGTTTTAGAAGAGTTTATGCAAAGACAATTTTTGTGCTACAAGAGAACAAGGTTCACAGTTTACAATAAGGTTATGATTAGAGGAATAAGAGAGATTTTGCATGGTTTATAGCTCAATATGGGGTTTTTAGATGCGAGGAGAGTGTCCTATTTATTGGCAAGGTTAGAGAGGAAGTGGTATGGGCAGTCCAGATTATTTTGCCAAGTTTGCCCTTTTTGGAGGCAAAATGTGCAAATCCAACTTGGGATCTCTTTTCTGAGCATGATCCACCTCCCTATATGTTTCATCATCATCAATAGTTTGAAAATAATGGTCATGAAGTGAAGGAAATAGTGCAGCTGATATAGCAGTTGAGTTGTGACAGAATTTGCAAAAATGTTTCTCTCTCCTTGCCACTTGCATCCACTTGCAAGAATAAACAATTCATTTAATCCCATTATGGTTTTTTACTCGTGGAAATGCATTGTAATATTATAAATTAAGTCCCAAGCATCAAAGAATGAGTTAAGCAAGTGATTAGAAGAGGTTTGAATGGTTTATGCATCAAAATGCAAGTGCTGAACTTGGTTTTATGACATGAAAAATGCCCAACTTTCCCTCTTCGATTCTCCATAACTACAAAGGTTGAGAAAGTTATCTTGTACTTTTTAAAAAGCCCTAAATATTATCTACAACATTCATGTTTTACAAAATTTCAAATTCAAAAAGGAACTATGTCAAATATCCTCTTGAAGTTGGCTGTAAATTTGACTTACAAGTCAAGAAACATGAAAATTTTTCTAAGTGTGGAAATTCTTCACAACTTGATGAGCTTATAACTCAAAATATATGAATTTTTGGACCCCAAGTACACTTTTGTAGGGCTCCTCAAGAGCTTTCCAACAAGCTTTGAACCACTCCATTTGGATGTGTGGTTAGGAAGTTATGATCATTTCAAGTTGGCTTAAAATTAGGGTTTTTCATGAACTTTAGTTTCTTGATTTGCAAGTTATCCACCAAAATCACTAGTTAGGCACAAAATGATGTTGTAAAACTTGCTTGCTTCAATTTGGGGTCAAAACCCTAAAAGTCAAAAAGTTGACTTTCTAGACAGACGAACCGAATAGTTGAAATCTTCAGGGTCGATCCTTAATGTTTTGGGTTCTTTGAGCCTTTAAAACTTCTTGAGGAGACTTTAATAATTCATATGAGTATCATGAAACATGATTCAAGCTTTGGAAACCCATTTAGACCAAAAGTCAAACTTCCGTTGAATTTTTCCACTAAAAATCCTAATCAGGGTTTTGCATTGCACTGCTCCTATTCTTTTGGTAACAACCTCAAATAGAACTTGTTCTTGGCAAGATAAGAGCCTATTGATGATATGAAGACTTGATTTGTAGAAGACCAATCTTAAACTTTGACTGACCAGTCTACTGGATTTTTGATTTTGACAGTGTGAAACCATAATTCATCTACATCTTGACAAAGATTAACTTGAAAACAGTTAGGGTTAAATAACACATTCTTGATGCAACTAGAATGATAATGAAATCTAGGGGTCAAAATTTGGGGTATGACAACCGTCGATCTCATCGGAAATGTGTCTGGGGAGAAATTCGTACCCCTACCCAGCTATATCCAACCTGATTTTTTCTACGGGACAACTCCCCGACCATGAGCGCTACTGAGCCCTAGGCCATCTTGGGTGTTGACCAGAAGGTAAGGAGGAAAGTCTTGTCAGAGGATATGGCCGCGATGATACGGGTCTTTGAAATAACTCTGGTCCTCAATGATGAGACCTGCCCCTCAACTGAGCTGACAAAGTTGCAGAATGACCTCATGACCGTCGAGGCCGAGAGGAACAAGCTGGAAACTAACTTTGGCAAGTACAAGGAGAAGAATGCAATCCAGGTCAAGCTCTATGATGAAATGGAGAAGAAGGTGAATGTTGTTGATAAGGAGAAGATAAGGCTCTTGGCGAGGATCGCTGAGCTGGAGGCAGCTGCAAAGCCTGCCAAGGATGAGTCTGCTAAGGAGAAGCTCTTGGCCTCTCAGGTTGAATTAGTGTTGAGGATCCAAGAGCTCGAGTAGGACTACTTAGGAACTCTCGAGTTGGGTTTTAACTGTACCATGGAGAAGCTCTAACTCATAAATCCCGACGTCCAGCTTGTTACCGAGGGTACAGACCCATATCACCAGGTGGTCGAGGGTCGCGTGGTCTCGCCTGACGCTAATGACTAGGATGATGCTCAAGCCGTGGTGGGTGACCAACCTGAGGAGGAGGTGGTCGTGTAGCTTTGTTTTCTTGTTTTTCTTTTCCCTTGGCTTTCCTGCCCGTTTTGCTTTTGGCCTGCGTGCCTATTTCTGTAACAATTAAACAATGGGCTCTTCCCGCCTTTTTCGTAATGTAACATTTCATTTTCCTGCTTTGTGTGTGCCTTATTTTCTCCTTTTTCACGTATGTGTATGAATTAGTGTTTTCGTTTGTTTGTCATCGGGGTTTTTGGTCGACGTATATTGTGACCGACCGTGCAGGGAACTGGTCGGGCAATCGGAGTTGGAATTCTATCAAAAACGGAGCTAGAATCTCAGTCGAGGTCCTTATTCCGCGACATGAACTTCTCATCGCGAGCTGGGCGTTCTGTCTGACTGGTACGACAATGGTGGAGCTTGGTAGGGGGACCCCGGCGGATCAAAAGTCTTCTCGCACATACAAATGGCATACTCTTGTCTTTTTGTTTCGAATTTAGGAGACGCGTTTGTACCCCGTCACGCTCCTGTGGTCGTGACGCTAGTAGGTCACGGGCAGTGTCTAACTGTAGTATTGTTTGAGCTTTTCAGTATTCCATGGTCGAGCAAGCTCCTCCCTGTGTAGATTTTTGAGGTAATAGGCCTTGTTACCCGTTTTGTCTGGGACCTTGTAGGGATCTTCCCAGTTCGTGGCGAGTTTGTCCTTGCATGGTCTTTCTGATTCCTTCGTAGGACCAGGATGCCTACCTGGAACTCGCGCTTGATGACTTTGTTGTCATGTCTTAGAGTTACCATTTGGACTCCTCAATCCTGTTACTGAAGAAAACCAAGCAGAGTTAGGAACAGAAGCCACTGAGAACACCTGCGATGCAAATGAAAATGCAAGATGCAAAATGCAAACATGTATATATGCAACAGGGAAATTCCCCCCGATTCTAGTTCCGAGAATAACAGGATGATAATGGAGAACCCATAGACAAACATGGAGCCAAACACCTCATTCATACAAGGAAAGGCCAACAGGCAATGTACAATCATAACACTGAGTACAAACAGAATGACCTCAATCAACAAGCCTGGTGATGGTCAATACAATAGCAACAACAAGCTACAAGGAAATAAAAGACATCAAGTGCGACGCCAAGCACGAAACTCCTCTAACAACTCCTGTGTCTCAGGATGATCCGGTCTAGTGAGCAACCCCTGGATAAGTAACTCTCACTGTCTGATAGTGGTCTGCAAATCCTCAGTGTAGTCTTCCCAGGCTCCCTCACCGAAGACTTCATCTAGCTTGCGCCTCTTAGAATCAGCCCTCAGCTTGTAATCTGCCAAGGTTGCCAAAGCTTCGTTCAATCTGCAGTTACTATCACGTATGAGTGAGGATTCTTCTGCGATCCTCTCATCCTTTTCGCTGAGCTGAGCTTTCAGCTTGTTGATTTGTAGCTTCAACCCATCCTCACGTGCCTTTTTGTTGGAAAGGGTTGCGTTCCACTACTCGTTGAACTTAGAGATCTCTAGATAAGCTTTGTCTAACTCTTTGTTCTTGGAAGCAATAACATCACTAAAAGCTTTGAGATCCAAACCCAAACGCTCTCGAGAACTAGTTTGCTTGGTCAAATCCGTACTCAACCTGTTCACAAGCTCGGTCTGCCTCTTCAAAGAATAAGTTGCTTCATTCTTCTCGCCCCGAAGCTGAGTAATCTCTTCTTCCAACTTCTCATTAGCCTTATTCAACTCTTCTTTCTCAGCCCACACCTGATTATACTTCTGGATGTCAACAGTAGTGGGCTCTTCAATCACAAGAGGACACACAGGCTTAGCAGATGGGTAAGGCATCATCAACTTCTTGTCTCTACTCTGAATCTAAGCCAAATAGGGGTCATAGGCTCGACTGTTACTCTTCCCTAAGGAAACCTTCCCTCTTTTGTGGACATTGCTCCAAGCATGCTCAACTCTGGCTAAGGTATCCCCCTCCAATAATCCGGTGAGATACAGAGATTCCTGTATCTCTTTATCCTTCGAAGGAATTCTCAATGCATACCCAAATTGCCTGATTGTAATGGACGGGTTATAGTTTATGCAACCTTTCCTTCCGACTAGCGGGACGTTAGGAAAGCTTCCACAACTATAAATGATCTCAGTACCCAGCATATCCCTGTCAAACCAAACAATGTCATCAGCAGACAATCTCATCAAACGTTCAGACCATTCTGATGTACCTGCAGTATCAGAGAACAAACCAGTCTTGGGAAGATGGCTTACAAACCATAGATAGAACAAAGGTGCACAACAAGATACATTCTTCCCTATTCTGTTCTCATTTTTATAGTGTATGGAATGATAAACGTCACCTAGCAGCGTAGGTATAGGATTCCTTGAAGCAAATATATTGAACGCATCCAAATCTACGAAGTCCGGAATGTTAGGGAATAATATAATACCATAGATACATAAGGCTAAGATAGAACTGAACACCACCCAACAACCCTCCTTGGCAAAATGTCAAGCTTTATCCACCAGAAAAGGTAATGGAAACCCAGGTATTCCATTTCTCTTAGCTACTTTCCCTGTCAACTCAGAGACGTCTAAATGTAAAGCTGCAGCAAGCTCAGCCAGATTTGGCTCATCCTCAGTATGATAGAATGGTATCAGTTAAGAATAGGCACTCCCAGCAGTACAGAGAATTCCTCTAATGTAGGCGCCAACACATAACTATGAAAAGTAAAGCATCTCAACTGAGGATTGTAGAACTGTAACAGGGTCTGATGACCATTCAACTCATCCAAAGAAGGCTTGCATACAACGCGCAGAAGCTTCCCATAGGACTGTCTGAAGTCTTCCATTACTTTCTTGTCGGCTAAAGAAATCAAACTCTACAAAGCTCCAATATCAGGTGTTGGAAATTTGTAGGCCAATGTCCTCCTTAAGGGCTCTATGTCAGATGAAAGAACACTAGAATCAAAGGGAAATATGCACCTGCAACATAAATACATGTTAATGAAATGCAATATGATAATGCAAATGCGAATGCAAAGATGCAACAGGGGATCAAGATTGTTGTGCTGTTAAGCGAGAAGAACCACCATTTTGCTTTGGCAAGAACATAGCATAGCTCTGATAATAGGAACCTATGATATCGGGAACACAGATTCACACTGCAAAGAAAACTGGGTAGTATGAAAGTCAAGGTTTCCTGCATAACCCAATCCCTCTCACAGGTATGGACCTATCCACTGATAAGGTTCGACATCCTATGCGTTTATCAGCGTCACATACTTTCAAGAAACGATGATACGTTCACCATTTCTGGTTTGGCATCATAATCTCCCGAAGCAGTCTCACTTAGCTGAATCACAAATGATCGGTCCCCAGTGTCGACAACCCTCAGATCTGAAATCCTCTCAATGGCCCATTGGGCTGGAAAGAAAGTCATCAAAGAGAATCTCATTTGAGCGCGAATTTTGTGGGAACTAGTGCAGACCTAACATACAGGTTCACCACTACTTTCCACTTCTAATGCTATGTTTGTACTCAAGCCTGGGTTTGGCTTATCACTCAGTGAATCAATCCCCCCCCCCACAGCACAACAATAGTGATATATATACAATGCTGAAAATAAAATGCGGGAAAATAAAGTACATATATACAACACCCAAAGATAAACAAACAAGCGCTAGGATTGACTCGCATAGGGGATGTTCCTTTCCCCAGCAGAGTCGCCGGTTGTTGCTACTGCGAAAAAAGGTGCCGACACTGACAGAAGAGTCACCACCATTTGTTATTTATCCCAAAAGAGGGAAAGGAAACGATCAGAGAAAACCCTGACGAAAACGGGAGAAGACGGGTCATCCCAACCACATCTCGGGTTCGGGAGTCGGTTACGCAAGGGGAAGGTGTTAGCACCCCTCACGTCCGTCGTAATCGATGTGATCCACGCTTATTATCTATCTAAATGGTGTTTACTACCTACGCTAAAGGTCTCAGGGACAAAATAAAAAGAAAGAGACTCGACAGAGCATCGTCGTTCTGTGCCTACGTATTCCCTCGTGCAATGGGAAAGTCAGAGTCAACGTAGTTCGGCTAACTACGGGTGAAGGTGCGAAAGGTTGCTCGCCAAGACACCGCGTCTTGTGCCTACGTATTCTCATCTGGTATGAGAAATCATAGAAAACGTAGTTCGGGCTAACAAGAACACCGGTTGGTTCAAATGTTTTTTAGGCCCAAGTAGGGTTAAAATTTAGTTCTAGCAGTTAGGTGTATGCAACTCGACCATTGGAGACTTAGGCGTTACCTGTTTGCGGTAGAACCAAGAGTTAACAAAACTCTCTTTTCTGAAAAAGATTTTCCATCATTAGGATCCCGAAGGATAAAAAGGTTTGAAAGTGTTTTTGTGTCTTGTAGAGAAGAAGTGCATTGATTATTGTTTGTAACTCATGTTGCACTAAAGACTATGACCTAAGAGCAAATGCCTCGCATATCGTCCAAATATCATATGCTAACATTCTAGACAATTGAGAGGCAACCACCCAATCATCATTTCCCAAGTACTTAAGGCTCGTAACGCACAACATTCGTTAACCTTTATTAAGTGTTTTGACAAGATTTGAAGATGAGAAGGAGAGAGGACAAACTAAAGGGAGACTAACTCAAACCTAGTAGTTGTCATGAAAAGTATACCTATAATTGAGGTAAAAGGGAATGCTACCTAATATTGTCATGCATGGTTTAAGTCCTAAGGTCTATCATAATCCCAAGAGATTAGAGATCCTAAGGGAACATGACAAAGAAGAAGGAAGAAGAAGAAAGCATAAGATATGAAAGATGCAAGTATGCATATGCAATGAAACACACAAGCAAAGGGAGGAAAAAGTGTGGGGTAAACACCTCCACAAGCATATCTCGACCTTTATTAATGCAAGAAATAAAATGCAAAAGAGAAAGAGGGATGCAAGAAAGCAAGCAAACATGAAAATGCAAGCACAAAAAAGAAAGGATGGGAGAAGCGATCTCCTACGACCATCGGCCATCAACCATCGGAGAAAAGTGAGAGGAAAAGAAGTGTAGGGCAGCAGCCGCCACAAGCGCATCTCGACCACTTGATTCTCACACTCAAGCAAAACAAAAGAAATCGCACATCACTTCGGACAACATATACGAGAGTATGCATCCAAGTGGAAAGCAAGCACGCATGTCGACGAATTTACGATTAAACAATCACGAACAACGACACATATCCAAAACATCTCACTCCTAATGCACCACACTGATCTATGATGATTCGAAGTGAAACGGTACCAAAACAAGCATGAAAAACAGCAAAAACAAGCCTGCTGAAGCAGCGTTAATCGATTAACACTAGGGGTTAATCGATTAACCATTGGAAAACAGTTGAAAAAGTGAAAGTTTGAACGTGTTAATTGATTAACACTGTGTGAACAGCATAAAAATTGAAAGTTTGATCTGGTTAATCGATTAACGCCTGGTGTTAATCGATTAACACTACTCCAACAGCAGAAAACAACAACAGAAAAGCACTTTTCAACAACTTATCACTTAAGCAAACATCCACATGATCTCATAAACAATTGTGCACGAAATTAAACCAGCAAACAGTGATCTAAACAAGATGTAAACACATATAAACAGCACCATCACAATTCATATGGATCAAGAATGAATCAAATCAATCAAAAATGAAGATCAACATGATTATGCAAAATAAGCTCAAAATGCAATGGATCTAGAATTCCAACCTTCGAAGCGGAGAATTGCTTCGGTTAATGTTGATTAACTTCGAACGTGTAGATCTAAGCGAGAAATCCGGAATACTTCAAGATCCAAGCCAATTCTTGTAATAGAAGTGATGATCAACCAAAATCAAGCTAAATTACTCCAAATAATCACTTCTAGATCCACTCCAAAATTCAGATCCAAGCTTGCATGAAAATCAAATGGAAAAATGGAGATGATGATGATAAAGGATGAAGGTTTTAGCTCAAGAATTCATTGATGCCAATGGAGAATCAAAGAATTCAGTAGATGAAGAGCTTTGGTGAGGGTTTTGGAAGTTGAGAGAAACTTGAGAGAATTGAGATGAATTCTGAAAATGAGAGTGAAAAATGAAGATTAGATGTGTGAGGTTTGGAGTAGACCACTTAAATACCCCTTAGGTTTGGATCCAAAGGAGAGGTTTGGAATGTGGTTTGTGAAACTTGGTTTGGAATGAGGAATGGGAGTTTGGAGGGAAAATGAAATTAACTAAAATTCAAGATGATTCTAGATCCTTCCCAAGTGTAAAATTGAACTTCCAAATGATTAAAATTGGACCCCAAAGTGACCCCTTTGAAAATTCACGTGCAGAGGCAAAACCTGCACTAGTTAATCGATTAACAGTTTGGGTTAATCGATTAACACTGTTAAAAATTCAAATCTGGCCAGATTTTGACTTGGTTAATCGATTAACACATTTGGTTAATCGATTAACACTTTCAAAATTTTGAATTTGGCGCCTTTTGGAGGGAAATCTGCACATTTGCCCGTTTTCAGTCGTTATGAGCTCTGTTCAGCTTCTGAAACTTGCTCTTGAATATCATAACCATGAAAATACTTGCGATATCCTGAATGCTGCTTTCTGAGCTGAAAATACCCTGCAAAATAAAATAAAATCGGTCGCCCGACCGTTGGGCAAAATAAATGCCAGAGCCTCTGATGCTCGCTATTCAGGTTCATGCATTGAGATGAAAGTTGAGCCACGGGAAAACCTTGATCCCCTGTCTCAAGAGCGAATGCTATGCAAATGCAGAAATGCGAAAATGTAAAGAAACAAAAGCCAGATGCTGCTAAAACGGAAAGGCAAATTTTGGGGTGCTACAGTGGGTGCTCGACAAATTTTAAGTGCTGCTTCATGCCCAGCTTGGTAAAGAAGTCATGGAAGTTCTTGTCGGTGAATTGCGTCCCGTTGTTGATGACGATCGCTTGGGGAACGTCGAACCGGGCAAGGATGTTTCTTTTATAGAAGCAAAATATGTTGTGCGCCGTGATTTTGGAAAGGGCTTCAGCCTCTATCCATTTCATAAAATAGTCGGCACCGACTATCAGATATTTTTTCTAATACGAACCTATGGTGAAGGGTCTCAGGATGTCCATCCCTCACCATGCAAAAGGCCACGGGGACCAGAGCACTTTGAGTTTGTCAGGCGGGGCCAGGTGCATGTCCCTATTCTTTTGGCATTTTTCGTACTTCTTAATGTGTTCCTTGGCATCCTGCTGCATCGTGGGCCAGTAATATCCTACCTGTAGGGCCTTGCGGGCGAGGGATCGTCTGCTGAGATGCTGGGAATTGATTCCTTCGTAGATCTCTTGGAGTATGCCCGGTGCCTTAGATTCATCGACGCACTTGTGGAGGGGAATGGAGAATCCCCTCCGATATAATTTGTCCTTGACCAAGACGTATGATCAAGCTCGGCACCTGACCATGCTGGCCTTCTTTGCATTGTCAGGTAGTCTCCCCATGCTGAGGTAGGTGTACACGAGAGTCATCCATGAGTTGCTGTCACCGATAGCGTTAACCTTAATTGTCGTAGTGTCTTTCTCGATGCTTGGTCGAGAGAGAACCTCCTAGATGACAAACTTGTTTCCATCCGTCTTCTTCGTGCTCGCTAATTTCGACAAGATGTCTGCCCTGGTGTTGTATTCACGTGGAACGTGTTGCACTTCCGCAGAATCGAAACTCTTCATTCTTTCTTTTACGAAGGTGAGGTACTCAGCGAGGTTGTCGTTCTTGGCTTGGTACTCTCATGATATCTGAGAGGCAACAAGCTAGGAGTCGGTAAAGATCCTTACCTCTTTCGCACCAAGGTCCTCGGTCAGGCGGAGTCCTGCGAGGAATGCCTCGTACTCAGCCTGGTTGTTTGACGTCAGGAATGCTAAGGCGAGGGAGACTTCTATCAAGATGCCTTCTTCATTCTCTAAGATGATGCTTGCTCCACTTCCCGTCGAGCTGGAGGTACCATCGACGAAGATGGTCCACTTGTGTGCCCCAGGGGTCGGGGACTCCGTGGATGTCATTTCTGCGAAGAGTTCGGCCAGAACTTGTGCCTTGAGAGCCTTTCTGCTCTCGTATTGGACGTTGAATTCTGAGAGTTCAAGCGACCATCTGAGCATTCTGCCAGACATGTCTGCCGCCCAAGTAGCTATTTAACAGGCTGGTCAGTTCTTACCATGATCATGTGGGTCAGGAAGTAATGCCGCAACCTCCTGGCCGCATTGATGAGGGCCAGAGAAACCCTTTCAATCTGTTGGTACCTGAGCTCAGAACCTTGGAGGGTTTGCTCGTTAAGAAGATCGACTTCTGTCCTTTGGGAGTCTCGCTAATCAGCGTTGCATTGACGACCTCAGTTGCGATGACAAGATATAAGTATAGGGTTTCCCCAACCTTAGGCCTCGACAGGACCGGTGGCTTTGAGAGGACTTGTTTGAGATGGAGGAAGGCCTGCTCGCACTCCTCGGTCCATTCGAACGCGGCCTCCTTGCACAAAATCTTGAAGAATTGAAGGGCGTGTTGGGCAGACTTGGCAACAAAACAGGAAAGTGACGCGAGCACCCCATTTAGGGACTTGATAATAACAATTGGATTTTAAATAATGCCAGTAACAACTAGACTTCAAATGCCAATAACAGTTGGATTTAAACGAATGCCAGTAATGAATGGACTTCGCAGGGATACTAGTAACAACCAGATGAACAAAAAATGATAACAACAAACTTGAAAATGCCAATGAGAAATGTACTTGAAAACAACGATGTTAGTAATAACTAAACTTCACGGGACACTGGTGACGACCAGATAAACAATATCAAAAGGGAGCTAGTGACAACTAGACTTCACAGGGAAAATTGGTGACGATCCGTCAAACAATACCAATAACGATTGGATTCAAAAAAAAGATGTTAGGGACAACTAGGCTTCAAGGGGATACAGGAAACAACCAAAGTTTAACAAAATACCAGTAATAACTAGACTTAGGCAGGAAATTGGTGACGACCAACAATCTCAAAAGAGGTGCCAGTTGCAACTGGGCTTGGGGAGGAAATTGGTGACAACCAAAGATCTTAACAAAGATGACATTTACAACTGGGCTTGGGGTCAAAGGGCTACAACCAACAACAAAGACCTGGAAAGATGCTAAATGCACATGATATGGAATGATGCAGATGCTCAATGATATGCAAGTGTTGACTCAAATGAGAGACAAAAAATCTGGAGACTCATGGGGAAATAGATAAACATATCCACTTCGCTAGGGAGACAAAGAGTCGCATTGAGTCCAGGGAATAAAGGGATCCAGAGGTTCACTGGGAAATACATCTACTTCACTTGGGGAAGTACGAAGCCTAGGAAGCTTATTGGGTAGAGATAGTATAACTTCAGTGAGAACAAAGGGGAACTCCACTGAAGATAAAATCTTCAACATTTAGACATGTATCACATGGAGGATACTGGGAGATTCTCTTCAATTTTGGTAACCACACACGACTGAAGGATCAATCCAAAAGGTATTTCCAGTTCACGCTTCAATGGGGATTTGTTGGAATGGTCTAACAAGGCTCCTGCATATTAAGACTTCTCAGGGAACATGTGATTTCCACTAAATCCTTCCACAAGCCAAAGTAAATTTATGTTTTTCATTATGTTTTCAAAAAACTGTTTTTAATTCAAAACTTTCCATTTTCAAGATCATTATTAACAACTAAATGATATTTTGCATAACAAGGAAAAGTAGATAAAACAGTAAAACGACAAAAACTGAATGGTATAAAATCTGATTTTATTTAAGAATGGTAGCTTCCAAATGACAAAGCCCCATGGAATATTACAATTCGAAAATGGAAATGGAAAGGTTACATTGAATCCAATGACAACTACTAGCCCTAATAACTAAGAATCCCCAAAAACCTTGCTTTTGACGAGAGCGGCTGGATTGAACTTCTGCTTGGATTCTTTTGCAATGGTGACAACCAATCTGATGCAGTGAAATGCCTTTTGCCCCTAACTTTTTCCTGCATCGCCCTTTCGGGTTTTTAATCCACTTGGACGCTCATTTTTTCCTAAGCCGCCCTTTTAGGTTTTCAACTTAGCGAGCTTATTATTTTTTTTATTTTCATCCCTAATTTTTTTCTAGATCTCCTTCATAGGTTTTGATCCACCGAGATACCCACTTTTTTCTAAGTCGCCTTTCCAGGTTTTCGACTTAGCTGGTTCTTTAGGCATAATATTTTCTTACTACATCAGAATTCAAAGGGTGTGCAAGTTGTTCACCATCCATCATTGCGAGAATTAGTGAGCCTCCTGATAGGACTGTTATCACAATAAATGGGGCTTCATAGTTGAGGGTCCACTTTCCGCGCATATCCTTATGAACTAGAAGAATTTTCTTGAGTACAAGTTCTCCTTCTTGAAATTCTCGAATACAGACCTTCTTGTCGAATGCTCTTTTAATCCGCCTTTGATAGAACTGAATGTGACACATTGTAATCATACGCTTCTCATCATTGAGGTTCAGTTGATCAAATCTTTCTCGAACCCACTCTATTTCATCAAGCTTGGTCTTCATCAGGACTCTCAAAGATGGTATCTCGACTTCAATGGGAAGAATTGCATCCATCCCATATACCAAAGAAAAGGGGGTTGCCCTTGTCGAAGTTTGAATGGATATTCTGTATCCGTGCAAGGAAAATGACAGCATTTCATGCCAATATTTATAGGTCTTTACCATTTTCTGCATGATTTTCTTGATGTTTTTATTTGTAGCTTCAACAACTTCGTTCATCTTCAGACGATAGGGAGAAGAATTGTGGTACTCAATCTTGAAACTTTCACACAACTCTTTCATTGTCTTGTTGTTCAGATTAGTCTCATTATCTGTTATAATTTGGCTCAGAGTTCCATAGATGATCTCTTTCTTGATGAAATGGGCAACCACTTGCTTGGTTATGTTGGTGTAGGACATAGCTTCGACCCATTTGGTAAAGTAATCAATAGCAACCAAGATGAGTCGATGACCATTGGAAGCTTTAGGCTTGATTGCCCCAATCATGTCAATGCCCCACATAGAGAAAGGCCAAGGTGATGACAACACATTTAGCAATGTTGGGAGTACATGCACCTTGTTGGCATAAATTTGACACTTATGGCATTTTCTGGCATATTGGATATAATCAGCCTCCATGGTTAACCAGTAATATCCAGCTCTCAAAATCTTCTTAGACATAACATGACCATTGTCATGAGTGTCAAACGATCCTTCATGAATATCCTGAATCAACAGGTCTGCTTCTCATCTCTTAACACACCTAAGAAGAACCATGTCATGGTTTCTTTTGTAAATCACATCATTGTTGAGAAAGAATTTGGACGCCAATCTCTTCAAAGTCTTTTTATCAAGAGTTGTAGCATTATTCAGATATTCTTGATTCTGCAGATAATTCTTGATATCGTGGAACCATGGCTTTCCATCAATTTCTTCTTCAACCAACTGACAATAGGAAAGCTCAGTCTTCCTTTCAATTCGGATAAGTGGCGATTCATTAATGAATATAACTTTCCACATGGAGGCTAGCATAGCCAAAGCATCAGTTATATGGTTTTCTATTCTTGGAACATGACAGAAAGTGATCTCATTAAAGTATTATATCAACTCTATAATGTAAGCATGGTATGGAATCGACTTTCCCTCACGGGTCTCCCAGTCACCCTTGACTTGATAAATCACCAAAGCTGAATCTCCATTTACTTCAAGAATTATAATCCGGAGATCAATGGCTGCTTCAATACCCAAGATGCATGCTTCATATTCGGCGATGTTCTTCATGCATTCAAAACAAAGTATTGCTGTAAATGGAGTATACCCACCATTAGGATTCATCAGAACAACTTCTACACTATGCCCACTATAATTGGAGGAACCATCAAACATCATCTTCCAACGGGAGCCTGGTTCGGGACTTTCATCAGGAACAAGTTCTTCACATTCTTTTACCACCATGATGTCTTCATTTGGAAAGTCAAACTTGAGAGGTCCATAATCTTTGACAGGCTGATCAGCAAGGTAATTTGACAAGATACTCCCTTTGATTGATTTCTGGGTGACGTATTGGATGTCGTATTCGAATAACAACATATGCCAACGGGAAAGTCTCCTAGTCTGAGCAGGCTTCTCAAAAATATACTTTATTGGATCCATTTTTGAGATCAACAAAGTAGTATGACAAATCAAATATTACTTAGATGCTTAGCAGCCCATGCTAAAGCATAACAATTCTTCAATAAGAGTGAATATTGACTTTCCCAATCAGTAAACTTCTTGCTTAAGTAATAAATGGTGTGCTCTTTACGTCTAGTCTCATCGTGTTGGCCCAACACGCAACCCATAGGTCCTTCAAGTACAGTCAGATACATGAATAGTGGCTTCCCTAGGACATGTGGGATCAAGATAGGAGGTTCTTGTAGGTAACCTTTAATCTTATCAAAAGCATGTTAATAGTCAGAATTCCAATCAATGGTATGATCCATGCGAAGAAACTTGAATATAGGTTCACATGTGTAAGTCATATTGGAAATAAACTTGGAAATATAATTCAGACGTCCAAGAAAGCCTCTGACTTATTTCTCAGTTTGCGGAGCTGGCATTTCTTGGATAGCTCAGACTTTATCAGGGTCCACCTCAATTCCTCATTAACTAACGATATAACCAAGTAGTTTTCTAGATCTAACACTAAAGGTACACTTTGCAGGGTTCAACCTCAACTAGTACTTCCTAAGTCATTCAAACAGTTTCAACAGATGATCCAAGTGGTCCTCTTTGCTTTAAGACTTGACAATCATACCATCAACGTACACTTCAATCTCCTTGTGCATCATGTTGTGAAAAAGAGTGACCATTTCCCTTCGATAGGTGGGCCATGCATTCTTCAGACTAAAGGGCATAACCTTATAACAATAAGTTCCCCAAGGAGTAATAAATGTAGTCTTTTCTATATCATCGGGATCCAACTTGATTTGGTTATAACCAGAGACGCCATCCATGAATGAGAAAACAGTGAAGCAAGCGGTATTATCCACGGGTGTCAATATGTGGTAGAGGGAAATCATCTTTTGGACTTGCCTTGTTTAAATCCCTATAATCTACATGCATTCTGACTTTACCATCCTTCTTCGGCACATGCACAATGTTGGCTAGCCACTTTGAAAACTGTGTAAATGTTAGAAAACCTGCGTTGAGCTGCCTTTTAACCTCATCATGAATCTTCAGAGCCATATCTGGTCTGGTCCTTCGGAGCTTCTATTTTATAGGCAGGCATTATGGTCGAAGCGGCAGTTTGTGAACCACTATGTCTATGTATAAATCGGGCATACCTTGATACGACCATGCAAACACATCAACATATTCTTCTAGAAGCTTCACCAATCTCTATTTGATATCTTCCCCAAGTGTAGTACCAATATTGAGCTAGTTCTTTTCTTCTTCAGTGCCAAGATTAATAGTATCAATTTTCTCTTTATATGGCTGAAGGTCTGTATACTCATACTTACACATCCTTTCTAATTCATCGGGAACCTCGTAATCTTCTTCATTCTCATCTTCAACTTGGTAGATGGGTTAATCATAGTTAGGAGTGAAAGTAGGGTCATTGGATTCAACAGGGTTTGAGATTATTCTGTATGTTTTGAATGATTTGATTTAGTAAAAGCACAAAGAAAAATGCAAAAGAAAAATGTTTTTGGTAGTTTTGAAAGATTTCCATTTTCTTTTTCAAATTCTGCTATACAGATCTCAGATGTCCCAAGAGATTGTAGAGACATTGATTTCTGCATAGCTATACAAGAACATAATAGAACAGACCAGAACAAACTGATATGTCAAAATCATAACAGTGTAATGATAGATATTTCAACATTTGTTAAGACATGTATTTTAAAGCAAGAGACAGAACTGAAATATTCATAACAGAATGAAAAATAACATCAATATATGATGACCCAGTTTGGTGCACAACAACACCTACATCTAAGGGCTACCAAGCCAGGAATGAATTCACTACAAGTAGTTCTAATTCTAAGCTAAACAACCTCCAGTTTACAACTTATCACTTAATCACTACCCGTGCTTAATTTCTACCTAAGACTCTCCTAGGTATGAGACCCTTCTCATTTCCCTTTCAATCACAGCAGTGACATAAATTATAACTCAATGCAAACAGTCCAACTCTAGTATCAACACGATACAAGAGAGGCTCACAAAAATAAACAAACCCTAAACTCACTAAGCAATAATTTATTTTTAACAATTAGATTAGGTTAAATCCATCCTATTTATATCCATAAACTATACTAGATTTAGGCTTCAAAATGCAGCAATTTTGTTACACAGAATCTGCAACATATTCTCCTCAAGAATAGTTTCTTCAATCCAAAGTTTCCAAACTTAGAAAACAACATCTTCAGACTCCAAAAAAATCTCTAATTCCTGAATCTTGTATGCCACCAAGGATAAACAAATATTCATATAATATTCTAAAATATGGAAATAAAATAGTAGTATTCAAAACTGCAAAGCAACAGACAAAGATGTCGAATCAACATTGTCACACCGTCATTTTCATCCTAACCATAACCTTTAATATCATACCATTTCCATCATGTAGGCATCCCCATATGTCATAATCATTCATGCTTTGCTTTGGTTCTAAAAGCTTGGGATCAAGGCATATTGGTTCTCATCAATCAAAGAAGATGAGTTGATCTTCCAAAGCAATAGAAAAGTGGCTTTTATCAACACAATGGCTCTCTCAAGCTACAAGTTCCCCACACACCTCAAAGTGTTTCAACAAGAGTACATGCTCACCTAGAAACAAGGGTTTCAAAATATTGAAGACTGATCAATGCTTCTATCTTGTGGCTCTGGACTAGGGTTTCTTGGCAAACCAACCTAAGGAGGAACTCTTGGGCAATACATGTCTCCATGTTTTAAATGACACCTCAAGACATCCATACAAGTATATAGGTTCATCACAAGTCATGCCAAAAGCTTCTCAAGTGCTTAGAAGAAGTTATGGATTCATCTTGCCAAAAGTCAACTATTGCATTCACAAAGGTCAACTATGGGGATTCTAAGTAAAAAATGAGCTCCTTAAGTCATCATCTATGATATCATGAAGTTTTATCTAGAGAAAGTGAGTGGAATCATTTAATCAGGAGAAATTACCAAGATTAGGGTTTGAACTTTTTCTAAGTCATGAAGAAAAACCTAATTTGGTGTTGACTTGCCAAGGGCATAAATCACAATCTAGAAACCTATTTTCCTTGATCCAAAGATCAATTTCAAGAGCTTTTACCATACTACAACTTTGTCAATATGGGTGGATTCCCAAAAAGTGCTTGGATTTTAAGTTATGAAGACATAAAGTTATGAAAAATAAGGCTTTGAAACTTTATACTTAGAATTTTTCTAAGTATGGAATTTTAACTTGGAGGATGGGTTTTCAAGGCTTTCTTTCTCTTGGTTCTAGGCCTCAATTCAAATTTCTTGCAACATGAAAGTTTTTAGGAATATTCCAAGATTTCTTTTGATACCAAGAACTCATCCGTTGGATGCTTGGAGCTCAAGTTATGATGCTTCAAATATATGGTCATGACGTTGTCAAGTTGGACAAGTCATTAGGCAGAATTTTGGATCCAACTTCTAGGAAATTTTGCATATGATTCCAAGCTTCAAATCAATTTCTTTACAGCATGAAAGTTGCTCCTCATACTCCAAGCTTTCTTTGAAGCACAAGAACTCCATAATTGGATCAACCAATCTCAAGTTATAAGTCTTCAAAGATTGGTGTTTCATAGTTGCCAAGATGACATTTTAACTTAGAATTATTTCAAGCATCAAGTCAGTTTTAGGCACATGACTTCATGGCCAATTTTCTTGATCTTCCAAGATTCATTTCATCTTGCTTTAAACATGAAACTTTTTCATTACACTCCTAGCTATCATTTGAGCCAAAATTCGCATTATTTGAGGCAAGATTTGTCAAGATAGAATAGCATAAAGTTGCACATATGGACATGTTTTTTGGTGTCTCATGTTGCTAAACCTTTGGCACGTTATTAGACTTATCATGCAGCATGTTACTCCTATCAATTTCACACGTATCATGCATCATTCTTCTTGTCAAAACTTTGCCAAAACTAGCCAAACACATTCATGTACCATTTTACACATGCTTTGCCAAAAGAAGAAAAGAACAAGGATTGGTCAACAAGAATGCTCCACTCACCACACTCTGATTATTCTCTCTCACACTACTCCAAGATGACAACCAACAATCCTAAAATGATAGAACTCGTGTCATGCTCACTATCACCCCCATTCTTTTCAAAAATTGCAAAAACAACTAACTAGACATTTTAAACCTCAGTAAATTTTTTTAACTACCTAAGACCCTCATATATAAACCAAATGAAACCCTAAAAGAGGGAAGACGCTTATTGTGTAGCCACTAAAAATAGAATCCTCTCTCTTTTGTTCAAAATTTTCCTCTCTTCGAACCCCCCCCCCCCCCCCCCCATTTTAAAAGTTTTTGGACATCTCTTGATCTGATTCTTCATCCTGAAGCTCCCAAAAGGAAAAAGGGATAGTTGAGTGGAGCTTTGGAGCAAGAATTAGAGGTTGTAAAGCTCGCCATTTTTGGTAACATTCTTTAACTCTTTTCTCCCATTTTTTAACGTATTATAAACCTTATCTATTGCATATTTAGAACCATGGGTTGATATATAGTGTATCTGGGTTGTGTTTGTTTCATTTCAAGAAAGTTGTAGTTTGTGTATCTTTTTTCATGCTCTGACTTCATGGTCTTATAGAGCATATTAATGAAAAAAGAGGTCAGATTAGTGACCTACATGAAAAAATGAGTGAGATAGTGTATTGGTTTGTTTTTTGGTGATGTTTGCAGTCACCTCCAGTGGAGGTCGCCAGAGAAGATGATTGGAGCTCTAGCTCTGTCGTTTGCTGATGTGTTTTGTTTGAATCATTTGACCTGTGCGCGTGGAGGTGACATGGCGCCCACATGGAGCTGGCATGTTTAATGAAATGCCACACATGTTTTTATTTGGTTTATGAATCATGTTATAGTGGATTAGGCCTAGCTTCACTTGATATTCACACCACCTAGATTTGAGCCCATTAACGCTTGTAACTAATATCTAGTTCGTTCTAGTTTTGCTTCTGCACTCCCTTTCCCTTTTCATTTTTATTTTATTTTATTTTCTTTTTTCATATGCTTTTTATTTTAATTGTTCCAACTATTTTAAAAATGTTTTAAAATAAATTTCTGATTAATTGATGTCTCAAGATATTTTTGACATTTTTTATTTTACTTTTCAATTTATTTTTCTATTTTATTTGGATTTATTAGTGAAGAGTGTTTCCATATTTTCCCCTAGATTATGGTTTTGAACTTTGATGCCTTAAACACTTGTTATTTAGCTAAATTTTTAGAGTGTTTTGACACATGTTATAAGGATGTTTGAGTATGCTTGCTGAACCATGGTTTTTCTTTTTGGTATACTTTTCATTTGGTTATTTGTGACCCTCGATTATTGCTCGACTAGTTAGCTTGCTTGCCTATTTGGTTTGATTTGAGGATGCATCCTTGCTTTTCTTTTAGGTAGTTATTCCTCACTTATCCTTGATTACGTTTTTTGAGCTTTTATTTAGAATTTATTTTATCATCTTTCTATTTTTGAATGGTGCTTTAAGTTGATGGATATTTTGATCATGTGGCTTGCATGCTTTGACCTAGTTTGTGAGTTTATGCTTTTGTATGAATTCATTTCATGTTTGATGATCTTAATTGACATGAAAGGCTATGTTTGAGCTTCTGGTTTACTTTGATTCATTGTGTATTGTTTGCCTTTTGAAGCCCTTTGCTTGCATGGGAATGATTGAATCTTTTTGAGGTTGATGAGGAATGATACATGTCTAGCTTTGATACATGCTTTGAACATGATGGTTGATGTTTCTTCTTGGATATCATGAGTTTAATTTTGGATGGTTGATTACATGTTTGCTTCTGATCTTCCATGTTCATGACCTAATTACCTATTCTTGATCATTGTTGATTTGCTTTTGTGAGATATTTATGGATAGATGCTTAGCCTTTGTGTTGGTTAATGATGTATGCTCTTGTGTATCTTTTCTCATTTCTAAAATGTGTTGATCATCAGATGGTTTAGGTTCTGACCTTGATTGTTTTCTATCTTTCTTGACTCATTCTATCTTGATTTTTCCATTATTGACATGTGGTTAATTTTTCAAGGCATGTATGTTTGCACACCTTTGGTTTGTCTTTGCTTACTTGTTTGAAATTGTTGTGTAATTTATTTGAGCATGTTTAGTTGATTTAAATGTGCATGAGCATTCATTTTTATGCCTCTTGTTGGATTTTGGTAAGTCTGAAGCATGTTTTGTTTTTCATATTTGCTTGTTTCTTCTTAATTGACTTGATTGTTTCTTCTTGTTTTGCTTCCTTAAATGGATTCTTGATGACAAATTCTTCCATATTTAATGAATTTCTCTTACCTCTTCATACTTTACATCTCATTTCCCCCTTGGTTGGCATTATGTATCCTTCTCCCCCATTACAATGTAATAGTCTAGTTCCTTTTGCTTTTACGCTTGCTTGTTTGCTTGTTAAGAAAGATAAAATTAAATTAGGCTAGAACACCTTTTCAAAATCAAGAGAAAATAAGGCTTCATCAAACATCAAGTCATTTTTCAAACTCATTAACTTGAATCACCTTAGGGTTTCTCTTCTCTTTCTCATCTCTTATCTCTTCCATAAAACCCCCCACATTAACCTTGTATGTATTTCACCCTTGTCAGTCGATTGCCTTGCGCATCACCATCAACCTACCTTGCTATATTCACCACCCATTATTTTCAAGACCTTTTCTCTCTTTCTTTTGTCTTCTTGAGTCTAAAAACCTTGGTCTTGTACCAAGTTCATTTTCAAACTTTTTTCCTAATAAACTTGGATGGTTGTAGAGTGGTTAGACGAATACCTTCTCTTATCTCGAGTACTTGACATTACCATTAGGGTTCACTGTCATAAATCACTTACCATCTAAATAAAAACACCTTAAATAAGAGAATAAGGTTCTCTTTATATTTAACTAAAGAGAGAGGATTGGGTGAAGACTTCTTCCTCTCCGAGTATTAGGATGCTCACTTTAGAGTGTGTGGTCTCGATACTCGTCTTTCAATACAAAGACGTGCCTATATTTGCCATACCATTTTCACAATAAATCTTTTGAGATAAAGAATTGGGTATTACCCGTAAGGGGTTACTATCTGAGGACTTATCTCACCTCTAAAATCAACCTTCAACACATTAAATGTGGCATCTTGTTTGATGGCGAAAACTTACCTTTTCAAATAGGACATGTTACGCATGTTCTACCGCAAACAGGTAACGCATAAGACTTCACGAGCAAGCTGCAATGCACCTAACTGCTAGAACACGAACGTTAACATCGTTCATAAAAAATACCAACAAATTGTAGTCCGAACTATGGACACTCTAATTCTTCACATCTTTTAAGTGAAGACACGTAGGCACAAGGGCCCCAATCCTTGGCTAGCACCCTTCCATTTTCACCACTCGTAGTCCTTCGAACCATGTTGACTCTGACTTTCTCATTGCATGAGGGAATACATGGACATAGGACTGCGAAGTCCTATTGAGTCTCCTTTTTGTTTCCACCCTTTTCTTTTTTCCTTTATTCTTTTCTTTATCTTTGTTTCCAACCCTTCTCTCTCCCTTTTAAAACACCTTTAGAAAGCAATCCTTTAGCAAACATCCTTCCACATAAGACAAGCTAATGGTTCCCATCGAGTACAATAGATGTGGGAGGTGCTAATACTTTCCCTTCGCATAACCGGGTTTTGAACCCTTTCTCTTGGTTGCGATACCATCTTATCCTTTTCTTCTTGGGGTTTTCTCGATGTTTCCCCTTCCCCTTTTGGGATAAATAAAGTTTGACAGTGACTCTTCTATTTTCCTTTTTCTCCTCGACGTCGTTGTATTTTTTTGAGTAGCAACAAACATGATAGAACATCTTGTCCAACAACTTGATCTTCAGTATATTCATCATGTTAGGACATCTTGCTGACAAGTTAGTTTTACCGAAATTAATGCCAATCTAAAAAGTTTGGACTTATCAGTCTCCCCCTTTGGCAGATTTTGGCTAAAACTAACTACATAACCCTTGCATACAAATATACAAAAGAAAAAAAATTAGAATAACAGCGGAAAAAAAAAACTACAGCCTTCAGCCTCCCTCTAAAATAGTTTCTACTTCTTTAGCAAGTGGTTAGCTCTCCCCCTCAACCAATAGCCAGTGGTTAGCAGTTAGTTAAGTTAGTCTTACTCCCCCTTTTTAGCCATAATATGACAAAGGTAGTTAACTAACTAAACAACCAAACAATAACACCAGTAAAATAAGAGTTTAAAGTACAAAACCAGCACATCAAGTGCCAAAAATATCCTGGGCATTCAGCCTTTACAAAACATAACCACAAAAAATAAAAGACTAAAGCTACAATCAGATATCATCTTCAGTATCCTCATCATCCTCATCCTCTTCTTCTTCTCATCAAGGTCATCATCATCTGACTCACCATCTTCATCAGCAACACCATCATCAATAACAATTTCTGCTGCATCCTTTTCAGCAGTATCTGTTCCACCAATAGCTTTAGTAGCCTTATCCTATTCTGCCGTCAAGGCCTGTATCAATTTATCAAGCTTTGACTTCCTAGCAGTGACGTACTTTATGATAACGTCCAAGTCCTTGCACTTTTCCTTTAGTTGAGCAATAGTATCATCCTTTGAGATTGCAGGAGCAAATGTTGAAATGATATCTGGGACATGATCCCCAACAAATAGCTTATGGCGCAGATTCAAAGGAGATTCCCTTTTCATTGCATAATCTGCAGACACCAGTATACTAGGATGCTGATCCAAGATAATACCACAAACGAGAGAAGGAAAGCAGATATGCATCTTAATGGCAGTTGATGATGCTTGCTTTAGAGTTTGGTCAAAAATATAGGCACCACAATTAAATTTCCTCTTTTTAACAACAATATATATGAAATTCCCAAGCCCAACTGAGATGGTTGAGGTATGGTTGGTAGGAACCCAATTGGTAGTACCAATTCTATGAAGAATTGCATAATTCACACTAAGCTTCACAGCTGAAAGTTTCCTTTTGCTAGGTCAATGCTTCACAGTATTATAAGTGATCTCCTGACACACCTGATCATCAGTATCTTCAAGCTCAGGTTGAGGATCTTCATATCTGCCTAGAAACTTGTTGACCACTTTGGTAGAAAATGTCACAACATTTCTCATGACATACACCTTCTTGTAGTCTTCAATGTTTACATCAGCATAACCTTCAGGAATGTTCACCACAAATTCCTTGACTAGCTTCTCATATAAAGGACCAAATTTTGTGACAGTCCTCATTAAGCCAGCAACCTCAATCAGCTTCATCACATCTTTTCAATTAAGGACATTCTTCCCAAACTCCCTCTCCAAGGAAACCCTCCATTGGTACACGTATTGCCACCTTTCCATATTTTCAGCAGCATGAAAGGACACATTGTCCAAAGGAACCTTACGAATTGTAGCAGATTTCTTCTTAGAAGCATATTTCTTAACTTGAATGATGTCCTGGACATCTTCTTCAACATCATAGTTTGACTCACTGTCAAACAACACCTTTCTCTTCTTAGATACATTTACAATCTTGCTCCAAGCCTTAGGAGGACCAGCAACAGGTTTCTTGGTGCTCTTGGTAGGGGTGTTCTCCACAAAAACAACCTTGCCTTTTCTACTCATCGGCCTCTTAGCAACACCAGGGTGAAGACTCTTGACAATAACCTCATTATCAGAGGGCAAGTCATCTACATTGATAACCTGGCCAACATTATTCCCACTGTCCTCAACAATATCCTCTGAGGATTGACTCTTAGGATGAGATTCCTTAATAATAGGAGATGGTCCAACATATGTATCAACATCTCCTACAACAAAATCAACAAGAGTATGCAGATTCTCCTCTGACCCTTCATGACCAGGCACCTCAACCCTATATTTTTCAACCTCACTCTCAACATCAACATTTCTCTCAATCTCTACCTCTAGTTCAGAATCAGGAACAATGGCAGTAGGAAGAATTTCAGCCAGGGGTCTAGGAATCCCAGCAGTATTAAGATGACCCCTTACATTTATGGTTCTAGCTACCAATTTACTGATTCTCTTATCAATTTCAAATTTCTCTTTCTCAGTCCTAGGGTTAGGAAAAGAATCATAGGTCCTTGAGACATTACCTGCAGGAAAGTTCTTTGATCTTCTCACTGGGAGTTTATCAGGCTTGCAAGGAACCATGGCCAAAAGAGCAACATCAATAACATCTTCAATAAACACCTTTGAAGACTTAGCCCTAGAAGTAGATGACGAGACATCCTCCTTCCTGGATAAACCCTTTGAAGGTTGTTGGTGAGACATCTTTGAATACTTGAGAGTTGAAGAAGAATAAGCAAGATTAGGTATGATTTTAAGGTGGGAGATGAAGCATTTTGTGAAGAATGGTAAAATATGGAGGAAGTGTGCATGAGAGCGGTTTAGGTATATTTGAAAAGATTGAATTTGAAACCCTCTCTTTATTTGTTGGGAACACTCACGTACTTGAATAGTATTCCTACAACAAATTAGTTGCTATAAATTCTCAGACAAGAAAATCCCTAATTTGCCCCTTAACACTTGAAATTTATTTTTGGAAATATTGATGATACTCAAGTGGTCACAGAATAATGTCATGACATCTTGTGTGACATTATACTCAATTAGCATTTTCTTCATCCATATCTTTTGAGAACAACTGTCACCTGTTGTTGTGATTGAGTCAGCTTTTGTGATTAGTCATCCATAACAACATATGCACACCTCTTTCCTCCAAGATTTCCCACCTGCATAGGTCCCAACACATCCCTATGTAGTAGTTCCAGAATCCTTGAAGTAGTCAGGTGATGGAGCCTTTTGTGTGACATCTTGGTTAGCTTCCCAATCTGACCTTCACCACTGATTCTTTCTCCATCAATCTTTAAATTAGAGGTATCTCTAACCACTCCATTTGACAAGACTTGCTTCATCTTCTGTAGATGACCAAGTTTTTGATGCTTCACTTCATGTCCTGTGGATGAACATTCTGTCTTTAGAGGAATCCACACATATCAATTATTCTTAGATCTGGCTCCCTTCATGATAATTTCATCTTTATCATTTGTTACCAGACACTTAGTTAATAAATTTAACCTTAAAACCTTGATAACACAGTTGACTGATACTTATCAAATTTGTAGTCAGTCCTCTGACAATCAACACATTATCAAGACTAGGTTGCCCAGTAAAGTCCAGCCTCCCAACACCCTTTATTTTTCTTTTAGATCCATCTCCAAAAGTGACATAGCTAGTGGCATGTGGTTCAATATCAACCAAAAAATCCTTGACACCAGTCATGTGTCTAGAAATTCCACTATCAAAGTACCACACCTCTCTGGAAGAAGCTCTTAGAAAGGTATGAGCTATGAGAGCAACAATTCTATTCTTGGGAGTCCACTTCTTTTCTACTTTACAGACAAGCTGCATATTTCTGGGTTGTGAAGCAGACTTGGGATATCCTTGCAACTTGTAGCAGTAAGGCTTTATGTGACCAAACTTACCATAATGATGACATTTCCATTCTTGCTTCTTGCTTCCTGAGGAACTCTTCTGAGGTCTCTGATGATGTTTGGAAATCTTTCTTGACATGTTTCAAATTTGCTTTCTTTTAGGATGAGTATAATTCAATGTTGGCTCTTTTCCTTTATTCACCACCACTTGACCATTATAACCGAGTCCTTTGACGTCTCCAACCCTCCTCCCAAATTGAAGAATCTCATCCAACACATTAAAACTACTATTTAGCATTCTTACAGTTTTAGTCATATTGTTAAGTTTAGAATTGAGCAATACAACTTCCTTTTCCAGGTCAGAAAGAACAGCCAAGTGCTTCACTCTCTCATCATGAAGTTGACCAATAAGATTCTTTTAGTCCTTTCCTACTTGACACACTTCTGCACTTCTAATACTTAAATCCTTGTACGAGGAAACCGGTTTATCATAAGTGAGATCTCCATCATCTGGTTCTTTATCAGAATCATATACTCCAATAAGAGTAGAAACCTGTTTAGCAGAATATCGTTCACTTGAAGAATCATCTTCAGACCAAGAAGTATACAAGTCTTTCTTCTCCTTCTTGAGAAAGGTAGGACACTCATATTTGATGTGTCCAAATCCTTCGCACTCATAGCATTGGATTCCTTTACCTTTGTTAGCTTTCTCTTCAGTTTTGGCCTTTCTTCCAAAATCCTTCCTTTTGTTGATGTCAGATGACTGAGGTTTGATATTTGATCTTGACTCCCCGTTCACCCTCTTTAACATTTGGTTGTATTGTATTCCAAGAAGCACAACAACCTTAGACAATTCTTCCTTGGATTTTGGATCACATTCACCTTGATTAGATACCAAGGCTATGTTTTTTTTTTCTTTTCAGATTTCTCACTAATAGCCAATTCAAAAGTATGAAGAGATCTCATGAGTTCATCCACTTTCATGGTGTTTATGTTTTGGGCTTCTTCAATTGTAGTCACCTTCATATCAAATCTCTTTGGAAGAGATCTTAGGATTTTCTGAATCAACTTAGCTTCTGGAATCTTATCTCCTATATCACTTGAAGTATTGGCTATATCAGCAAAGTTTATGTGAAAGTCTTGAATACTTTCATCCTTCTTCATCTTCAAGTTCTCAAACTTGGTTGTAAGAAGTTGAAGTCTTGATGATTTCACCCTAGAGGATCCTTAATGAGCAGTCTCCTAGGTCTCCCAAGCATCTTTGGCAACAGTACAGTTCTTTATCAATCTAAATATGTTTTTGTCCATTCCATTGAATATGGAATTCAATTCTTTGGAATTTCCCTGAGCTAGCTTGTCATCTTTATCATCTCAGTCTTCCTCAGGCTTTATAACATTAGAAATCTTTCCTTCCTTGTCTTTAGCCTTTGGTGGACCCCATCCGTTGACCACATATTTCCAAGATTTTCCATCCATGGACTTAATAAAGGCCACCATGCGCACTTTCTAATATTCATAATTGGATCCATCAAGGATGGGTGGCCTGTTTAATATTTCTGCTTCCTTGTTCATTGCACCAGAAAGTAACTTCCCTGAATCTCACCCAGATACATAGCAGGATGCCTGCTCTGATACCAAATGAAATTCTAGTATACAAATCTCAGATGTTCCAAGAGATGTCGAGACATTGATTTCTGCATAGCTAAACAAGGATATAACAGAGTAGACCAGAACAAACTGATTTGTCAAAATCACAACTGTGTAATGACAAATATTTCAACATCTATTAAGACATGTGTTGCACCCCAAATTTTGACCAACCAATTATCGCATTTGGCTTATGTTTCTACTCATTTTGCATTCTGCACTTACATACCGCATACATTGCATGTTTGCAGTCAGATTGACTTTATCGGGATTACAACCCTCCCCTGGCGTTTCAGGCATGTCAGGCCAGTTCGAATACGAGGATTTATTTTGAGAATTTGTGCCCGTCCCGGTGTTTTCAGCTCTCGCTGTTATTTTTGAGGACATTTCGGTGTCCGGTTTTTACCACTTATTTCGCGGTGTTCGCGTATCCGTTTTCTAGTTGGTTTAATTTACCTTCCTTGCATTTTTAGATTTTTCCCTTAATTTCTAGAATTTTAAAATGAATTTTAATTCTTTTTCTAGAATTTTAAATAGGTTTTAATAATTTCTAGATTTAAATAGATAATTTCTAGAATTTTAATTGGTCATTTTTCTAGAATAATTCTTAGATATAATAGATTTTATAGATTTTAAATAGGTTAATTTCTTTTTGTAGAAATTAATAGGTTTTAAAAGATGTTAATATAGATATTATTTGAATTTGTTAGCAATTTATAGATTTAATCACTTTGGTAGATATTAATTGAATTTCTTTTAGAAGTTTATAGATTTTAATTTCTAGATAATTAAGTTTTCTTTAGAAAATTAATAGACTTCTTTTTATTCTTTTTAGAAATTTTGTGGATTTAATTTCTCTTTAGGATTAATTAGATATTAATTAGATTTTAATCATTTTTTAATTAGGATTAATTAGGAGAATTGATTAATGGTTTTTTAATTACTTAGCATTAATTTCCGTTTTAGAATTAATTGAGGTCTTAATTTTTTGTTCAGGTCATCATTAGCAATTAATCAGATTTTAATTCAGAGTATTAGCCATTTTCGTGGGCCACTTGGCCATTTCTGAGGCCCACAAGTCCAGCTGTTGTTACTTGTCCTTTGTTGCACCCCAAATTTTGACCCCTTAGATTCTCATTATCATTTTAGGAGCATACTCATGAATTTTCTAACCTTAACCCAGTGCAAGTCTGTCTTTGTCAAATTGCAGATGAATCAGGGTTTCGTGCAGTCAAAATCGAAGCTTCAGGGTTTGTGATTAGTCAATGTTTTGGGCTCATTCAAATAGGAAACAAGGTCAAGGGTATTATATAATGTCAATTGAGAAGCCAATGTGAGGTTGTTACCCCAGAATTCAGAGCAGTGCATTTCAGAGCACCTGATTAGGGTTTTTGACGAGTAAAAGTCAACCGTAGTTTGACTTTGATGTTGGAAGATGTTTAAATGGTGGGATTGTGATTCATGAAGTTCATATAGCCTAATAAAGTTCATCCAAGAAGTTTCAAAGTCTCAGGAGGCCCAGAATGTCAACAGGCGACTCGGTAATCACCGATCGGTCGTACGATTGACCGAAAAATCAACTCTCCAAATTTTATGAATTGAACTTCAAGTTGTGAAACAAATTTGTTCCTTATGTCATATTGGACTTGAATATCAATTTTCATGACCATTGGTTCAAGGATGAAGGAGTAATCGAAAAATCGGGAAAATAGGGTTTTGAAAAGGGCTAAACCATAACTCCTTAACCACACATCCAATTGAGTTGGTTCAAAGCTCATTTGGAAGCTCTTGACAAGTCCTACAAAAGTCCCATACTAGTCCACAAGCAGAAAATGCATATTTTTTTGAGTTAGAAGCAAAATCATTCTAAGTTATGTCACCTTAAAAGCTTATGTGCAGCCAACTTTGGAGGGATTTTTTGACCTAGTTCCTATTGGAGTTTGAATTTCTAGAAAACATGAATGTTTTAGAGCTATGTGAGGGCTTTCTAAAAAGTACTAGCACATCCCAAGAGGAGTTGTGAGCAGAAAGTTACATATGTGCAAAGTTAGGGGTTTCACACTTTAGTCCCACATTGTCCATTTTGCAAAATACATTCTTTCATCAAAATTGGCCAAATTCAGTTGATCAATCTTGTTGTATCTGATATGTAGAATGTTTTTAGCATGAAAGAACCAAGGAAATGCAGAAGTTTGAGGATTTAGCCAAAATTGCAAGTGGCTTGCAAGTTGCCTTGCAACTTGCATTTTAAAACATTAAAACAAGCATGAGGTGTCAAACCTATTCTGAACCAGCCTCACTCCCACACTTCTAGCCTGCTATTATCCTCTAAAAATCATCATTTTTCTTGACCTTTAAGGCTTAAATCTTCAGCCAAGAGAAAACCCTCCAAGGGAGGTTTCTTCCAAAAATATCCAAACCTTTCTTCAAAGTGAAGAAAGCTCCAAACCAGCCCCTCAATCTCACTTGCCTATAAAAGGAGGCCTCCCTCACTTCATTTTCATCATGAACAACATTCTAAAAACCAGAAGGAAAGCTCTGTCCTTGCTATTTCCATTTCTTGCTTCAAAATCACAAATCTCACTTTTCACAAAATCACCAAAAATCTGTCTTGGCACAAGGGCTGCCAAAATCATTTCTCTATATTCCAACACCCCAACAACCATCCACACACTCTACAAATATGGTATAGAAGGTGTATAGACCATTAAACCACCCAAAAACCTCATAAATCAAAAAGTCAATTTCATCACCACACTACTTTGACCAAAGCTACAAAAATTGCCATATCTTGTTCCATATATTTTCTTGGCATTTCAATCATCCTAACACCTCTCATATGATGTTTCTCAACTGTTCAAAGTGCTATAAATCATTGGAGGGTCATATTTCCTCATTTGGCATCACACTTGCATTTTGCTTAAAAGTGAAGAAATAACTCAAGGCAAGGAAGTAACTTGAAGTTCTCTGGGTTTCTTGGCTATTCTAGCTTGTTCAACATAGTCTACAAGAGGTATGTAGCCTATAAACTTCTCACTTTAAATCATGTTTTCATGTTTTGGCATTTTTGAGATGTTGTGTTGAAAAGAATGTACCATGAACATACCACTTGCCAATTCTGATTTTAGATGCCATGTACCAGATTTTTTATGTTCAATCTCATCCATTATTACATTTATGATGTGTATGTGCTTTTGTTTTGGTTTGAAATGATTCCCATGTAAAAATTCCTTGCTGCTGCATCAAATTAACCAAAACTGTCTTGCATTTCCACTAACATGCCAAATGGTGATTTGATTGAAATATGCTTAAGTTTTGGATGCAATATCACCTATCTTCATGTTTATGATGAGTGTGCTTTGTTTTCATGATCTGTTGCTGCCTGAATTGATGCCTCCCTCCCATGATGCAATTTCTTAGTATTTTCAAAAACAGCTTGCATACTACTTTCTTTCTTGTTTAACTTAGAACCAATCTTGGTGCTTGAGATCACTCATTAGCATGTATATAGTTTGTGTGTTGTGTTAGATTGACTTGAATATACATACAACCTGTTTTGAACTTCCAACTTGATTTTCAACATGTCACTTTTGCATCAAGTAGGTCACTTTCATTTCATTTGGTTTTATGACTTATCTCTGTGTTTGGAATCATTTGTATGGATGTTTATAACATGTTTGAAGTGTTGGTTTGATCAAATTGTGCATATAAACTGATTTGAACTTTTTCATGCATCATCAAAATACCACATTGCAATTTGAACCTCATTTTTCATAGCAGCATGTTTTGAAACCAATTTTGTGCTTGAACTTGTTTGTTAACATATTTGAAAGGTGTGTGCATAGCTTGTTTGATCCAAATGTGCATAGGAACTGATTTTGAATTTTTCATGCATTGTCAAAACACCAAAATGCAGCCTGCTCATCATATCTTGCCACAACCTGTTTCAGACCATGTCTTTTGCTTAAATTCATTTGATAACATATTTGCAATGTGTGTATGTGGTTTACTTGACTTAATTGTGCATTGAAACTGAACTGAACCTCATCATGCATCTTACATGACAATTTTGCAACTTGCATATCATTTATTATTTCAGACTGTTTTGATCCATAGCTAAGGCTTAAATTCACTCATGAGCATTTATATAGTGTGTGTATGTGACTGGTATGATGTAAAACTAGCTGGAATTGGATCTTCACATCCACATGCATTTCACAACACAATTTTGCAACTTGACAACCATTTTTCATCACAGTATGATTTGAACTCCATTTTGTGTTTGAAATCATTCATCATCATATACATGGTATGTGAGTAGTGTTAGTTTGAATTGAAAGTAGTTAGAACAGGTCTTGAGTTTCAAAATGCACCTCACACAATCACATAGCATGTACCATCGGGTTTTTAAATTGAAGCATGATCTTGGAAAACTAATATTACCATCTTGTTCCTCATGAAATTCCATACAATTTACACTAAAATTTTGTTTGAATCCATGAAGAATTGACTGAGTTATGATATGAAATGCAAAATCCAAGTTTTGTGTGTTTTAACTTGCCCATCCTGCCATGAGTGTATCCCTTATATATTTATGGGGGTGGCTTCATCAATGGATGTATAGCCACCCCAGTGGTAATCACCTTGTCACCAAAAACGCCTTTCACCCCTAAGACCTGGGTTCGATCCGTGCGTGGAGATCAACCCTTTTGGCCTTTTTTTCTCATTTTTCAATTGTTGTATATTTTCTTCTTTCTCTCTCCCTCTTAATCACACGCGCCCCCTGTGGCCCAGTGGTTCTTGTTTAAAGCTTGCTTGCTAGAGGGCGTGGGTTCAAATCCCACCTTGCCCCATTTATTTTAGTCATGTGTTTTATTTTTGTTCATTTTCCATCAAACTTCATAAATTCATAACTTGTTCACTTTTTATCATTTTTCACTAATTATTTTTGTGTTGTGTTTCTTTAAATGTCTACCTTCACGTGATAATTTAAAATTCCATGTTTGTTTTAATTTTCATCCCTTTTGACTATTTGCAAGTTAGTTACGTTTTGTGATCGTTATCGCATGTACTGATGAATTTCTTTCTTGTCATACTTGAATTTGTTTGTGATACTTGCTTGCATTTATATCCTTATATGTTAGTTAACATGCTAGGATTTTATTTTTTGGTTGTTACCATGTTTCCTCTGTTGAATGTAATTGAACTCGATCTGTCGTCACAGTTCCTGATAATTCATCTGCTTTGATTGTCATCAATGTATCTTCATTTTTTCCATATGTTTGTTTAATGGTTGTCACCATGAATATGCCTTTATCATGTTGTTAATTTTCTTGTTGTTACTTTCCTTTTAATTTCTTTCCCCAAGTGATAAAGCTTGTTAGCTCTCATCCTGTTGCCCCATTTATTTTAGTCATGTGTTTTATTTTTGTTCATTTTCCATCAAACTTCATAAATTCATAACTTGTTCACTTTTTATCATTTTTCACTAATTATTTTTGTGTTGTGTTCCTTTAAATGTCTACCTTCACGTGATAATTTAAAATTCCATGTTTGTTTTAATTTTCATCCCTTTTGACTATTTGCAAGTTAGTTACGTTTTGTGATCGTTATCGCATGTACTGATGAATTTCTTTCTTGTCATACTTGAATTTGTTTGTGATACTTGCTTGTATTTATATCCTTATATGTTAGTTAACATGCTAGGATTTTATTTTTTGGTTGTTACCATGTTTCCTCTGTTGAATGCAATTGAACTCGATCTGTCGTCACAGTTCCTGATAATTCATCTGCTTTGATTGTCATCAATGTATCTTCATTTTTTCCATATGTTTGTTTAATGGTTGTCACCATGAATATGCCTTTATCATGTTGTTAATTTTCTTGTTGTTACTTTCCTTTTAATTTCTTTCCCCAAGTGATAAAGCTTGTTAGCTCTCATCCTGTTGCCCCATTTATTTTAGTCATGTGTTTTATTTTTGTTCATTTTCCATCAAACTTCATAAATTCATAACTTGTTCACTTTTTATCATTTTTCACTAATTATTTTTGTGTTGTGTTCCTTTAAATGTCTACCTTCACGTGATAATTTAAAATTCCATGTTTTTTTTTTAATTTTCATCCCTTTTGACTATTTGCAAGTTAGTTACGTTTTGTGATCGTTATCGCATGTACTGATGAATTTCTTTCTTGTCATACTTGAATTTGTTTGTGATACTTGCTTGTATTTATATCCTTATATGTTAGTTAACATGCTAGGATTTTATTTTTTGGTTGCTACCATGTTTCCTCTGTTGAATGCAATTGAACTCGATCTGTCGTCACAGTTCCTGATAATTCATCTGCTTTGATTGTCATCAATGTATCTTCATTTTTTCCATATGTTTGTTTAATGGTTGTCACCATGAATATGCCTTTATCATGTTGTTAATTTTCTTGTTGTTACTTTCCTTTTAATTTCTTTCCCCAAGTGATAAAGCTTGTTAGCTCTCATCCTGTTGCCCCATTTATTTTAGTCATGTGTTTTATTTTTGTTCATTTTCCATCAAACTTCATAAATTCATAACTTATTCACTTTTTTTTTTTATCATTTTTCACTAATTATTTTTGTGTTGTGTTCCTTTAAATGTCTACCTTCACGTGATAATTTAAAATTCCATGTTTGTTTTAATTTTCACCCCTTTTGACTATTTGCAAGTTAGTTACATTTTGTGATCGTTATCGCATGTACTGATGAATTTCTTTCTTGTCATACTTGAATTTGTTTGTGATACTTGCTTGTATTTATATCCTTATATGTTAGTTAACATGCTAGGATTTTATTTTTTGGTTGTTACCATGTTTCCTCTGTTGAATGCAATTGAACTTGATCTGTCGTCACAGTTCCTGATAATTCATCTGCTTTGATTGTCATCAATGTATCTTCATTTTTTCCATATGTTTGTTTAATGGTTGTCACCATGAATATGCCTTTATCATGTTGTTAATTTTCTTGTTGTTACTTTCCTTTTAATTTCTTTCCCCAAGTGATAAAGCTTGTTAGCTCTCATCCTGTTGCCCCATTTATTTTAATCATGTGTTTTATTTTTGTTCATTTTCCATCGAACTTCATAAATTCATAACTTGTTCACTTTTTATCATTTTTCACTAATTATTTTTGTGTTGTGTTCCTTTAAATGTCTACCTTCACGTGATAATTTAAAATTCCATGTTTGTTTTAATTTTCATCCCTTTTGACTATTTGCAAGTTAGTTACGTTTTGTGATCGTTATCGCATGTACTGATGAATTTCTTTCTTGTCATACTTGAACTTGTTTGTGATACTTGCTTGTATTTATATCCTTATATGTTAGTTAACATGCTAGGATTTTATTTTTTTGTTGTTACCATGTTTCCTCTGTTGAATGTAATTGAACTCGATCTGTCGTCACAGTTCCTGATAATTCATCTGCTTTGATTATCATCAATGTATCTTCATTTTTTTTCCATATGTTTGTTTAATGGTTGTCACCATGAATATGCCTTTATCATGTTGTTAATTTTCTTGTTGTTACTTTCCTTTTAATTTCTTTCCCCAAGTGATAAAGCTTGTTAGCTCTCATCCTGTTGCACCATTTATTTTAGTCATGTGTTTTATTTTTGTTCATTTTCCATCAAACTTCATAAATTCATAACTTGTTCACTTTTTATCATTTTTCACTAATTATTTTTGTGTTGTGTTCCTTTAAATGTCTACCTTCACGTGATAATTTAAAATTCCATGTTTGTTTTAATTTTCATCCCTTTTGACTATTTGCAAGTTAGTTACGTTTTGTGATCGTTATCGCATGTACTGATGAATTTCTTTCTTGTCATACTTGAATTTGTTTGTGATACTTGCTTGTATTTATATCCTTATATGTTAGTTAACATGCTAGGATTTTATTTTTTGGTTGTTACCATGTTTCCTCTGTTGAATGTAATTGAACTCGATCTGTCGTCACAGTTCCTGATAATTCATCTGCTTTGATTGTCATCAATGTATCTTCATTTTTTCCATATGTTTGTTTAATGGTTGTCACCATGAATATGCCTTTATCATGTTGTTAATTTTCTTGTTGTTACTTTCCTTTTAATTTCTTTCCCCAAGTGATAAAGCTTGTTAGCTCTCATCCTGTTGCCCCATTTATTTTAGTCATGTGTTTTATTTTTGTTCATTTTCCATCAAACTTCATAAATTCATAACTTGTTCACTTTTTATCATTTTTCACTAATTATTTTTGTGTTGTGTTCCTTTAAATGTCTACCTTCATGTGATAATTTAAAATTTCATGTTTGTTTTAATTTTCATCCCTTTTGACTATTTGCAAGTTAGTTACGTTTTGTGATCGTTATCGCATGTACTGATGAATTTCTTTCTTGTCATACTTGAATTTGTTTGTGATACTTGCTTGTATTTATATCCTTATATGTTAGTTAACATGCTAGGATTTTATTTTTTGGTTGTTACCATGTTTCCACTGTTGAATGCAATTGAACTCGATCTGTCGTCACAGTTCTTGATAATTCATCTGCTTTGATTGTCATCAATGTATCTTCATTTTTTCCATATGTTTGTTTAATGGTTGTCACCATGAATATGCCTTTATCATGTTGTTAATTTTCTTGTTGTTACTTTTCTTTTAATTTCTTTCCCCAAGTGATAAAGCTTGTTAGCTCTCATCCTGTTGCCCCATTTATTTTAGTCATGTGTTTTATTTTTGTTCATTTTCCATCAAACTTCATAAATTCATAACTTGTTCACTTTTTATCATTTTTCACTAATTATTTTTGTGTTGTGTTCCTTTAAATGTCTACCTTCACGTGATAATTTAAAATTCCATGTTTGTTTTAATTTTCATCCCTTTTGACTATTTGCAAGTTAGTTACGTTTTGTGATCGTTATCGCATGTACTGATGAATTTCTTTCTTGTCATACTTGAATTTGTTTGTGATACTTGCTTGTATTTATATCCTTATATGTTAGTTAACATGCTAGGATTTTATTTTTTGGTTGTTACCATGTTTCCTCTGTTGAATGCAATTGAACTCGATCTGTCGTCACAGTTCCTGATAATTCATCTGCTTTGATTGTCATCAATGTATCTTCATTTTTTCCATATGTTTGTTTAATGGTTGTCACCATGAATATGCCTTTATCATGTTGTTAATTTTCTTGTTGTTACTTTCCTTTTAATTTCTTTCCCCAAGTGATAAAGCTTGTTAGCTCTCATCCTGTTGCCCCATTTATTTTAGTCATGTGTTTTATTTTTGTTCATTTTCCATCAAACTTCATAAATTCATAACTTGTTCACTTTTTATCATTTTTCACTAATTATTTTTGTGTTGTGTTCCTTTAAATGTCTACCTTCACGTGATAATTTAAAATTCCATGTTTGTTTTAATTTTCATCCCTTTTGACTATTTGCAAGTTAGTTACGTTTTGTGATCGTTATCGCATGTACTGATGAATTTCTTTCTTGTCATACTTGAATTTGTTTGTGATACTTGCTTGTATTTATATCCTTATATGTTAGTTAACATGCTATGATTTTATTTTTTGGTTGTTACCATGTTTCCTCTGTTGAATGCAATTGAACTCGATCTGTCGTCACAGTTCCTGATAATTCATCTGCTTTGATTGTCATCAATGTATCTTCATTTTTTACATATGTTTGTTTAAGGGTTGTCACCATGAATATGCCTTTATCATGTTGTTAATTTTCTTGTTGTTACTTTCCTTTTAATTTCTTTCCCCAAGTGATAAAGCTTGTTAGCTCTCATCCTGTTGCCCCATTTATTTTAGTCATGTGTTTTATTTTTGTTCATTTTTCATCAAACTTCATAAATTCATAACTTGTTCACTTTTTATCATTTTTCACTAATTATTTTTGTGTTGTGTTCCTTTAAATGTCTACCTTCACGTGATAATTTAAAATTCCATGTTTGTTTTAATTTTCATCCCTTTTGACTATTTGCAAGTTAGTTACGTTTTGTGATCGTTATCGCATGTACTGATGAATTTCTTTCTTGTCATACTTGAATTTGTTTGTGATACTTGCTTGTATTTATATCCTTATATGTTAGTTAACATGCTAGGATTTTATTTTTTGGTTGTTACCATGTTTCCTCTGTTGAATGCAATTGAACTCGATCTGTCGTCACAGTTCCTGATAATTCATCTGCTTTGATTGTCATCAATGTATCTTCATTTTTTCCATATGTTTGTTTAATGGTTGTCACCATGAATATGCTTTTATCATGTTGTTAATTTTCTTGTTGTTACTTTCCTTTTAATTTCTTTCCCCAAGTGATAAAGCTTGTTAGCTCTCATCCTGTTGCCTCCCCTGTCTACTTCCAAAGGAAAAGTCCGTCCATTTGACCCTCATGTCATGGATACATCCCTTATCCCTCTCTTGACTTTGTTAAGTCACTTTAACCCTAGATTAGAAGCCATTAGACTTTACTTCAAGTCTAAGAAACCCATATGTACTTGGAGTGTTCTTCAACTAGAACCCTAGGAAAGAGTTTGTCAACTCTGTGTAAGAATCATCGTCATGATTTCTTACTCCCCCTTTTGAGTGTTACAATTTAGATTAGGGAGTTTTGTCAAACTCCACACAAACATTGTCATGTTTGTCCCCCTTTGAACCTTGATCATAATCAAGCGTTCTTTATCCCTTGTGAGGTGAACTACGATTGCTCTGATTCTATCCTAGTCAGGATACGTAGGCAGAAGACGCGATGTCTTTGCGAGCAAACTTAGTGTATATAACCTTAGGTTTCAGCTCATATCTTTTCCCAAGTCCATAGTACATATCACAAACTTAGCAAGCAATCAAACAAAAGGTTCCTGTAGAGTACTACAAATATTTAGGGTGCTAACACCTTCCCTAGGTATAACCAACCCCCGATCCCCGAATCTCTTAAGCGTTGTCGTTACATCGCGAAAAAGGTTTTTCTCTCTTTAGACCTTTCCTTTGGATAAAATAAAGTCCGGTTGTAAAATAATTAAAGGTTCAAGTTAATTTAATAGCTTGATATCCAATTTTCACCGCAACAGAAATGGCGACTTCACTGGGGACTTGTAATTTATTGCTTTGAGGGTTTAGCCTATCTTGTTTGAATACTTGCTTACTTGTGAATACTTGTAAATATGTGCATATGTGCTCTGTTGGTTCTTGGGAACTTTGAATGGTGAGACAACACTATACCCGTGTTTGAGCGTACTTATGATAGGACGGTGGTATATTCCAAGAGACTTATAGGGAGTTGATTCCCGACCAAGTTGACTTGAGAAAACCACCACTCAATAGAGGCCCTTCTGAGAGTTAGTATTGTTGATCGAGTATTCGTGAAAACAATGCTACTTTCTACATGGGAGCCCGTGATACTGAGGACCTTTAGATTACCTTTTTCCCCACTATGGCTTTATTAGGATGTAGTGCGATGACTATAAGGAAGTAATTCCAAAGTAGTTGATACGCGATACTACACTTGGACGAGACTCTCTTGAGAATATTATCGACCACCAAGTATTTGGGGAATTGATAATATCCGAAAGATGGGTCGAGGACTCCGGGAACTCTTTTAGAACCTTGTTCTACAGTTGTGGAAACCTTAGTACATACCTTTGGGGTGGGTAGACCTTGACCCCTTGCTCATGTTCTCCAAACCAAAACCTTTATCTATTTATCCATGTGTATATGTGAATATGTGCTTACCTGTGCTTGTGCATTCATGCATTCATGAACATCATATCATAAAAGTTTCATGAAACTCAGATCTCTTGTTTGTAAACATTAAGATCATCATGGATAATGGAAAAAAGAAAACCATGAAGTACACTTACAAAAGTCCTAACTTGGTTGACATAGAAAGGTTAAGCACTTTGATAACAGATACAGAAGGATTCAAGAGCAGGTATGGGAACTTATTGTCATTGTTGAGGGTAAAAAGGAAGATGGATCTGAGACTTCTCTCCACACTCCTCCAGTTTTATGATCCACTCTATCATTGTTTCACTTTTCCTAATTATCAGCTGGTACCTACACTTAAGGAATATTCATGCTTGATTGGTTTACCTATTCTTGAAGACTCTCCTTTTCCAATCATGGAAAAGGACCCTAAGGAAGAAGAAATTGCTAAGGCAACGCGTTTAGGATTGGTGGATATTCAGAAAAATATGGTTACTAAGGGAGGAGTCTTTGGTCTGACTGCAGAGTTCTTGGTTGGAAAAGCACAATACTATGCTGATCACTTGAGTATGGATGCATTTGAAGCCATCTTTTCCTTTCTCATTTATGGGATCTTCTTGTTTCCAAGTTTTGATAATTTTGTGGATCTCAACGCCATCAAGATCTTCTTAAAGAAAAACCATGTGCCTACTTTACTAGCTGACGCGTATCATTCTGTTCACTTGAGAAATCTGCATAAAGGGGGAATGATTGTCTGTTGTGTCCCTTTGTTATATAAGTGGTTTATTTCTCACTTACCTAAGGCTCATGCTTTTTGGAAGGAAGGTTGGTGGTCTCAGAAGATTATGGCTCTTACTCACTCTGACATTGATTGGTACAGCCGTAGTTACGATGGGATACAAATCATTGACAGTTGTGGAAATTTTGGTAACATACCTCTTCTAGGTACAAGTGGAGGAATCAGTTATAGCCCTGTTTTCGCTCGCCGTCAGCTTGGATATCCTTTGAAGGAAAAACCAAACAACGCCCATGTGGAGAATATTTTCTTTAAAGGAGAATCAGAATTGAAGGGGGAAATTCTAAAAGCTTGGGGACATGTACACAAGAAAGGAAAGGAAGCCTTAGGGAAAATTAATTGCGTCTCTCTCGAGCCTTATCTCCAATGGGTCCGAAAGAGAGCTATTCAGCTAAAGATACCTTATCCTCAGCAGAAACCCATGGCCTTAGAAGAGGAGCACACACTGATCTTTATGTCTGAAGAGGAGAAGTTAAAGATTGCTTTGAGGAAATCACAATAAACTGAAGTAGCCTGGAAATACAAGTACCAAGTGGCCATGGAAGAAAATGATGAACTCCGTAGACAACTACAGGTGAAGGATGAAGAAATGGTTGCTTATAAGAAGAGGAAGACACAAGAAGGCTTACCTTCTTCCAGCTCCCAGCCAACTCCATGGAAGTTGGTCGTGGACAAACTCATTCTCGAGAAGACTCAGATTGAAGAAGAAATCAAGAAACTCAAAGCAAAAGAAGACTTTTATTTAGAATACTGTCAGTCTTATATTTAGGACTTTTGTAAAATGTACTTTGTAATGCAATCTTGAAAATCAATGAAATGAAATGATGTTTTGATCTGAGTCCCATGAAACCTTTGCATTTGCATTTCATTAATTAATCATTCAAGGAACTAAAGATTGTTTTACAGATATTATAGGATGGATTCTGGAAAGAAAGAAGAGGTTGTGTTCCAAAGACCAAGGTTGGAAAACTTGAAGAAACTGGTAGGTTTAGTAGAAGACCCCGAGGCATTCAGAGGAAAGTATGGGAATATGCTGTCTTTGCTAGAAGTTCAAGTGTATGAAGAGATGTTATCCGCACTCATGCAATTCTATGATTCAACCTATCATTATTTCACATTTCCAGATTATCAGTTGCTACCAACTTTGGAAGAATATTCTGCCCTGATGGGAATAGGCGTCACTCCTAGACCATTTTCTGGAAGAGAAGGGACTTCTAATGAAAGAGCAGTTGCAGAGGCCGCGTATTTGGAAGTGGACGAGGTACGATCTCATATGATTGCTAAAGGAGGGTTGTATGGATTTCCAGCTATGTTCCTGTACGAAAAAGCTCAAAGCTATGCCTTGTCAAAGAATACTGAAGCATTTGAGGCCATCCTGGTTTTACTAATTTACAGACTGTTCCTGTTCCCGACTGCTAGTGATTTTGTGGACGCAAATGCAATCAACCTTTTCTTAATCAAAAATCCTGTACCTACCTTGCTGGCTGATACGTACTTTACCATCCACCGAAGGAACCGTTATGGAGTTGGACGCATTGAGTGTTGCACCGTTCTCCTGCACAAGTGGTTTATTTCGCACTTGCCAAAAATTCCAGCCCTCTGGGATAAGCAAAATGGGCTCTCATGGATAGAAAAGCTGTTATTTCTCAGACACTCAGATATTAAGTGGTATGACCCTATGTATGGAGGGATTACCATGATCCAAAGCTGTGGAGATTTCCCGAATGTACCGCTTATCAGCGTCAATGGTTGCATCAGTTATAATCCTATTCTGGCTCGTCGACAGTTGGGGCACCCCATGGAAGATGAACCAGACCCAAACTTTTTGAGAAGCTTTTACCTTGAAGAGGGGAAGAATCCCGCTTACAGGGCTCGAATTGTGTATGCTTGGCGTTATGTCCACACAGGGGGAGTAACTGCCCTAGGTCACCACGACACTATTGTTTCAGAATCTTACCTATCATGGGTAAGAGAAGCGGCAATGAAGATGTTCTATACTCGCTTTGAGCATGACTCACCCAAACCTACTCTAGTAGAAGAATTGAAAGCCGCTTTGGCAAAAGCTGAAAAAGAAGGAAAGACTTGGAGAGATAAGTATTTCGAGGCTATGCAAGAGAAGGAAGAACTTCAAGAATTGATCCATCAAAGCGGAAAAAGAAGTCAGCCAGAAGACGAAGGGCCATCCAACCAGAGGATCTAAAATCCTTTTTCTGTTTCATTTCATCATGTATTTTGTATTGAAGACTTGTATTTCAGTTTCAGAATCATTATTGTATAACTCTCAGTTATTAATCTATGAGGACTTTTTGAATCTGCTTATTTCCCCATTGTTATGATTTATGCGAATATTTCTTTAGATTCCTTGAATGATTAATTTTGCATTTGTCGCATGTCGCATTCATAAGCATCGCATGTGCATATTCTTGTTTTGTGTCTCATCTCGATGTCTTGTCTCCAGAGAGAGAGAGAGAGAGAAAGAATCACACTGAATCCTCCACACCGATACAACACCCGAGCCCAAGCTCACTTAAGGATGGAAGAACAAAACTTAGATGTGGACAGAATCGACAATGAACTCGGAGAGCTCCAAGGAGGTATGGGGATGATTATGGAAGCGTTGCAAGCTATCCGCGCACAGTTGGACACTCAAGCCACCGTTGTCTCTGAAATCACTGCAGATCCAATCCCAACGGTTGTTACTATTGCAAACGTGCCAACTTATGGGTTACCTCTAGGCTTTTTACCTCTACCAAGAGTCACTCAGCAGACAGTTTCCCTAGGGGGAGAATGTCCTCAGGCAATTCCTACATATACTCCAGCTGCTGTACAGATTCAGGCACGCCCTGTGTTCCACAATCCTCCACCCGTGTATGAAGGTCTTGATGGGTATGAAGAAGAGAGTGGGTTACATGACAAATTAAAAGAAAGTGTTGAGACTATAGGAAGAAAGGTCCGAGCAATGGAAGGGAACGATATCTTTGGTACTGACGCCAGAGATATGTGTCTAGTATCCGGATTGGTGATTCCACCCAAGTTTAAAGTTCCAAATTTCGATCAATATTCTGGGGCAACCTGTCCTCGCACACATCTAATCATGTATTATCGAAGAATGGTTGCGCACGTTGAAGACGACAAGTTAATGATTCACTGTTTCCAAGATAGTTTAAAAGGGGCTCCATCCAAGTGGTATTTAAGTTGGACCAATCGAGGATTCACAATTTCCAAGACCTGGTTGACGCTTTTATGAAGCACTATAAGTACAACATAGATATGGCCCCGGATAGAAGACAATTGTTAAGTATGTCACAGAAAAGTACTGAATCGTTTAAAGAGTACGCGCAACGGTGGAGAGAGACGGCATCTCAAGTGGAAGCTCCTCTGAATGAAAAAGAATTGATAGACTGGTTTGTTGACACAGTAAGACCAGAGTTTTATGAAAAAATGATCAGTAGTGTGTCTGCAAGTTTTTCTGATATCGTAGCCGTGGGAGTAAGAGTTGGGAATGAAGAACGGGAAGGTAGCCAGCAGTTCCAGTAACAACAATATCAAGAAGGTTAGTAGTGGTTTTCACAAAAAGAGAGAAGGTGAGACAAATGCAGTAATGGGAAGAAGGAATCGTATTTTGAGACCACCTTATCAGCATTACCAGCAGCCTCAACAAGGGTTTTTCCAGCAAGTTCAGCCAAATTATGCTCAGCAAAATCAGCAACAACGACCAGTATATCCGGTACAGTATGCCCAACAACAATATGTGGCAGTTGTAGCCCCAACATTTAACCATCCCGGCCCAAGTTATCAGTCAGGGCAGCCAGCGCCCGCATATCAACCAAATCAACAAGGGTATCAACGAGCGTCCAACGCTCCACCCTATCAACAAAACCATCAGCAGAGAGTTCAACAACCCAGACAGAATTATCAAAACTGGAGGCCAACCATAAAACCTTCACTTCCACAAATACCAATGACATACACAGAATTATACCCTTCTTTAGTTCACCAAGGATTGATAACAACAAGACCACTGAATCCAGATACAACATCTCCCCATTACAACCCAAATGCTCATTGTGCCTTTCACGAGGGTGCCGCTGGCCACGACCTAGAGGGGTGCTTTGCTTTGAAACATCTTGTGAGAGAGGTGATGGAGAAGAAAATCTTGTCTTTTGATGATGTACCACCAAATGTTAAGAGTAATCCACTACCAAATCATGGAGGGGTCAACGCAATAGAAGGTTCAGATGAGAAGATAGTTGATAATGTGACAAAGGTCAGAACGCCGTTGAGAACATTACACGAGAAGTTGTCAAAAGTAGGGTTGTTTCTAGTTGATTCTAGTGGGTGTGATGTGATACGAAAGGATATACAAAGATTGATGAATAAGGGGATATTGCAGGTATGTAGTCCAGTAAGGAAAGAAGAAGTTTCTGTGATTGAACCCGTTTTTGATCTGTCCAAGAGAAAAGAGAAAGTTCCAGTATTCAACAAAAGTGTGAAGCCTATCTTCAACAAAACTGCTATTGGTCAGCCTCGACCAATTGTGATCCAAAAACCAAGACCATTTCCTTATGATAACACGAGGGTCGTTCCGTGGAAATACAACGTGACCGTGATAGACCAAGAATCAAGAAGGGTTGTTCAGACAGATGATCAGATGGACGTAACAAACATTGCAGGCACTAGCAAAATGACCCGTAGTGGTCGGATCTATCAACCGAAAGTGGCAGTAGCTATTCCCAAAGAAGTTACTCCCGCCACAATAACCAAAGAAAGAAAAACTCCGAGCACAGAAGAAGGAAATGATGAGGAATTTTTTAGAATTATTCGAAGAAGTGATTACAAAGTGATAGATCAGCTTCATGAGATGCCATCAAAAATATCAATCTTGTCACTCTTGATAAATTCTCCGGCTCACAGGGAAACATTACAAAAAGTGTTGAGACAGGCCCATGTAACGAAAGATATTTCTCTCGGTCAGTTTGATTCGGTAGTGGCCAACATCACAGCATGCAACACGTTGAGTTTCAGTGATGCTGAATTATCGAAAGAAAGACGTAATCATAACCGTGCGCTGCACATCTCTATCAAATGCCAAGAAGACACTCTGGCCCGAGTATTGGTCGACACAGGATCCTCATTAAATGTAATACCCGCAAGGTCACTCGCCAGATTAGTATATGCAGGGGCAGAAATGAAGCTGACATCATTGATCGTAAAAGCTTTCGATGGTTCAAGAAGAACGGTTATTGGTGAGGTAGAGTTACCGATTTTGGTGGGACCCCATGAGTTCAACATTGTATTTCAAGTGATGGACATTAGTCCGGCTTACAGTTGTTTATTAGGACGTCCTTGGATCCATGAAGCTGGGGCAGTAACTTCCACCCTGCATCGGAGAATGAAGTTCGTGGTAAATGATAAACTGGTGATTGTACATGGTGAAGAAGAACTAATGGTTAGCAATCTGTCATCATTTCGGTACATTGAAGCAGATGAAGACGCACTAGAGACTTCGTTTCAGGCACTGGAAATAGCCAATGCAATGATATTAGAGGAAACGGTGGTGAAGAATGGTCCATCCTTTACATCCGCTCAGAGCGTCAAGTCGACACTGGAAGAAGGCATTCCTGCAGGTTGGGGAGAGATTATCTAAGTCAAACCAAAGATGGATCGCCAGGGGTTGGGTTACAAACCAACTCATGATGAAGCACCAACACATGACAAAGGGCGTCCGAAGACTATACAAGAAGTATTCATCAGCGGAGGTTTCCAAGTCAGTGCTATGGAAGAAGATTTTAAAGATGAAGACCTGGAGCAGTTAGTATATCATTGCAACACTGCCTTGAGCAACTGGAAAGCTATTGAGATTCCTTTGGTTTTTCCTGAGTCAAAGTAATTTGTTTGTCTTTCTTTTCTTGTTTTGTTTTAAATCTCCATAGCCATGCCCAAGTCTATAGGAATGTTTTGTAAGGGCCCCATGCTTTCAAAGATATAAATGAGAAAATGAACTATTTTGTTAAATTCTTCATTTTCTTTACTGTTTTTTCGCTTTCACTTTAAAAGAAAATGGCAATTTTATAAAACCAAAGTAATTTTCTCTTTCTGTGTATGCTGCATTTATCTTTGTGTGTTTTAATAAAATTAAGCCATTCCCACCTGCAGCAATGTTCAAAACCCCATTGAATCCTGTGACCATGCATTTCCTCCTGACCTTGATTCACCAATTTACCAAGCTGAAGACGAGGACGAAGACTTTGAAATTCTTGATGAACTGGTAAGATTGGCCCAAAATGAGGATGCAGAGCTTCAACCCTATAAAGAACAGGTAGAAGTTATCAACCTCGGCACTGAAGAAGATAAGAAAGAGGTCAAGATTGGGACAAGTCTGGGGGTAGAGATCAAGCAGCAGTTAGAAGAGCTCCTGAAAGAATATGTTGATGTGTTTGCTTGGTCATATCAAGATATGCCAGGTTTAGACACTGATATAGTGGTCCACAAGTTACCGCTCCGGCCCGAATGTCCGCCAATTAAGCAAAAGCTTTGAAGAACCAGACCCGACATGGCTCTTAAAATTCGGGATGAGGTGAAAAAGCAGATAGACGCGGGTTTCCTGGCAGTCTCCAAATACCCTGAGTGGGTGGCTAACATTTTTCCTGTTCCGAAGAAAGATGGCAAGGTTAGGATGTGTGTGGATTACCGAGATCTGAATAGAGCCATCCTGAAGGATGACTTTCCGTTGCCATATATTGACACCCTGGTAGACAATACAGCCCGTTTCGAAGTATTCTTTTTTATGGATGGTTTCTCCGGTTATAACCAAATCAAAGATGGACCCAAATGATATGGAAAAAACTACATTCATCACTCCCTGGGGAACCTATTGCTACAAAGTCATGCCGTTTGGTTTGAAAAATGCTGGTGCTACCTATCAAAGGGCTATGGTCACTTTATTTCATGATATGATGCACAAAGAGATTGAGGTATATGTTGATGATATAATTGCCAAATCTCAGAGTGAAGAAGATCACTTGGAACACCTTTTGAAGTTGTTTAAAAGACTCAGGAAATATCAGTTGAGGTTGAACCCGTCCAAATGTACTTTTGGGGTGAGATAGGGAAAATTACTTGGTTTTATTGTTAGTCATCGAGGGATTGAGGTGGACCCAGATAAAGTTCGTGTTATTCAAGACATGCCAGCTCCACAAACTGAAAAGCAAGTCAGAGGTTTCCTCAGAAGATTGAATTACATATCCCGGTTTATTTCAAATATGACTCCAACTTGTGAACCCATTTTCAAGCTGCTGCGCAAAGATCAGCCGGTTATTTGGAAGTCAAACTGTCAGCAAGCCTTTGACAAAATTAAGAGCTATCTGCAAAAACCTCCAATTTTGATACCTCCTGTTCCAGGAAGACCGTTATTCATGTACCTTACTGTTCTCGAAAATTCAATGGGATGTGTGTTGGGGCAGCAAGATGAAGTTGGGCGGAAAGAAAATGCCATTTATTATCTGAGTAAGAAATTCACTGACTGTGAAGGCCGTTATTCCCTCCTTGAGAAGACTTGTTGTGCTTTGGCTTGGGCTGCCAAGCGTCTGCGGCAGTATATGATTTGTCACACTACTTTATTGATTTCAAAAATGGACCCAATAAAGTATATCTTTGAAAAGCCTGCTCAGACTGGAAGGCTCGCACGTTGGCACATGTTGTTATCAGAATATGACATTCAATATATAACCCAAAAGTCTATCAAAGGCAGTGTTTTGTCAGATTACCTTGCGGATCAACCAGTCGAAGATGACGAGTCCCTCAAAATAGATTTCCCTGATGAAGATATCATGTTGATAAAATATTGTGAAAAGCCTGGTCCTGATGAAGGTCCACAACCGGGTCCTCGGTGGAAAATGATGTTCGATGGTTCCTCCAACTACAGTGGGCATGGTGTGGGTGATGTTCTGATGAATCCTGAAGGTGGTTACACTCCGTTTATAGCCAGATTGGACTTTGAATGTACCAATAATATTGCAGAGTATGAAGCGTGTATCCTTGGCCTCGAGGCAGCCATTGATCTCAGAATCAAATTCCTAGAAGTAAGCGGAGATTCAGCCTTGGTCATTTATCCAGTTACCGGTGAATGGGAAACTAGACATGAGAACTTGATCCCGTACAAAGACTATATTGTTGAAATGATTGAATGCTTTGATGAGATCACCTTCAAACATGTTCCCAGATCTGAAAATCATATTGTTGATGCTCTGGCCATGCTAGCCTCTATGTGGAAAGTCAAAGACGTTAATGATGCTACCTTCATCCGAATTGAGCGAAAAACTGAGCCCGCATACTGTCAGATGGTTGAAGAAGAGACTGATGATAAGCCATGGTATTATGATATAAAGAATTTTTTGTTAAGGCAAGAATATCCGGAAGATGCTTCTTCACTTGATAAGAAGACTTTGAGAAGACTGGCATCTAAGTTTTTTCTCAGCAACGATGTGCTTTACAAAAGAAACCATGATATGGTCTTACTCAGATGTGTTGACAAACGGGAAGCAGATTTATTGATGAAAGATGTCCATGAAGGAGTTTTCGGTACTCATACAAATGGATATGCAATGGCCAAGAAGATTTTGAGGGCTGGTTATTATTGGTTGACTTTAGAGAATGACTGTATTCAATTCTCCAGAAAGTGTCATAAATGTCAAATCTACGCAGACAAGATGCATGTGCCGCCAACATTGCTGAATGTGTTGTCATCGCCATGGCCTTTCTCTATGTGGGGAATTGATATGATTGGGGCAATCGAGCCAAAAGCCTCTAATGGGCACCGATTCATCCTGGTTGCTATTGATTATTTCACCAAATGGGTTGAAGTCGCATCGTACACCAACGTGACTCGACAAGTAGTAGCCCGTTTCATCAAAAAGGAGATTATCTGTCGGTATGGGATTCCGAATCGGATCATAACAGACAACGACACCAAATTAAACAACAAAGTCATGAAAGAACTATGTGACGAATTCAAAATAGGACACCACAATTCTTCTCCCTACCGTCCCAAAATGAATGGAGCTGTCGAAGCTGCAAACAAAAACATTAAGAAAATTTTGCAGAAAATGGTGAAAACTTATAAAGATTGGCATGAGATGCTGCCCTTTGCTTTGCATGGATATAGAACATCCGTTCGCACTTCGACAGGGGCAACCCCTTTCTCTTTAGTATATGGAATGGATGTAGTACTTCCAATCGAGGTCGAGATACCTTCATTAAGGGTCATAATGGAAGCTAAACTCAAAGAAGCAGAATGGGTCAGAGAAAGGTTTGATCAGTTGAATCTTATCGACGAGGAGCGCATGTCTGCAATGTGTCATGGCCAATTGTATCAGAAAAAGATTTAAAGAGCTTTTGACAAGAAGGTCCGTGTCCGGGAATTCCGAGAAGGGGAGCTTGTACTAAAGAAAATCTTACCAGTTCATAAGGACGCCCGAGGGAAGTGGATGCCTAATTATGATGGCCCGTTTGTTGTAAAGACAGTATTCTTAGGAGGCTCGCTAATTCTCACAACTATGGACGGGGAGCAGCTTACTCACCCGGTAAATTCTGATGCAGTCCGAAAATATTACGCCTAAAAAAAAAGGGAACCCGATAAGTCAAAACTCGCAAGAGCGGCTTATGCAAACGTTAGGGTAAAGAGAAGAAAAAAGAAAAAGAGAGAAAAAAGAAAAATTGAAAGCTCGCTAAGTTGAAAACCTGAAAGGGCGGCTTAGGCAAAAATGAGCGTCCCGGTGGATTGAAAACCCGAAAGGGCGATCCAGGCAAAAGTTAGGGACAAAGGCGTTTCACTACATCAGAAGGTTGTCACCATTACGAAAGAAGATTAACTTCCAACAAGATCTTGTCAGAAGCGAGGATTTGGGGAGTTTTTAGTCTTTAGGAATGGATGGTTATAGGATTCAATGTAACCTTTCCACGGTTGCCATTTTTCACTTGTAAAATTCTATGGAATTTTGTCATTTGCAAGATTTCGTTCTTGAATAAAATCAGTTTTTGAGTCATTCTTTTGTTGCAATCTACCATTTCTCTTTATCACCTTTGTTATGCAAAATATTGTTTATTGATCAAATGATAATTTTGAAAGTGTAAAGATCGGATCTTTAAAATGCTAAACCTAAAAAGGTTAACAAAAACAAATGCTTTCACTCATGAAAAGGTTCGACGAAAATCATGCTTCCCCGATGTCTCAAGGTGGCAGGAGCTTTGATACGCAACTGCATCGCTCCCCAATTGAAGTAATAAACAATTTTGTTCATCTGGTTCTCCTTTGGTCATGTGTGGTTACCAAGGCGGAAAGGCCGTCTCGTGGGTTTTCTTGAAAGAGGTGGAAGACTCATCCCCAACAGAGGATTTTCAGAGCAGTTATTTGTAATTGCTTTGTCATCTCGGGCTAGCTTAGTTAAGTTTTGTCCCCAGTAGAATCGGGTTTATTTCCCAACACCCTTCATCCTGGATTCAGTGTGATTCTCTCTTTTCCCCAGTGTTGTGGTGTCCGTTTGATTTCCCTATCCGAAGGCCTAGTTGTCACTAGCAACCCCTGTATAGTCCAGTCGTAACTGGCATTATATGGTTACCTTGTGGACGTCACCATAGTCCCTGTGAAGTCCAGTCGTAACTGGCACTGCTTTAAATCCATTTGTTATGTGTATCATTTTTGGTCGTCACCAATTCCCTGTAAGGTCCAGTCGTAACTGGCACTCTTACCCAATTATTATTAGTGTCTTGTGGTTGTCACTGCACTCCCCGTGAAAATCTAGTCGTAACTGGTATTGTTTCGGATCCAATCGTCATTGGTATTCTTTTGGTCGTCACCATACTACCTTTAAAGTCCAATCGTAACTGGCACCTCTTTAAATCCAATCGTCATTGGTATTCTTTTGGTCGTCACCATATTTTCCTTTCAACCAGTCGTAACTGGCGTTGACATAACTCCACTTGTTATTACCTTTGGTTCGGTTGATACCAACCTTTCCCTCTGAAGTCTAGTCGTCACTAGAAAATCCCCTGTGAAATCTAGTTGTTACTAATTGATTTCCGTTTAAGTCCAGTCGTAACTGGCAGATGTTCGAAACCCAATTGTCATTGGTATCTTGTTGGTCGTTACCAACCTTCCCCATGAAAGTCCAGTCGTAACTGGCATTGCTTGAAATCCAATTATCATTGGTACCCTGACTTGGTCATTACCAACCTCCGAAGTCCAGTCATTACTGGCATTGCTTGAAATTTGGTCGTCACCAACTTCCCCAGTCGAAGTCCTGTATTACCGATTGGATTTGAAATTTCATTTGTTGATTATCTCAGGTTGGTCGTTATTATTACCTCCAGGAAGTCTAGTGGTTACTAGCACTGCCTAGGCCACCTGTTTAAAACTGGGTGACATCATTATCCCCAGTGAAACCTTTCCCCCAGACAAGTCTCGGAGATCTAGTCGTCACTAGTATCCCCAATATGTTTTGTCTTTGTTTCTAGTCCATTCCTGAAGATCCCGTTTGAACTCTTCACTATAGGAAGTTCCTCATCTGATCATCTCCAGTGAGGTTCGGGTTTTAATTCCCCCAGTAAAAGGTCGCTCGTGTCCCTGGTGGCAGTCTACCTTGTTCCCCGGTGAAGTGTTTGCTTTTCCCAATAAGATTGGCATCTTCGTTAGACCTTGTGCACCCTCATTTTTCTCCTCGTTATCACTAGTCATGTTTGAACTATTGATTGTTATACCTCGGTATTCCCCAGTGTCGGATCCACAATGCCAGGTCCCCGCGATTAGTTACTCGTTGTTTTGTTTTTCTGTCTTCTGCATATATCTTGCATCCAAGCATCATAAAGCATCATTTAGAATTCATGACATACCATGACCTGTCCTTTTGCATATCATCGGATCTAAGGGACAAAATTTTCGGTTTTCTATATTTAAATACCTTTCACTACGATTCTACGAGGATCATTATCCCTCATTTCCATCTAGTGAAGATATTTAAATAGGGGCAACTGTTGCACCCCAAATTTTGACCCCTTAGATTCTCATTATCATTTTAGGAGCAAGCAATCAAACAAAAGGTTCCTGTAGAGTACTACAGATATTTAGGGTGCTAACACCTTCCCTAGGTATAACCAACCCCCGATTCCCGAATCTCTAAAGCGTTGTCGTTACATCGCGAAAAAGGTTTTTCTCTCTTTAGACCTTTCCTTTGGATAAAATAAAGCCTGGTTGTAAAAGAATTAAAGGTTCAAGTTAATTTAATAGCTTGATATCCAATTTTCACCGCAACATCCTTATATAAGGGAGGTCACACATGTCACTCTGGGGACGCCACCTCATTTTCCACTCACCCTCTCTCTCTCTCTCAGAGCTTGCCAACACATTTCTGCATGTCCCCACTCGCATGCCACGCGTCCCACTATCCCTTCCCCCTCTGCATGCAGAGCGCCACGTAGCGCCACCCACCTCCTCACCGGCCGGCATGCATGCCCCGGAGGTCCTCGCCAGAACCACCCTAACGATCACCGGTAACCGTTCCTCTCGCCGGAAACTGCATTTCTTTGCCGGAAAACTGCAAAACGCCACAAAACTTCATCAATTCCACCGTGTTCGTCTGAACCTTCAACCGTCTTCATCCAGATTTGTCCAGAAACCGATGAAGCTTCATCAATATTCATCCTAGTTCTTCGTACTTTTCCAGAAATGATCACAAGATCTTCATTGTTCATCCTGATTCATCAACTGTTCATCGTGACTTCATGTTCATATGCCTTTTTTCAGAAGATTCAAGAACACCATCGTGTTCTTCGCTTCTTTTCCCTAGTTCATCAAGAAATTCCCAGATCCATCAACATTCATGATCGTTGCAAGATATTCATCAAGATCTTCGTCAACATATAACGTTCTTTCCAGATTCTTCATCCAGTTTTCGCCAATGTTCATCAATACCTTCATCATGTTCATCCATCGGTTCTTGCACGTTTCCAGAAATTGTTCAAGAGGCTCATCATCTTCATTCATCAATATTTTCCAGAAGCCTTCACTAAATCTTTAAGAACCGTCATCCTCTTCCATCTGTGATCTTCATCAAGATTTAACAAGAGCGAACCACGATCCACCACCGGCAACATGCATCCATTCTCCAAATCTTCACAAACAACCACGATCTACACAAATCTCTGAATGTAGCAACTTGTTTTTGAGTTTTGTTTGTTTGATATCGGAATTTACAGGTTCATTTTGTTTGGCTTGACGGAGGAGATGAGAGGGAAGAAGACGTTGAGAGGGGGAGACGAAGAAACAGCGACGGAAGGGAGAATTAGGGTTTCTGTTGGAATGGGACAGAGGAAAGAGTGAACGAATTGTTTGGACTGGGTGATTAGGCCTTGGGCCCAATTGTTTCAATTTATGATCCATACCACACGTTCCCCAGTGCACCCCCCTGCTGAAGCCCCTTGTTGGAGTTGTTTTGATTGGGCTGGGCCCAACGAGTTGCTGCAATTGCACACCCAATTTCCCCAGCGCACCCCCCATGGCCACTGGTTTTTCTTTTTTATTTTCTGGATTTTTTGTATTGTGGGCTTAAAGCCCAGTAGTGGGTTTTTTTTTACTGCATTCCCCTTTTTTGCAGGCTGTACCCCCCTTCCCTTTATTTTTTTTTTCAATTTCTCTTGTATTGGATGATTGATTGTAATAATGGTAGTTTTTGTTTTTTCTATTTTCTTTAGGGATTATTTTCATAGTTTAGAATATTATGCATTTTTTTTGTAGAATTTATATTCTATTATTTTTTATAGGATATATAGATATTAGTATAAGATTTTTTCTATTTTCTTTATAGAATATTATAGTACTTTAGGATAGAATTTCCACACTATTTTTCTATCATGCCATTTACCTATATTTTTCTTTAGAATATTTTCTAGTAGAAGTTAATTGCTAATTTTAGGGGTAGAATTTATTCTCATTTGTTAGTGATTTTCTCTCCTCATTTCTTTTCTATCCGATTTTACCTTCGATTTTATTTTTGGCTGGCCGTGTGACATGATTCAATTGGAGAATGATTTTCGATATCATTTCTCTATCTTGTCTTTGACACGGATATCAATACGCTACCTCTTAGAGTTCGATTTCTCGTATAAGTCAAACCATGATGGTCTAAGCGTTACATTGGTCCTGATTCGAGCGTCCTCATCAAGGATTCAGATAGGAGAAGATTGGAATGGAGCTTGCGCACATGTCGAGAGCCAACAGAGCCGCTTCATTCGTCATCATCTTTCATCTTCAAGTCTTCGTGCAACCGTCGAGTGTTGTGAGCTGTATCGTTAGATATGTAGGAAATGACTGTTGAGGAGTTTCTTCTCAATCGTCTAGGGTGTTTAGTGTGGTACCCCTTGGGTGACATACGACGCATTCGCTCCTACGCCTTAGGGTCTTGCGTGTGTGTCCCGAGTTCCTTCCCGTTTAGGCGTAGGCCTGCTTCCTCTTTGTTCTCACCCCCGTGCGATCGAAACCCTTCTCTCTCGCATTCAGGCGATTGAGACCTCTTCTCTTGCCCCTGTGCAATCGAGACTCGTTTTCCCGTCAAACTACGTTTGCTCTGATCTCTCGTGCCAGACGAGAGTACGTAGGCATAGGATGCGATATCCTAGCGAGCTCCCTTTTTCTCTTTCCCCCGTTTGCTGTAGTTAGCTGAGCTACAGCTGCTCTGATTTCTCGTACCAGACGAGAATATGTAGGCATAGGATGCGATATCCTAGCGAGTACACTAACGACTAACTTCTCTATTCTCTTGCTGCCGTGCGATTGAGACTTTCCCGTTAACGACTGATTATTTCCTTTCTCTTGCCCAAGCGCAATTGATACCAGACCATAGTTCTAGAACCCGTAGGTTCCCATACCTTTAAGCCCGACATACTACGTCCGTTCTACCGCAAACAGGTAACGCCTAAGTCTCCGTCGAGCGAGCAGCATACACCTAACTGCTAGAGTGCGTACGCTAGTATCGTCAATCCTTTCTCTCACCCCTGTGTGATCGAGAACACCCCGAACTACGTAAGCTCTGATCTTTCACGCCGTGTGGAAGTACGTAGGCACGAGATGCGATATCTCAGCGAGCAAAATTCCCCCGTAGTTTCCCGAACTATGTTGACTCTGACTTTCCCATTGCACGAGGGAATACGTAGGCATAGAGCGCAATGCTCTATCGAGTCAGTTTCATTCTGTTTAGCCGTACAAGCCGTAGATAGATTGTTTTTCACCCGTAGACAAACCAACAAGAGCGAATCCCATCGAGTACGATGGATGTGAGGGGTGCTAATACCTTCCCCTTGCGTAACCGACTCCCGAACCCAGACAATGGTTGCGACGACCTTGTCTTATACCTTCCCGTCAGGTTTTTCTGATCGTTTCCTTTCCCGTTTTGAGGGATAAATAACGAAAGGTGACGACTCTTCTGTTTTACCGGCACCTAATTTTCGCAGTAGCGACACCATGTATTTTAAAGCAAGAGGCAGAACTGAAATATTCATAACAGAATGATAAATAACACCAAGATATGATAACCTAGTTTGGTGTGCAACAACACCTACATATGGGGGCTACCAAGCTAGGAATGAATTCACTATAAGTAGTATTAATTATAAGCTAAATAACCTCCGGTTTACAACTTATCACTTAATCACTACATGTGCTTAATTTCTACCTAAGACTCTCCTAGGTATGAGACCCTTCTCAATTCCATTTCAATCACAACAGTGACAGAAATTACAACTTAATGCAAATAGTCTAGCTCTAGTATCAACACGATACAAGAGAGGCTCACAAAAATACACAAACCCTAAAATCACTAAGAAACAATGTGTTTTCCACACTTTGATTAGGTTAAATCCATCCTATTTATATCCATAAACTAGACTGGATTTGGGCTTCAAAAACACAGCAATTCTGTTACACAGAATCAACAACATATTCTACTAAAGAATAATTTCTTCAATCTAAAGTTTCCTAAATTTGTCTTCCTAGCATAATAGATAACGTGAAACTTTTTATCTTTACATTGTCCTAAAACAACGCCTACTTCATAATCAAATGCGTCGCACATAATCTCAAAGGGCTCATTCCAATCAGGAGGTTGCATGATGGATGCAGAGACCAGTGTGTTATTTAATAATTGAAAAGATTCAAGCATCGTTCATCAAAAATAAATTATACATTCTTCATCTATAAACTAGTTAGGGGTTTGGTTATATTTTATAAGTCCTTTATGAATCATCGATAGAAACTACCATGTCCTAGAAAACTTTGGACCTCTCTCACAGTCTTAAGAGGTTGCAAATTTTCGGTTACCTCAATTTTTCTCTATCAACCTCGATACCTCTATGAAAGCTCCAAGGGTCTGACTAAATTTTGGTAAAACATTTTTGGAGAAATCTGCCCAGACCAAAGATGTCAAATGAAATGTCTCATCATGAAGACTCGACATCATGATGGACTCAATAGGTTTTGTTTTTAAATCTATTCCAATTATTCAAGGCACAGTTAGCAGTGGATCAAGGAAAGAAGATGTGAAGCCCAAGACTGCATAAGATTATAAAAGGAAGACCTAGACCTAGGGAAAGATGACTGAACCTCTTGTAACACTTTTGTAAAGGGAGATAAGGGTTTATGGTTTTGAGAGTCGTAGGTTTTCTTGTGTTTTAAGTCTTCCTTTGTATTGGTTTGATACATTGTGGCAGACATATATGTCTATCCAGATTTAGAAACATGGAGGTAATGAATCGTGTATTGTTCTTGGATGAAGCTTTGAAGCAAATTCAAGTAGATTGTTAGTCAAGGTTGCTTGGATGAACTTTGTAGTGAAAGAGGTGTCTTTCAAGTAGGATGATATAGTTATTGTGACTATAACTGTTAGATATCACATGTTGTGATTAAGAGAGTGAGATGAGTTTCTCTTATAAATTAGATGTGACTTCTAATGATAAAGTGTTCATTGGGCAGTGATAGGTAAACCAGAGGTTGTTTACTGTAAACTATAGGTTGTTTAGATAAAACTGTACTACTGATAATGGATTCTTCTTCTTGGCTTGGTAGCCCCCAGATGTAGGTGATTTGCACCGAACTAGGTTAACATATCTTGCATTATTTATCATTCTGCAAATTTACAGTTCAATATTTGGTTTTTTTTATTAACATGTTGAAACATATGTCATGATTATGTTGTTGATATTCAGAGTGTCAACTTGTTTATTCTGTCCTTGTTTTAAAGTTATACAGAGAACAATGTCATGACATGTTGTTAGGACATATGCAATATGCATGCTAGAATTTTAATTAGTATCATAGCAAGCTTCTTGTCAGTTTTTGATGAGATCTTAGGAGATGCTTTCTGGTTCGTTAAACAAGGTGTGTGTTTGTGCGATAAAACCTTTCACTCTGATGTTTTCAAAGGTATTGGGTATCTAGAATGATTGGTAATGGATCGAGGATGACAACGACTGGTTGGTCGTTTTTGCTTCTATGAAGATGTTTTTGCTATTGTTGGTATTGAGGTTCCTTTCTGTATGGTGTCTACTAAGATATCTTGACATCTCGACTGGAGCCTGTTGAAGATGTGTTATTGTTCCGCTACATGTGTTTTTTATGAAAGGACCTTGGTAAATCTAAATTGAAAACTATGTTTATCCTCTGGTTGTCATGAAGGTGTCAACATCTACAGAAGTTCTAGTTGTTTCAGTTGGGAGTAATGGAATGGAGAGAGTTATTTTTTGGTGTTCACTTTTGATGTCTTGGTACTTGGAAGTTTGGTTCCTTCAGGTATCTTGAAGTCTTTTTGGAGGAAATATGGGTGGAGTTCTAGGGTATCAAGTTCATGGTTTATGAAGTTGGTAATATACCCTTATCATAACAAAGCTGTCAAAGACATTTGAGATTTTTTTTCTCAAGTTAAAGGCTTCTCTGTTATGTCTCTGGAGTTCTCTAGTTGTTCTTCTAGATCAAGGATGCTTTATGAGGTTCTACAATTTGAATAAACTGGAGGTGATTTATTTTCACCATCCGTGTGTTGCAAAGACTTCACCAACAAGAGAAAGTCATAGGCATGATGAGTTAAGGGTGTCAACCTTGATGTTTCAACATCAAAGATACTTGCACTAAAGAATATTGTTGGTTTTGTTGAAGTGTAAATATTTGTCAGATTGTCTTCTCTACAAGATGTGTGGTTTGCTGAACTAGGATTTAAGACCAATTGTTATTTGTGGAATGCACAAGTACTTAATTGGTTATCCTTGAAGCTTAAGATTGCTGAAGTTCATATGGCTCATCAAGAAGTGCAACATTTCTCATTGCAACAGCTCAAGGACTAACATCAGGTGGATGATTCAAGTTAGTCTTCTAGAAGAAGGATTTCTTATAAGGATTTAATATTCATTGCTATTTGTGTTTCTCACAAGTATTTAATGGATTATCCTTAGTTGATGATCAAGGTGCCTCATCGGTTGTTGCATCATCAATGCTCAAGTATCTGATCCTTGGATCAGTTTGAACTACTTCAAGGATCTAATGATCAAACAATTGTTGAAACATCGTATCAGCATCATGTGGTATAGTTCTAGACACATGTAAAGGAGTCTCTAAAGATTCAGGTCTTCTTCAAGGATCTTAAAGTACATGTGAAGAAGGAGCCATCATCTACTTGGGTCAGTTTATTTCTAATCTAGGTGTGTAGAAGTGCAAATATTGGGAGTATTACATCTCTGGCATCTTGATGATTTCTCTCTTTAAAGAAACCTGGATCTCTTGTAGCTGATTGACTACTCTTTCCTAAAGAATCAGGCTTTGGCATGTTTAGTTCTTCTGAGGATGAGTTCTTGTAGCTGATGCTCTTCAAGGTATCTGGTCTTAAGAATGGTTGTGGACCATTAACACAGGATGGAGGTTTTCTACTCAAACTTGATATGTTAATCAAGTCAATGAGAGCATGGAACTATTGTTATGGAGAAATGGAGAAGCTTGTCAAGATGGTATGTCCGAAGGAGAGTTGATCAAGTCTGTATCAAACAAACTTAAGCTCATCTACTAGAAGTTATGACATTGGTGTCAAAATCAGATGTTTTGACATCAGGGTTATCATCAGAATGTTTTCTCGGTGGGATTTGGTTATAATGGTGGTATATCATCTTGATAGAAGTTGACCTTCTCAGATGTGATTGGAAGGGATGCTTCAAAAGCCTATGCAGTGTATGGGAATTGCAGAATTTAGTAGAGGCCATATTTCATAGTCACTTGGATCCGTGATGTTCTTGGAACAACTTACCTTTGTTGAGAAGAGTAGTTGTTTTCATACTAAATGAGGAGCAGGTTCTGATCTCGGCATGCTAATCATTGAAGGGATCTTCACTTTGGGAGCTTACTATGGTAAGAGCATGGGAGTTTATTTCTCTCTATTGGTGTCTGGAGTTCTTGATCATCAAGATGGTATAAATATGTTCTCCGAAGATCTTCAGTTTGATTACTATGCAGATAGTCCATCTAGTTGTTATTGTATTAAGAACCATAGTGTATGGTGTCTGTGATATGATCAGGATGTCCTAAATGATGTTAGAACATCATCATGTTTTCTGAACTTGGAATTCGGATTGTGGAAGCTGATATTCACCAGTTGAATCAGAAGTGTTCTAACTTATCATACTGGAGAATGATGAGGTGAATACTGTCTTGGATTATGGGGTGTCTATCAGGCTCTCTGACTCATACTTAGGTCAGAATGCTTGTGGAGAAGTGGTTTCTTTTGCTGCACGTAATTCTAGAAAGTAGTGGATCAATTTGGTGCTTGTGAAGTAAGTAAGCTGAAGATTTCTGGAGCATGTATCTGATGTCCTTCTAGTGTGAATGACATTTGGGATAACTAACAAACTAAGAGGCTCTATATGTCTCTTTGAGGAATGTGATGCATTCCATGTTCGTTTGGATTTTTTCTCGAGGAACATGGATATCTATGGCTGTAAGATTCAACGTGGATTTGTGCAGGGTAATGGATGGGTTCAGAAAGAGAGGGATCAATGGTGATTTTGGTCCCAATCCAAGAGTTTGTTAGTTATAGTACAAGGATGGTAATCCTGGTACTGTCTCACTGTATGAGCATGAAGTTGTTTATGAGATATCATATGGTGATTTTGGGTGTTTCTTACTGGAAGGAGCATCTTTTATAAAAGATAGGGGGAGAGCTTCTGTCTGATGGGTGTACTATTATGGTACACAAATTTCTTGTGGAGCAAGCAGTAAGTGAATGCGTTCAATAGGTATGTTGAACAAGGAGTGAGCTCTTGAAGACATCAAGATGAGTCTTATGTTTTCGATTCATGTTAAGGTATTCTTTTGGAAAAGGAGAATTGGTTATTATTGATAGGGGGAGTTATACTTCTATCTAGGATTTGTTGCTGCAGTAATGCAATTGTTTATTAAGATTGTTTGTGGTTTCAAGCAGCTTGTGATTATGTTCCTCTAGTGAGGGTGTAAATGTCATACAAGATGTCGTGACATTGTGTTATTGTTATAGTTCCGGGTGGACTTGACAGGTTGATTTTGGTTCTACCTTTGGGATGTCAATGAATTGAATCAGGGTTGTATAAGCTTCTTGGGAGTGTTCTGAGAATTAATGCTTATGTCTGAGAGAATTCATTGTAGATTGAAGTCAATATCAATGGTAGTTTTCTGTTGAAATTATCATGATCAAATCTATTAGTTGTGGATTAAAAGAGTTTATTTAGAGCTAAGTGAAAAATATTGTCATTACCTGTTTAAATCGGTTTGTGTGTGCTAAATATAACAAAGCCGCAAGGTCTTGGTCAATATATATTACTGACAAAGTCTGATAGAGAGTCAGAACATCGTTTAGAAACGGTTTTAGCTAAATACAATCAAAGGGACGATGGTATCAAGTACATGTCAAAAAGGCGTGCTCTTGACTACACAAGATCACTTATTGGAACCTTTACTCTCAGTAGCAACAGTCTAAAGTGTGTTGAATGATTCTCATTAAGTTGGAATCTTTCAAAACTAACTTGGTTAGTGGTCATTATTGCATTCATTTACTAGTATCTTGTCTCTTCCGACGAATCGTTACTTCCTAAGAGCCGTCATCGGTATTTAAGGAGGTTCCTACTACTTGAGGTTCAGGACATATTCCTTGTTGTGCTGAGAGCCAATGGGATTTATTCGTGTTTGGGTAAGTACGGTCTGGGTATGGGTCTGTATTGGTCATTTTTACTAACTTTTAGCTAAAAAGGGGGAGAATGGTTGCATGTTGCTACTTTCTGTTGTGAGTTGTGTGTGAGCATTCTGGTTACTGTTGGTTCGCAAAAATGTCTCAAAGGATGTTCCAACATTATGGGTTCTAACATCCTGGGATTTTGTTTTGTGATCAGAGTTATGAAGCAAGTTGTGTTTTGTGATCTGAGTTACACATTTTGTGCACTCTGTATCACGGGGTGAATAAGAAGAGTGTCTAGAAATTATCTTCTCCCTCTTAGAAATTATTTTCTCCCTCGATACTAACTTCAGGAGTTCCCACTGCATGCACCATCGATCTGAATAGGTTTTAGCCAAAATTTGTCAAAAGGGGGAGATTGAAAGCTCCAAGGATTTGACTAAATTTTGGTAAAACATTTTTGAAGAAATCTGCCCAGACCAGAGATGTCAAATGAAATGTCCCAGCATGAAGACTCGACATCATGACTGACCCAACAGGTTTTTAAAAAAAATTCTGTTCCAAGATTCAAGGCGCGGTTAGCAGTGGATCAAGGAAAGAAGATTTCAAGCCCAAGAGTGTAGAAGATTATAAAAGGAAGACCTAGACCTAGGGAAAGATGAGTGAACCTCTTGTAACACTTTTGTAAAGGGAAATAAGGGTTTAGGGTTTTGAGAGTCGTAGGTTTTCTTGTGTTTTAAGTCTCTCTTTATATCGGTTTGATACATTATGGTAGACATAGATGTCTATGTAGATTTAGAAACCTGGAGGTAATGAATCGTGTATTGTTCTTGGATGAAGCTTTGAAGCAAATTCAAGTAGATTGTTAGTCAAGGTTGCTTGGCTGAACTTTGTATTGAAAGAGGTGTCTTTCAAGTAAGATGATACAGTTATTGTGACTATAACTGTTAGATATCACAAGTTGTGATTAAGGGAGTGATATGGGTTTCTCTTATCAATTAGATGTGACTTCTAATGATAAAAATTTTATTGGGCAGTGATAGGTAAACTGGAGGTTGTTTACCGTAAAGTAGAAGTTGGTTACATAAAACTGTACTACTGATAATGGATTCTTCTTCTTGGCTTGGTAGCCCCCAGATGTAGGTGATTTGCACCGAACTAGGTTAACATATCTTGCATTATTTATAATTCTGCAAATTTACAGTTCAGTATTTGTTTTTTATTAACATGTTGTAATATATGTTGAAACATATGTTGCTGATATTCAGAGTATCAATTTGTTTATTCTGCCTTTGTTTTAAAGTTATGCAGAGAACAATGTTGTGACATGTTGTTAGGACATCTACAATATACTTCCCAGAATTTCACTCTAGCAAACATTGAGTGTCCGAGAACAATGCCTTCTTTAACCATGAAGTGACACTTCTCCTAGTTCAATACAAGGTTTACCTTAACATATCTTTGTAGAATCTTATATAGATTTACAAAACAAATACTGAAAATCGACACACACACACACACACACACACATAGAAGTGATCCATAAATACTTCCATTATATCCTCGATAAAATTAACAAAGATTACCAGCATGCATCATTGAAAAGTGGCAGGGGCATTATATAGCCCGAATGACATTCTCCTATAAGCGAAAGTATAATAAGGGCATGTAAGGGTAGTGTCGCATCGCTGCGAAGAGGGGCCGGCAAGGATAGAAGAGTCGCCACCGCTTTTTATTTATCCCAAAGAGAGGGAAAGGAAACAATCAGAGAAAACCTATAAAAAAGTGAAAAGACAGGTCATCACAACCAAATCTCGGGTTCGGGAGTCGGTTACGCAAGGGGAAGGTATGAGCACCCCTCACGTCCGTTGTACTCAACGGGATCCATGCTTGTTGTCTAAATATATGGGTGAAAAACAAACTATCTACAGCTGCTGCTAAAATGGAAAGAACTGACTCGATAGAGCATTGCCGCGCTATGCCTACATATTCCCTCGTGCAATGGGACAGTCAGAGTCAACATAGTTCGGGAAACTACGGGGGAAGGTTGATTGCCAAGACATCGCCGTCTTGTGCCTACGTATCCTCATCTGGTATGAGAAATCAGAGAAAACGCAGTTCAGGCTAACTACGGGAAAACGGGGAGTTCTCGATCACACGAGGGCGAGAGAAAAGGTAGACGATACTAGCGCACGCATTCTAGCAGTTAGGTGTATTGCTGCTCGACCATTGAAGACTTAGGCATTACCTATTTACGGCAGAACGGACGTAGCATGTCATGGGTTAAAAGGTACGGGGAACCTAAAGGTGGGAAAGAAATAAAAGTGCTCGCCAGGATCATCGCAATCCCGTGCCTACGTATTCTCAACGGGTAGAGAAATCAGAGCAGCCGTAGTTCGACTAACTATGGGAAAATAGTCTCGATCGCACGGGGGCGATAGAAAAGGGAGTCTCGATCGCAAGGATGCGAGAGAAAGGAATCCTAGGCTTGGAATGCCTAAACGAAAGGGAACCGGACGCACACGCAAAATCCTAAGATGTAGGAGCGAATGCGTCACATATTGCCCAAAGGGCATATGCTAAACACTCTAGACGAGACAGAGGAGGCCCCCACTCATCATTTCCCATGTGTCTATCGCTTACTGGTCACAACGCTCGGCGGTTGAATAAAAGATGAAATTAGAAAGATGTTACCGAACGGAGTGGTTCCATTGACCCTTTACATTGTGTGTAAGCTCATTTCCAAGCTTCTCCTCTTTGATCCTTGATAATGATGTTTCGAAATACGGCTCGAAAAGGTCAAAGTGAATTGAATCGGGTCCAATGTGACACTAAACCGTCGTAGCTCGACTTATGAATGGAAGTCAAGCTATAGGAGGTTGTGTATTGATATCCGTGCTATGGACATGATAGAGAAATGATATTGAGGATCATTCTCCAATTGAATCGTGTCGCACAAACCAAAAACAGTGGGATATCGTCTTAATCGCAAACATAATGTCGATTAATAGAAGATAGCCTATCACGATCCCAAAGTAAAGAAAATGACCCAAATGATCATCTTCCATAGATTTGAAATCGGGAAGGTTATCGACTTCGAAAATCTGACGCATACGAATACAAGACTTCATCGATTACAGAAAGTCAAAATAAAATCGAAAAGAAGAATAAATGAGGAGAAAAAGAGGTGGTCTCGGATCCAACATTATTCATCAACAATTTGACTGGTAATGAATTACGGAAATGTCGTCATCGACCAAAAACAAATGAAAATGGGATAAAAAGCCCAATAACAAAAGAGAAATAGAATTCAACTTCTAAAAAGATATAAAATGAAAATCTAAATAGAAATTAAATAAAAATATAAATACACAAAACTTCTAAAAGAAAGTATATAAAATTCTAAAAGAATATTAATAAAACTAATATAATATATTCTAAAAGAAATTAAAAATAAAAACTTAATATAATATATATATATATATATATATATATATATATATATATATATATATATATATATATATATATATATATATATATATATATATATATATATATATAATGTTAGAAATATTATATTAATATAAAACAATATAATAATATATTCACATAATTAAATAGGAAATAAAACAAAAACAAGAATGGGTGAAGTAATAGAAACAGGGGGTATGAACAAGCAAGGAAATATGGTGGGCCTTCAACCCAGTTCAACAGCAACAAAAAACGGGGGGTACTGAAATCCAGGGGGATGTTGATAAATTTACACGGTTGGGCCCAGAATAAAATAAACAACAAAACCAAAACCTTCTTCTCCCTGTCCATTCAAAATTGTTCCAATCTTTCTTCTCTTTACTGTTCATCCAACTTTTCTTCTCTCAATCTCCGTCTCACTCTGTTCATCAACCTCTTGCTTCAGACTTCACTTAAAACCACCAGCTCTCTCACCATTTCATTTTTGTCTCACTCTTGTTCCGGTTTCTGAGTTGAAATTGGTTGAAGAAAAATGGAAGTAGATCGTGATTTGAAGAACAATGGGTTTTGGGGTTTGCAAGTTTATAAAGGGTTTGTTGATTTGGTGTGTTGATTTCGTTTAGGAGAAGCTTTAATGGGAGTTCAGAAAATGGGGTTTAAAGAGTTTATAGGAAACTGTGAAAATGGGTTTTGCGATAGCGGGGATGCGATGAAGATGGGATGGGTTTCGCGAAGAGGAAAACAGGTTGTGGGTTCTGAATGGTTGTGTTTTGAAGGCGAGATGGCTTGCGGAAGCTTGCTGGGTTTTTTAATGGTGGTTTGAGTGGTTCGAAGATGGTGAGCTGAGTTTGAAGGTCTGGGTATTATTAATGGTAACACAGGGTTCTGTTGCGAAGGATTTGTGGGTAGGTTGATGAAAATTGAAGGATGTTTTCACAGAGGTTGAGCGGTGAAGTGGAAATGGGTTTTGGTTGCTGTTTTGGGTGGAGGATAGATTCCGGAAAAATCTGGTTGGAGAGGGATGTCGTGATTTCCGGTTGACAGTTTGGAAATGGTTTGAGCGAAGGTTGTTACTGGGAATCATGGTGGGATGTTTTTGAGTTTGAGTTTGAAATGTCAATGGATCTTGAAACATGGGTCGTTTGCGGAAGTTTCCGGGTTCCGTTTTTTGAGGTTGAATGGGTTATGTTGGGTGTGTTGAGAATGGAAGACGATGATGGTTGTTTTTCGGCGAGTTTATGGGTTTGGTAAAAAAACGGAGGTTTTGTTGTTTTGCGGTGGGTTTCGAAACTTGGAAGAAGAATATGGTTACAGTTGGTTTTGGATTTTGAAGGTGGTTGTGATTATTGGATGAAGAGAAGAGAGAATGAACAGTATTTGGTATGAGGAGGGAGGCGCAGACCTAGGATTTTTTTTTTTTTGTAGAAGAGAGTGAATTGTGCATTTATACTCCAGCATCTAAGAAGTGGCATCCTGATTAATGACATGTTTTGACTTAATTGAATGATTAAACTATTAATTGACAAATGCTGTTGATGATTAAAAGCTGACTTAATTAATTCTAAAAACCTATAACTAAATAACTTCTAATTAAATAACTAAAGCTAAGCTAATTCTAAAACTAACTTAATAATAACTAATTAATTTTAAACAAAATCTATTTCTAAATTAATTAAGATTCTATTTTCTATTAAAATAAATATAATAAAACTCTATATTAAATCCTATTTAAATCTTAGTCTAATTAAATGAAAGTAAAATAAAAAATCTATTCAATGATTCTAAATAAACTTCTATGCCAAAAATTAATAAAATAAATTCTAGAAAACTATTAATAATTCCATAAAAAACAATGAAGAGAAAATAAATCAGTAAATAAAAAATGCAAGAATGCAACGAAATAAACGATAAAAGGGCGACCACCGAAATGCCACCAAAAATACATCACATACTGAACCACCATAATGAGAAAAAAACTCTGCTCGACTCCCAAAATAAATCTCATTATCGAACTGGTTTGAATCGCCTGAAACGCGAGCAAAGCGGCTGTAATTCCGATAAATCACTCTGACAGACAAAATGCATAGTATGCGATAAATGATATGCAGATGCAAATAAAATGAAACAATAAGCCAAGTACAAGAAATGGTTGGTCAAATTTTGGGGTACAACATGTGCCCCTATTTAAACGACTTGGACCTGAAGGGATGAAAAGCGGAAGACTTTCAAACATTCAAGGTAAAAGACGGTTGAATAACAAACTGTAGAACTGATCCACCGAAGTGGAAGTAGAATCATTGGAGAAAACTGTATCTGGTGATTGTAGGGACAATGAGTTGACTCGTTACCCATTATAAGGCATCGACACGCAGGCAACGATATTAAGTCGGTAAGAACATCTGACTTCGTTGTCAGGCATCTGTTAAATAAGAACAGGCATCGAACCCGAAGGTCGCCTCAACACGAAACTGAGAAGAAAATCTGACTTCGTCGTCAGGCATCTGTTAAATAAAAACAGGCATCAAACCCGAAGGTCGGCTCAACACGAAGCTGAGAAGAAAACCTGACCTCGTCGTCAGTCATCTTTTTAAACAAAACAAGCATCGAACCCGAAGGCCGGCTCAACACGAAGCTGAGAAGAAAATCTGACCTCGCTGTTAGTCATCTGTTTAAACAAAACAGGCATCGAACCCGAAGGCCGGCTCAACACGCAGCTGAGAAGAAAATATGACCTCGCCGTCAGTCATCTGTTTAAAAAAAACAGGCATTGAACCCGAAGGCCTGCTCAACACGCACCTGAGAAGAAAATCTGACCTCGCCGTCAGTCATCTGTTTAAACAAAACAGGCATCGAACCTGAAGGTCGGCTCAACACGCAGCTGAGAAGAAAATCTGTCGATTCACCATCTGGGTGAAGAAATCTGTTGGGGAAATATGAACTTGAATAAGTAAACTCTGTCGGGGAGAATGATAAGATGAACACATCTGTTAATGATCTTGCTGGGGTCTGAACGCCACATAGGCTCAAGAAAAACACTGATATTTGTCGGGGACTAGATATCGCACGGGCTTAAGAAAATACACTGTCGTCTGCTGAAGATGCGACCAGAAACAAGAGGTAACAACCTGGCTTATGTTTCAAATGCACATGTTTGAATATGACGTAATGCTCCATACGAAATGGAAATGCTACACATTTGAGAGGATGATATGCACGATGCAAATGAAAAAGAACCACTCCAGCAAAATAAATGCTGAAGAGAAGGAGCCAACTTTGCAAGGGATGAACGGGTGCCAAGTACGTTTGAACTTTTGATGGGAGAAATAAGCCCTGGATGGCTTCCTGGAAAAGAACTCTTCCTGGGTAAACTGTTCTACTGAGAATAAGATCCGCTCCCCTAGGGATCACAAAATCAACTCTGATGAGGAAAATGGCCCTGGATGGCCTACCAGAATACAACTCTCCTGGGGAACAAATAACTTGGCTGGGGAAACGAATCCAGTCTACTGGAGGAAATCAGCCCTGGATGGCCTTTCGGAATACGACTCTACCGGGGAAGTAAAGTAAACTGCGGGGACTTACTCCACTCTGCCGGAGATTCTGCTCTGCTAGAAATTTGAATCCACTCGGCTAGGGATAATGAAGAAGACTTACTGGGGAGATATCCTAAACTCTATCTACTAAGGATGGAGAGTAAAAATTCTCTGGGTCAATCCCGTTCTGTGGGGAAGAAAACCCTCCGCTGACTTCTCTGGGGACCTGCAGGGGATGAAGGTTAATTGGGAAATATCCCGAAGGAAACTCACTCTGACGAGTACCAATGACCAACTGGATTTTTCTACGGACAACAACTCCGCTAGGGAATCACCTAATGAGGGAAACAACCTCCACCTCTGCTTGGGGAAATGAGAAATAAACTCAACAACATCAACCTCTACTTAGGGAATTGAGTCAGTATCATAGACTCTATGGGGAAACAACACTGAACTCATCCCACTGCTGGGGGAATAGTCCCAAATACCTGTTGGGGATAACCACAATCTCAACCTGCTAGGGAGAAACTAGTTGTAATCTGCTGGGGATAAATGTAACTCAATCTGCTTCTGATCTGATATCAACACCTTGTGGGGATACAAAATCTCTACTATGGGGAAATGAGACCAATCGAGCCTCGTGTCGGGAAATGTGATAGCATGTGATCCATTGGGAATAATCGTGACATGTACGGTTGGGCTTTTTGGTTATTGGGATAGGACCAGGTTTAAGGCGATTGGATGCTTTTCTGGTTACCAATGCAATTGGATTTTAAAGGGGAATTACTAGACGAGAACTAGTATTCGAGGGTGGACTACCAGACGAGAACTGGTGGCAAAAGGTTAGGTTGTCAGACGAGAACTGACTTTTGGTTTTGGTATCAGACGGGAACTGATTTTTGGTTTGGGTATCATACGGGAACTAATTTCTGGTTTGCCATACGAGAACTGGACTTTGAAATTGTGTTTGCCAGATGAGAACTGGTTAAACAACAGGCTAAAGAATGAGTGACCAGACGGGAACTAGTTTAAAGGTTTGACATGTACCAGACGAGAACTGGTCTTTACTGAAGGGTTGACCAGACGAGAACTGGTTTAAAGGTTCGCCAGACGAGAACTGGGCTTTGGAAATGTTTTCTAGGTTACAAGGTTCTGACAAGTAACTAGTTCAGGTTATAGGATGAGGCGATGACACGATTCCCCGACACTCAACTCTTGCTGACGAGAATGAACTTGCTTGAGTAACTGCCCCAGTGTAGTTCAACTTGCCCCAGTCTGATCTTTGGGAAAGTTCACCTCGAGAAGAAAGTAACCTACCATGAGACGATCTCGAGATGGCTTACCCCAGAATATGTACCATGAAGGGATCTTGACTGAACAACTCTCAGAACGATTGACTTTAATGCACTCTTAAAGTGGCTTTCCCCTGAATGAGCGTTGAAGTGACTTAACTCGTCCTGACTGAACACTGGAGGGATCCGTCCTCAAATCAACAGAATCTCCAGGTGACCTGCCCCTGATTGGTAGTCTAGAGATGATTCACTTCTGATCAACTGCTTCTTGAATGATTTGCCCCATAATCAGCTGATGCTTGGGGATTTGTCTCAGACTGACTGATTCCAAACTCACTGGACGTCAATGCCCCAGATCCACAGGGCTACAAAGTATGCACAATTCTGATCCAGAATGCTGAATGATCTAGTCCTGTTTGACTATTCCCTGTTGGAATTCCCTCCATGTCAACTACTGACCTGTAATTAAAATTGTTTCCTCACGAATGGTAATTTTAATGCGGTGTTCATGCAGATTTTGAAAGAAATCTCACTTATTAAGTGTCGTGATAGTGAGACGAGTGGACCATTAGTCCAAACGTAGTGCTAATTTGATTGGTGTAAAAGACACAACAAGAATATGATTAGCAAATCATGTAGGAGTCAGGTTACTCAACTTCATTGTAGTACGCCTTCAGAATAAACCCCGCCTCAATTAGGTCTTTCGAGGGTTGAATCATGGTCTGATTCACGGTTATTGAAACAAAGGATATTAGGCTCAAAGTATGATTTGTACCCACCCCTTCTCCGTGATGATCTCCAATCCTAACATTCATCTAAGCTTGACACAAACACTCACCTCTTCAAAAGGTTTATTGAATGGTAAGAGTGATGGTTAAGGAACTCACAAGTTTTCAGAGTGATAGTTACCCCTTTTTGTCTTCTGTGTCTGTAGCCTCACGACATTGTCCTTGTTTGAGGATTTTTCTTCTGAAATCCTTTCTTTTCATTCTTTTGTTCCCTAATTTTTGCCTGGACTGACTCTTTTTGAGTTCTTTTGATTTTGAAGTCTAGCGGGATGCCCCAATTTTTCCTAAGTCATTTGCTTTCCAACTTTTCGACTTAGTGGGCTTTCTTTATTCTCTTTTTTTCCTTTTGGAACAAGTCGTGTGACACTGGCTGTCTTGATTTCTCCGAAAAGGTTGTATCTGTCTCATTCCAGATTGGTGAGGTTTAACCATTGTGGTTGATGAGGGATGACCTCTTGAGAGAGATAAGATGTGATTGGTCCTCGAATGGGGACACTCCTCTATAAAATTTGAACGCTCGGTCAAGCTAACTGACAACTACCCTGCCCTAGGTTAAGATGTGAGGGTTTAAAAGTCCGAAAAAATTTCTACTTCTAGGCTCAAAGTGGTTAACTAGGGACTAACTCCTTTTCTCTCTGATGTTTAGGGGATTTGAAATAATTCATGTACGTCATCAACCGGATTTTATCCGAAAGCATACGATTAGCAATTATGAGTTTTCAGTTTTAGTCATCCTCCCTCCAATCTTTGCTAAACAACAGTGATGAAGTGGAATTGATAAAAGGTGCATGTGTCTGTGCTTTATGATACAAAAGAGAGAATGCGACATGATTAATTCAGAAAAATGCATAATCACTTCATTAATATCACCATTCAAAACAACAATGTTTAAAAGCAAATAGCAGTTAACAGGAAAGAAACTATAAATGCAAATGATAAAAAGTGTCTGAGGGCTATCAATATTGAGGATGTCTGCCTGTCTGGGCCACTGGCTTCTGGAAATAACCCTCGGAATCTGCGAGCTTAGACAGTTGAGAGGTTAACATGAACAACCAAACTTCCTTATGGAAAGGATATGCACCCTTTGTCAATCAACTGCTGCACTTTGGCTTGAAAAGCTTTGCAATCTTCGGTTGAATGCCCCATGGATCCTCCATGATATCCACACTGAACATGGGGATCGTACCCAGAAGGGTAGGTTGTGGCACATGCTTAAGAGTCTTAGGCTCCACCAAAGAGTTCTGAACTAGATGTGGCAGAAGTTGACTGTACGACATAGGAACTGGATGAAGAGGAGCAGTCCTTCTTTCCAAGTTATTGCGAGGCCTATTCTGATTCTGCCGCTGATTCAGATAAACTCGGCTATGAGCTCGTTGATTTGCATGAGGAGCGACCCAAAGTTTCTGATATGGTGCCCTAGGCATAGTTGTATGTCCAAAATAACGTGACACTGAAGATAACGACCGCTGAGAAGATGAAGAACCAAAATATTTCACCAATTCACCCTGAGAATAACCAACATCTTCCATGACTGCTTCGATCACCTTTTCTTCTTCCTCTTGGGAGTCAATGAAGGATTCAATTTCACTGGCCTGACTGCTCGAGACATTCTGAATTTTTCCCATCTTTATGCCATTCTCAATGCGTTCTCCTGCTATTACCAGTTCAGAGAAATTTGGAGTAATCTCAATCATCTTTTCAAAAGTACGGGCTCTGCAAGGAGTTCATGAACGTATCAGCTAACTCTTGGTCTAGAAGCGGAGGTTGCACTTTGAAAGCAAATTCTCTCCATCTCTGAGCATACCTTCTAAAGGGTTCACTGTTCTCTTGAGACAAGTTTTGCAACTGCATGCGACTGGGAGCCATATCAAGATTATATTCATACTGCTTCAGAAAAGCCTTGGCTAAGTCTATCCATGATTGGATCTGATTACTCTCTAACTGCATATACCAACTCAGAGACGCCCTAATCAGACTATCTTGGAAACAGTGAATCATCAACTTGTCGTTGTGCACAAACGAAGTCATCCTTCTGCAAAACATTACCAAATGTTGCCTCGGGCAACTATCTCCTTTGTACTTCTCAAACCTTGGTGCTTTGAAATTTGGAGGTAACACCAGACCGGGTACCAGGCACATGTCTGAAGCATTGAGACCAAAAGAATCTTGAACTTCTAAGGCCTTGAGTTTTTCCTCCAACACATGAATCCTTTTAACATACTCAAGAGCTCTCGGGTCCTTAGACTTCACCGTCGGGACCTCTCCTTTGGAATTTGAGACAGAGAAAGCAACATCATGACAATTTGTGGTATCAGGAGAAGAGGAACGTTCACTTCGGACAACAAACTGTTCATGTAGGTCTTGGTATTCAACTGAGGGCTGCACAGGCTGAGCTTCAGTAAGGTTGTTCACTTATGGAGAGTCTTCATCAGGCAGAGAACCATACAGAGGGTTGGTCATCACAGTAAAACCTGGCTGGCTATCAACATTTTGGAAGTCGTTCCCTGACATATCTAACAACAATTCCAACTTGACTTCACTTCTTGACACTGCTTGATCCTGCTTCAACCACTCGGTCGTCTCCCAACAATCACCACTTGTTCAGAACAAACACCGGGGAATCACCTTCTGATATCAAAAACAAAGGCAGGATAAGAGCTCTGGCTAGCTGAAGCATGATATGCAAAATGATGTAGATATCTTTATGCAAATGCAATGCAAAATGCAAGGAACACGGGATCACAGCCCCCACAAAGCTCTGAGAAACTGTTGCGCTGCTGACTGAGATGAACCAGAGCTTTGCTTCAGCGAGAGAATACTGGAACACTAAAAGACCAAAGTATAGGAACCTCATAACATCAGAGATCAAAGGCCCGCACTGATAAGAAATCCGGGTAGGTTGAAGGTCAAGTTTTCCTGCATAACCCAATCCCTCTCACAAGGTGTGGACCTAATATCTGATAAGGTTCAGTATCCTATGCGGTCGTAAGCGTCACAGACTTTCGAGAAACGATGATACGTTCACCATTTATGGTTTGGCATCCTAGTCTAACGAAGCGGCCTCACTTAGATGACTCCTAAATGTTCGGTCTCTAGAGTCGACAGTTTCCAGATCCAACACCCTTTCCCGGCCAATGTACGGGATATGATGTCTTCAAAAGGAAACCTAGTCTGAACGCGAATTTCATGAAGACTATTGCACGCCTAGCGTGCAGATCCTCACTACTTTCAACTCTAATGCTAGGTATGTACTCAAGCCTAGGTTTTGGTTTATCAAACAATAGAACACCCACCCAACAACACAACAACAACAGATAATAAAGTGCGAAAAATGTAAATACAACAATATACAAAATACAACACACAAATATGCACACCCAAAGACAAAGCAAACAAATGCTAGGATTGACTCGCATAGGGGATGGGAAAGGTCCCCAACAGAGTCGCCAAATGTCGCATCACTGTGAAGAGGGGCCGATAAGGATAGAAGATTCACCACCGTTCGTTATTTATCCCAAAGAGAGGGAAAAGAAACGATCATAGAAAACCTACGAAAAAGGGAAAAGACAGGTCATCGCAACCAAATCTTTGGTTCGGGAGTCGGTTACGCAAGGGGAAGATATGAGCACCCCTCACGTCCATTGTACTCAACGGGATCCACGCTTGTTGTCTAAATCTATGGATGAAAAATAAAAAATCTACGACTGTTGCTAAAACGGAAATAATTGACTCGATAGAGCATCGCCGCCCTATGCCTACGTATTCCCTTGTGCAATGGGAAAGTCAGAGTCAACGTAGTTCGGGAAACTACGGGGGAGGTTGCTCGTCAAGAAATCGCCTTCTTGTGCCTACGTATCCTCATCTGGTATGAGAAATCAGAGCAAACGTAGTTCAGGCTAACTACGGGAAAACGGGGTGCTCTCGATCACACGGGGGCGAGAGAAAAGGTAGACGATACTAGCGCACACATTCTAGTAGTTAGGTGTATTGCTGCTCGACCATTGGAGACTTAGGCGTTACCTGTTTGCGGTAGAAAGGACGTAACATGTCATGGGTTAAAAGGTACGGGGAACCTAAAGGTGGGAAAGAAAGAAAAGTGCTCGCCGGGATCATCGCAATCCTGTGCCTACGTATTCTCAATGGGTAGAGAAATCAGAGCAGCCGTAGTTCGGCTAACTATGGGAAAACAATCTCGATCGCACGGGGTGAGAGAAAAGGTAGTCTCGATCGCAAGGATGCAAGAGAAAGGAATCCTAGGCCTGGAACATCTAAACAAAAGGGAACCGGACGCACACGCAAAATCCTAAGACGTAGGAGCGAATGCGTCGCATATTGCCCAAAGGGCATACGCTAGACACTCTGGACGAGAGAGAGAAGGCCCCCTACTCATCAATTCCCACGTGTCTATCTCTTATAGCTCACAACGCTCGGCGGTTGAATAAAAGATGAAATTAGAAAGATGTTACCGAATGGAGTGGTTCCGTTGACCATTTACATTGCATTCAAGCTCATTTCCAAGCTTCTCCTCTTTGATCCTTGATGATGATGTTTCGAAATACGGCTCGAAAGGGTCAAAGTGAATTGAATCGGGTCCAATGTGACGCTAAACCGTTGTAGCTCAACTTATGAATGGAAGTCAAGCTATAGGAGGTTGCGTATTGATATCCGTGCTATGGACAAGATAGAGAAATGATATTGAGGATCATTCTCTAATTGAATCGTGTCGCACAGACCAAAAATAGTGGGATCTCGTCTTAATCGCAAACATAATGTCGATTAATAGAAGGTAGCCTATCGCGATCCCAAAGTAAAGAAAATGACCCAAATGGTCATCTTTCATAGATTTGAAATCGGGAAGGTTATCGACTTCGAAAATCTGACGCGTACGAATACAAGACTTCATCGATCACAGAAAGTCAAAATAAAATCGAAAATAAGAATAAATGAGGAAAGAAAGAGGTGGTCTCGGATCCAACATTATTCATCAATAATTTGACTGGTAATGAATTACGGAAATATCGTCATCGACCAAAAACAGATGAAAATGGGATAAAAAGCCCAATAACAAAAGAGAAATGGAATTCAACTTCTAAAAAGATATAAAATGAAAATCTAAATAAAAATTAAATAAAAATCTAAATACACAAAATTTCTAAAAGAAAGTATATAAAATTCTAAAAAAATATTAATAAAACTAATATAATATATTCTAAAAGAAATTAAAAATAAAAACTGAATATAATATATATATATATATATATATATATATATATATATATATATATATATATATATATATATATATATATATATATATATATATATATATATATATATATATATATATATATATATATATATATAATGTTAGAAATATTATATTAATATAAAACAATATAATAATATATTCACATAATTAAATAGGAAATAAAACAAAAACAAGAATGGGTGAAGTAATAGAAACAGGGGGTATGAACAAGCAAGGAAATACGGTGGGCCTTCAACCCAGTCCAACAACAACATAAAACGGAGGGTACCAAGATCCAGGGGGGTGTCGATTAATTAACACGGTTGGGCCCAGAATAAAATAAACAACAAAACCAAAACCTTCTTCTCCCAGTCCCTTCAAAATCGTTTCAATCTTTCTTCTCTTCACTGTTCATCCAACTTTTCTTCTCTTAATCTCCGTCTCACTCTGTTCATCAACCTCTTGCTTCAGACTTCACTCAAAACCACCAGCTCTCTCACCATTTCGTTTTGGTCTCACTCTTGTTCTAGTTTCTGAGTTGAAATTGGTTGAAGAAAAATGGAAGTAGATCGTGATTTGAAGAACAATAGGTTTTAGGGTTTGCATTTTTATGAAGGGTTTGTTGATTTGGTGTGTTGATTTTGTTTAGGAGAAGCTTTAATGGGAGTTCATAAAATGGGTTTTGAAGAGTTTAGAGGAAACTGTGAAAATGGGTTTTGCGATATCGGGATGCGATGAAGATGGGATGGGTTTCGCGAAGAGGAAAACGGGTTGTGGGTTCTGAATGGCTATTTTTTGAAGGCGAGATGGCTTGTGGAACCTTGCTGGGTTTTTTAATGGTGGTTTGAGTGGTTCGAAGATGATGGGCTGAGTTTGAAGGTCCGGGTATTGTTAATGTTAACGGAGGGTTCTGATGCAAAGGATTTGTGGGTAGGTTGATGAAAATTGAAGGATGTTTTCACAGAGGTTGAGCGGTGAAGTGGAAATGGGTTTTGGTTGCTGTTTTGGGTAGAGGATAGATTCACGGAAAAATCTAGTGGGAAAGGGATGTCGTGATTTCCGGTTGACGGTTTGGAAATGATTTGAGCGAAGGTTGTTGCTGGGAATCGTGGTGGGATGTTTTTGAGTTTGAGTTTGAAATGTCAATGGATCTTGAAACATGGGTCGTTTGCGGAGTTTCTGGGTTCCATTTTTTATGGTTGAATGGGTTATGTTGGGTGTGTTGAGAATGGAAGATGATGATGGTTGTTTTCCGGCGAGTTTATGGGTTTGGTAGAAAAACGGAGGTTTGTTGTTTCACGGTGGGTTTCAAAACTTGGAAGAAGAACATGGTTATGGTGGGTTTTGGATTTTGAAGGTGGTTCTGATTATTGGATGAAGATAGGAGAGAATGAACAATATTTGGTATGAGGAGGGAGGCGCAGACCTAGGGTTCTTTTTGTAGAAGAGAGTGAATAGTGCATTTATACTCCAGCATCTGACAAGTGGCATCCTGATTAATGACATGTTTTGACTTAATTGAATGATTAAACTATTAATTGACAAATGTTATTGATAATTAAAAGCTGACTTAATTAATTCTAAAAACCTATAACTAAATAACTTCTAATTAAATAACTAAATCTAAGCTAATTCTAAAACTAACTTAATAATAACTAATTAATTTTAAACAAAATCTATTTCTAAATTAATTAAAATTTTATTTTCTATTAAAACAAATATAATAAAACTCTATATTAAATCCTATTTAAATCTTAGTCTAATTAAATGAAAGTAAAATAAAAAATCTATTCAATGATTCTAAATAAACTTTTATGCCAAAAATTAATAAAATAAATTCTAGAAAACTATTAATAATTCCATAAAAAACAATGAAGAGAAAATAAAGCAGTAAATAAAAAATGCAAGAATGCAACGAAATAAACGATAAAAGGGCGACCACCGAAATGTCACCGAAAATACAACACACACTGAACCACCATAATGAGAACAAAACTTCGCTCGACTCCCAAAATAAATCTCATTATTGAACTGGTTTGAATCGCCTGAAACGCGAGCAAAGCGGCTGTAATCCCGATAAATCACTCTGACAGACAAAATGCATAGTATGCGATAAATGATATGCAGATGTAAATGAAATGAAACAATAAGCCAAGTACAAGAAACGATTGGTCAAATTTTGGGGTACAACATGTAGTATTTTTTGATCACTCGGGTGTATCAGAATCTGGAAAAATCTCGATTATCCATCCAGGTAACACAAATGGGAGTTCCTAGCTAGGCCCTCTAACATCTGATCAATGAAAGGTAGAAGAAGTAATCCTTCCTTGTGGCTTTGTTCAGTTTCCTATGATCGATACATATCCTCCATCCAGTCACTATGCGTGTGGCTAAGGAATCACCTCTCTCATTTTTAATAACAGTCATACCACCTTTCTTTAATACCACGTGTACTAGACTTATCCATTTGATATCAGAGATTGAATATATAATCATGACATTAAGAAGTTTCATAACTTCCTTCTTAACAACTTCACTCATCTTGAGGTTTAGCCATCTTTGGTGCTCTTGAGAGGTTCTAGAATCCTCTTCTAACATTAACTAGTGCATGCACATAAATATGCATATTCCCTAAAGGTCGTGCAGGGTGTATCCCATGACTTTGAGATATCTCTTTAGTATAATGAGTAATTTATCGGTTTTTTCTTTATCAAGGTTGGCATTGACTATAGCAGGGAAATTCAATTCAGTGTCTAAGAATTTGTATCTAAGGTTCTTTGGTAACTCCTTAAGTTCTACTTTCAAGTGCTTTGTATCGGGCATCAGATTGGGAGTCAAGGCGAGGCATTCTTCTAAACCTCCATCCATTAATAATTCAACTTCTGCCTTTTCTATGTCTGATGTCAAAGGTGAAACTAGCTCTTCGGTGGGTGGTATTTCAACCAACAAATCTTTCAAACACTCATTAATAATGTCTATAAATCAACATGTATCATCAATAGCGGGCATTTTCATAAACTGGGAAAGAATAAACTCTGTTTTCTCCTCGCCGAATTCAAAGGTTAGTTTCCATTGTTTCACATCTATGATTGCATTAGCACTAGCTAAAAAGTGTCTTCCTAATATGATGGGGATGTTGGAGTCTTCCTTTATGTCCATCACTATAAAGTTTTTAGGAATATAAAATTGGAAAATATGCACTGGAATATTTCTAGCATACTTATAGGGTACTTAACGGAATGATCAGCCAGCTAGAGGGATATCCTTGTGGTTTTTAGGTCTCCTAAATTCACCCTCTCACAGATTAAGAGGGGTCCCCAAGATGATGTTAGCTCCCAGATCACAAATGGCCTTGTCCATGAAATTTTTTCCAATTATACAAGGAATGGAAAAACTACACGGCTCTTTATACTTTGGTGGCATATTGTTTTGAATAATGGCACTACATTCTACAGTGAGCGCCATTATCTAGTCATCTTCAATTTTTCTCTTATTTGATAGGATCTCTTTGAGTAATTTAGCATAGGAGTGCATTTGTGTAATGACCTCCGTAAAATAGGCATTAATGTGTAGCTACTTTAGGATCTCGGTGAATTTCTTAAATTGACCCTCGTGCTTAGATTTTGCAAGTCTTTGAGGGTACGGTATGGTGGCTTATACGGTGGTGGATGTACATCTGACTTTTCTTTCTTGGCAACCTTTTTGGTTATGGTTTCCTGCTCACTATCAACTATTGTTTCTCTTACTTGACTCTTGTCAGTCGCTTTCTCTGGTTCGTTCTTAACTTTCCCATACATTGTCTGATTTGTAACTCTAGGATCAATGGGTCAGTCTAATTTCGTCCCACTTTGCAGTGTGATGGGGTTAGCATGGCCTTTTGGGTTAGGTTGGGGCTGGCCTGGAAATGTGGGGCTACTTAAGAAATATGGGTCTCAATCATCTTGTTATGTGTAGCCATGGCGTCAACCTTATACGCTAATTATTTGACCAGTTCATTTGTATGAACGTTTTGGTTCAGAAATTCAATCTTTTACTGGGTTTAAGACTAGACAAAATTTTCCATCATCAGCTCTGAGTTTGACTTTTTAGGTACGGGAGGAGTAGCAGGGGATCCTTTTTGAAAATTGGAGGCGTGGTAGGTGGTGGACTGGGAGAAAACAAAACATTGTTATTCTTATAAGAGAAATTTAGGTGATTTCTTCGACCAGGATTATAAATGTTAAAATATAGATTTCCTTGGGCATAGTTTACTTGATTGGATGGGGTCCTAGCCAACAATTGACATTCAGTGGCGACGTGTTCAGGTACTCTACATATCTCATAGCTTGAAGTTACGGTGGCTTTAGGGGTAATGGTAAGATTATCAATCTTCTGGGTGAGGGCGTCTACTTTAGCATTGACGTGATCGATGCCGTTGACTTCATACATTCCGCCCTTAGGTTGTGACCTGTCTACAAAAGCACTCTCATTTTCCCACTAATAGTGGTTTTGGGCCATATTTTCTATGAGCTTATAGGATTTCTAGAAGGGTTTGTCCATTAGTGCGCTGACAATTGCGGCGTCTATTGCCAGTATTGTATTGTACAGAAGACCATTACAAAAGATGTGGATAATCAACCGCTTCTCTAAACCATGATTGGGGCAGAGCCTCATTATATATTTATATCTCTCCCAACTTTCGAAAAGTGACTCTCTATCTTTCCGTCTGAAATTATTTGTTTGGCGCCTTAGGATAACAATTTTACTTGGTGGGAAATAGCATGCCAAGAATTCCTTCTTCAGTTCATTCCATGTGGTGATGGATTTTAATGGCAGGGATTGTAGCCAGGCTCTGGCTTTGTCCTTTAGAAAAATTGGGAAAAGACGTAGTCAAATGGCTTCTAGACTTGCACCATTGCTTTTCAACGTGTCTGCCTACTACACAAACTCGAACAAATGCAAGTCGGGGTCCTCTGTAGAGTTACTAGAGAACTGGTTCTGCTGCATGATTTGCTCCAGAGAAGGTTTCAACTCGAAATTGTTCGCCTTGACAGCAAGGGGATAATGCTCGAGTATGGATCGTCCTGAGATGGGATGGTGTAGTCCTTAGGAGGACGGGTATCATTTTACACATCCATAAGGATAAATACGGCGCGAAGTTATTCATTTTGGTGTCTTAGGTGAATAAAAAGTTCTACTTCGTTTATCGGATGTTCTAACTTGTCTCGGTCGAGTTATGTTAACAAAACCTATGACCTAAGTAATCAGCCAAGTAAATAAGAACCTCTGATTAGGTTATGTTAATAAACCCTCTGACCTAAGTAATTGTCCAGGTAAATAAGAAACTCTAGTTGGGTTATGTTAATAAAACCTCTGACTTAAGTGGCCATCCAAGTAAATAAGAACCTCTGGCCGAATTGTTTTAATAAAACCTTTGAATTAACAAAATCGGCCATGAAAATAAGAGTCCCATGCCGGGCTATCAAGCCTATGACCAAATTGAAGGTCTAAAGAGCCTATAATAAATGAATAAATTGGTTAATCAATTAATCAAAAGGTCTAAATTATCAACAAATTAAATTAGTTAAACCATTCAAAAGGAGTAACTCGGTACGCGACAAGGCCATGTTATGAGGCATGCCGCTAAAACATAAGTCGGAATAGTTTAAAGATGATCATAAAGATACTTCAAACCGTAAAAATTTTGGACAAGAACTTAAATTCGGTTGATGTATTAGCTTGATGATTGCCACCTAAATCCTGAATTAGGGTAGCAATTTCCAAGTTGGCATGAATGACATAATCACTCATCAAAGTCCTCATTCTTTTTGGAGAACCCAGTTTTGATGCCCTAGAGGGAGGAACAGAGGCGGTCAGGGGTTCTAATATAATAGGGGTTGCCTTGCCAACATCCTTTTTCTTCCTTTTAAGAGTCCTAGTATGGATAGTGATCTGGCCACTCTTAGAGGCAGACTACTCCCCACGCCTCGCTCTCGCTTCAACCATTAGCTTCTTCTGTTCAAATAGCTCGAGGTTTGTCATATTAGCTAGAAATAAATGAACAAAGTAAAGTTCAAAAAAATAATAATAAGATCACCTAAGAATAATAAAGGGCATATATAAGAATTACCCAAGAATTTAGAAATTTGTTTCAGGTCGTCGGCCATATGTAGCAAGTCCTTAACTTTTACTACTTGGAAGGAATCTAGAGCGGCTAAAGCTTGGATTTCTAAAGCGTTTAATTTGTCATAATCAAAATTGGAAACCAACAATGGGCTATCAGACCAATAAATCAGGAAAGAATAGTTCACATCCAACGCTACATAACTTAAGGGCACCTTTCCCCACTCTTCACTCGAAGGAATTTATCCTTGAAACCTTTATAGTTGTCAGTATAAGCTTGAAGGAAACTCTTCCCTGAAATTCCACTAAGGGAAACCAACCTACTTTTCCCACTCCTTTTAGCTCAAAGAACGAGAAGAACAAACCTAAAGTAGGGGTTATGCTTATCGTCTCACACACAAGTTCAAAAGCTTGAATAAAGCCCCAACCATTTGGGTGTAACTCAGAAAGGGAAATATTTAGGTTTTTAAGGACGTCACATTCAAAATCAGTGATGGGAATACAGATCTTAAAATCCTTGATTACCCCTAAGTAAAAGTAAAAATACTCATCTGACACTTTTTTTGACCGAGTAAAGCAAACTCTCTCTCCAACTATACATGATTCTAACACAACGTCCTCCTTATTCCCGGTATAGAAAATCTAACTATTGGAGCAAAGCTTTGAGATGTAGTTGTCATTGATGACGTTGTAGTCATAACTTAGAACTTGTTTATCAATCAAAGACCACATTGTATCCATCAGAATATCCACGGAACCTGACGATGAAGACTCTGAGTCAGATTTACTAATAGGTGAAGAGATCTCACCATAAACTTCCCTAATAATCTGATCAAACTCCGCTTAATTCATATGGCCATCACATTCTCTCATACATTCATCTTAGAGTTTTCTTCTCTCATGAGCAGTAAGGGAAATCGAGAATTCTCTCTAATCATCAAAATTATGTATTATAACCATAACAAAAGAGTAAAAAAGAGAAAAAGAAAGTAAATAAGGCATAAAAAATAATACGTGAGGCTTGAGCTTGAAAAAAAATGATTGACAAAGGGAGCAAAGGAAACTCGCCATCAAGTATTGAAAGAGAGATCACTAGTTAGATAAAAGAACAAAGAAGGAGAGATTCTTTTTATGGAAATAAGTTTACAATGGTCAAGGAGTTGTATCGAACTAAAATCATGATAAAAAGTTAGGGTTCCCATAAAAATCATCATGACAAGGAGAGAAAAAATAATTGTCATTATTGATATTTTTAAAATAAACCATTATCACACGGTAACTTACCAAATAGGTGATCGACTCGAGGAAGAAGGAATTCTGAGATTCGCTTGTCCCAACACTTTAATCCGATTGGACCTCATGATCAAGGGGCTTACGTACATCCCAAAATTCCCAAGATCGAGCTCTTGAGGTCAAGTATGAAGAAGCAAACAAGTTGGGTATCATAAACCTAAGCAAGTTAAATCTCGATCAAGAGGAACATTATTAAATGACATGAATAAGTCAGTGTCGGTCCCATAATGACTCTAGTAAATGAGTATATCTTATTCAATCTCTTGAGGGTGTTAGAATGCGACATGAATAGTCACATACGACGGTTACAAACGTCTCCTTTATTGCATGAGAGTTACAAAAAAGGATGGATGAGACGTTACATGGGAGTTAAAAAAACTGCAGACGTTATCAGAGATCACTTTAACATAAGATCTAAAGATGTTTTCCTTAATCACCCTCGGTAGCATTACAAGTAATAAAAGGGACTTCCGGTAGAGAGAGAGGAGACAATTAATACCTCATACAAATAGGACAATTGTGATCTCACCTGACTCGCCTCAGAGAGATTATCCAAATAGTGTTTATTAGGAACAATAGTCATTGCAAAACTCTTGTTTGTTTGTAAGAAGGTTCGTGAGCATAACTTATGAAAAACTAACATCAGATATAGTGGAAAATCTTAACAAGAAATTTACGGGGACAGTAGTAGGTCAAGTGGTAAGGCCGAACTTGTCAAATCTTGATGTAATTCTCTCAACTCTTATCTCTTTATATTTTCTTTATTTACTCTGATTTCTATTTCTCTATTTATTTTGCTGTCTATTCTCTATTTTTTTAACGAAATTATTTTAAAACACTTTTATTTATCAAATAATTTATAATTGAAAATCATTTTTTAAATTCACACAATTCATCCTCTTGTAATTGGATTCACTTTCAAACAAGTTAACACTCTAATATTTTATTCTTCTTAATTTCTCTTCTAAGCCATTTTCATGAGGAATGTGTTTATCATCAAAAATGGAAGAAAAAAAATATAGTTTTATGTGCTTAACATGTATAACTAGTTTTTATGATGACAAAGAGAATCCAAGTAAAATATAAAAAATATCATCAAATGAAGAAGAAAGATTGAATCAAATAAAAAAACGATAAATCTTTTATAAAAAACGATAATCAAATGATAAAGAACATCAAATACGAGTTTAAAGCTTGCCATCTCATTATGTGTTCAACTATCTTATTTTTTTTTTAAATCAATATTATAATTTGAGCGTGTTATTTTTAATGTATTAAAGTCATATACGCACTTATTAAACTTATTCTTAAAAAACTTCTTCTATTTTCAAAAGTATTTTGAAAATCACATTGGTTTGGGCCAATTATTTATAAAATTGATCATAATTGATTAGGAAACTTTTGTAATCGATAATGTGGCGAAACTTGGCCTATAATCGATTATGAAACTTATCTCATCGATTATGAGAAAAAAATTGCTTAGTAATGAATTATGAAAGCCTTGTAAACAACTATGCTTCTAATTTAGCAAAACTTTCCATTTTAAAAACATACAAGATTTCCGAAGGAAAAAAAAAACACTTTTTTCTCTACTCTCACATTACTTCATATTCTCATACTCATTTAAGATATAATTTTAGGTGTCAGAGAGAATTTGTGTAATCACTTCTATACTATTCTAATATGTAAATATAAATTTAGAGATGACTGTTTTTTTAAAACGCTAATAAGTTAAAAGTTGCAAACTGAACTTGAGGTAAAAATTTAATGTAAGATTGATTGAAGGCTAATCATGTATTAAAAGTTTTATGGTAGTGAAAATCTTAGAGTACAATCCATAAAAACTGGAATAGACCTTGTAATTTTAGGTCGAACTAATATAATATTATGGTGTGTTGTTTCTTATTTTCTTATTTGCTTTTCTTTTTTATCATGTCTATTTTACTTGTATTAAATAGGGAAGACACCATTGTAGATGCTTTATCTATTTAAGTACCCGAAAAAAAAAGTGTTGATGAATGTTTTGGCAATTGGTTACTCCTCTTTGTGTTATTATATTTTAAGTACTTCGACGACCATGCTCATAATATTTCAAAATTTTACACCCTTTGTTATACAATTTTCCCCACATAAACCTACTTTTGATTTTCAATACATTATTAATAATAAACCTTCGTACGACCAATTATTAATAATATCCTTTATTTTTTACTTGAGTTTTCTATACTATATCTTGACCTTTTTTCTCTCCAAACAATTCATTCATCACATCATACATATCCTTTGCTGCTTCTGTCTTCTGTTTCCTAATTTTGTTTTCTTCACTTTATCTATTTCCTCTCTTTTCATCAAGGAATCTTCTTCTTTTTCTATGGCAGTTTTACCTACAAGTTCCTCCAGCTTGGAATTGACCATATCTGTCCCAGGTTTTGCTTCTTCACCAATCACTTTTCTCACCACATCATCATCATCTGGTAAGCAGCACACACAGTACAAGTTTCATAATTTCTATGCCTTAGTTTTGTCATGATTTTGATCACGCTCTCTTCCTTTTTATATAAATTTTGTGTTGTCTTACTACAGGGAAAAAGTTGGACATGAACCAAGTAGCCATAGAAGAAGAATGGATGAGAATAGAAGAGGAAGAAGAGAGCAACGTTAATCCTCGCAAAAAACTCCGTCTAACAAAGGAACAGTCTCGTCTCCTTGAAGAAAGCTTTAGAAAAAACCACACTTTAAACCCAGTATGTTAATCTCCATAATCATTCTCTTTGTGTCATGCATAACCAATATTAACCATGTCCATAAGAGATGCTATATATATTTAATATGCAGAAGCAGAAAGAGTGTTTGGCAATGCAGCTGAAACTCCGACAAAGACAAGTGGAGGTGTGGTTTCAAAACCGTAGGGCCAGGTAAAGGCTAATTCTAGTTTTGCTTCCATTTTCTCATTATGACTGATCGACTTCAAAATATATTGAATCTTGACTCAAAATACAACAATCATAATTGTGATATAGATCTCAGACAAATCAATTTGTGCCCTTAAAATTCGTCTTTCAATATACATTTATTAATATTTATTACAAAAGATTTAGTAATTTGTGTAAAAAGTAAAAAAATTTAATCTATATTGCAATATGTAATTAATCACAGTTGTTTTTGACATTTTGCCATTACAATTTACACAATTAGTAGGATAAGCAACACCTTGTGTTTCAATTATATTTTTGAAAGTGAGGAACTTGGTGATATTTTCAATTTTCAAACAAGCAATTATATATATATATATATATATATATATATATATATATATATATATATATATATATATATATATATATATATATATATATATATATATATATATATATATATATATATATATATATATATATATATATATATATATATATATATATATATATATATATATATATATATATATATATATATATATATATATATATATATATATATGAAGGTTTAAATTTTAAATTGGATTGGATTTTAAAATTTATTTTTGTGATTCGTATGAAATATTGTTTGAAGTAAATGTTTAAGATTAAATTTTATTATCAGAATGTTATGATATCAAGATATAATATCGTAAAAATGAGTATGAGAAGTGTAATATGTAATCAAGAAATAAAAAATAAATAAAATGATATGGAAATTGGTAACATAGTTTGGGGCAAAGCTATCTATGTCTGGAGGGCGTTAATTCAAAAAAGGAAATTCATTCTTAATACAGAAATACAAATTAGTCTGAATTAAACTCTCATAATTCAGAGCCTCTTTTTCTAATAATACTCGTGAATTTTTATTAAGAACCCTCTGAATATGAGACTCATCCCACTTTCATTCAAACACTCTATCGTGTGTTTGGACAATTACAAGAGTAATGGTAGAACGAAATTACAAACTCAAATTCTCTATTCCTTAATATAGGAATAAGATTTAAGAATAGAGTATGACAAAATAAAACAAGTCGACTCAAAACTAGCGTCTAACTTAATTGTATAATGTTTTAGACTTTACAAAGGAGAACTTCTCCTTAAATAGCATAAGGTCAAACTTCAAAACCCATTAGGATTATTGTCTTTGAAGACGACCGAACATTCTACAAGTACAAGTAACCAATCTTCCATTATGTTTATTAAAAATATTTGATTGATTAAATATTGATCATATGTAAAATCTTATATTTTAATTTTGCATATAAAGATTTTTTAAAAAAACTTCCTTATTTAAAAAAGAAAACATATTAGATAAATAAGAAAATGAATCTCTAATTAGCGTAAGATTTATTCGGTGTTCAGTAGCTTCAACATGTTACTTCCTTAATGAAGATAGAGAGATAATGTCTTATACAATGTCATGACATATGAATTCATATGTTCCTTATAAAATAATGCCAATAAGATGTAATAACAAACTTCCTCTTTCACCAATTTTTAGACAACTACACCGTGTGAGATGTAAGGCACAATCTTAAAGACATTCTTCACGATTATAAGAATTATTAGAGATCATCAAAACAAAAGCATATTGGGTAAAATCACAAACATAAACCTAAACTTGCAAACAATAACACAACTTCTTTAAAAGATTTAAGAATACCATATGGAAGCAATAGTTCATGTCTTGCATATGGAAGCAATAGTTCAAGTCTTGCATATTATAATCATCTCCCCCTATTTCCCTCAAAATGAACAAG